>OZ007567.1:37949821-38309821 GCA_963931925.1 Onchidella celtica
GGTCATCCTACCTCCCATACGGCAATCCTAACACCCCTACGGTAATCTTACCACTCATACGGTAATCCTACCGCCCATACGGTAATCCTAACACCCCTATGGAAATCTTATACAAATCTACGTCGGATTGACGTTGGGATGGTGGTTGGGTTTTTACCTACTTTTAGTTTTGGGAAATTTTTAAAATTATCTTTATCACCGATCTCACTTCTCATGGCCTCCACGCAGCCTGAAGGAATACGCCCCCATCAAATATCATGAACTGCATGATACAATCTACAAGGACCCTCGGCTGGAGCAATACCTGATCTGACCGCGTTCCCTTGTGGTGTGCATCTCTGGCGGTAAAACCTGGATCTGAAAATGGCTAAATCTTGTGGAAGCGTTGACGAAGCAGTCGAAAAAGGCAATGAAAAATCACGATGGTCAAAGTTCAACATGGGAGATATTCTATGCCAAGTGGAATCCATTATTTTTCGGTTGTTTCCCCTATTTACATTGTCCCCAAAGAAAAAAAGAGTCTGTGTATATATGTGTGTGTGTGGTTGGAAAAAAAAAAGGGGGGGGGGTGTTAATTCATTTGTTTACTCTCAGCATTTGCGTTTCTAACAGGGGACGAGGAGGGGAAGGCTGTGGTGGATACGTGAGAGCATAAAAGTGAGGAGTGAAAGAAAAGAAGAGAGAGAAAGCAACAACTACTCACTCTACAGTTGGTCTTTTTCTTGTTCTTTCCCTGGGCTTATTGATCTTATATCGATTATGGCTCACTGCGTCCTATTAAGCTTGAGACGCGATTACCATAATGTTCACATTAGAGTTATGATAAAAATTTTACCTTGGATATATCGATCTTCGGCAAAGCCCATCCCTGCCTAGCTGCTAATGAGTACTACCAGAGTACTGTGTTTGACGACGTGTGGAGCAAGAAATCTGACTATGCTGCTTCACTACGATAGTGTCAGTATTTCCGGAGCTCTCTACTCTACAACTTCAGTCCTAAACCAGGGGCTATTAATTGACGCACAGGCCTACTAATGTAGTAATTTACTAATTTAATTCTTATTAGTGAAATTTAGAAGTTCTGAAAACTAAACGTAAATAAAGTACGCAATTAGACCCGGAAAGGCGCAAAGTGGCCATTATCGTGCCGACGTGCCGTAAAACCCAAATTCACACTCAGTTATACCAGAGAGTATAGATGTATAGAGAGGGTTCACTTCCGCCGAATCGTGAAACTAGGTCGCTGCGGTAAACAAGAAATTGAAGAATTGAAAGAGACCTTCTTCACCAAAGATAGTGTGCATATCTGTTTACTGTGCTTTATTTATATTTTTGGGCTGATTGAAACTATTTAAAACCGTTCGTAAGCTCTTACGCCCCGTGGAAATGCACAAACGGGTATTGTTTACCGCGGCGACCTACTTTCCGCTCCATGCTAAAAAACCCCCGACAACAACAAATAAATATTTTTTTCCCTACACAGAGTGGCTAACATAACAATTGCAAGACTATTCATTTTTACCAAGTCTTTGAACCTGTTTCATTCAGCCCCATATACCTTATTCCGTCCCCAACTGTAATAATTCCACCCGGCCTGTGCCCTTTCGGATCATAACTTTGGATGAGAGAGAGAAAGAAAGAAAGAGAGAGAGAGAAACATAACAACAACATTAACAATAAAGACTTTGCTCAGCGCGTGAAGGTCGCGGCAGTGTCAGCACTGGTCAATGATTCGAGTGAAAGTAGAACACAACAAAATTATTTTTAAAAAATCCGTCGCATCTTTCATTGTCATCGAAAGTGAAAGACAAATCAAATGAACCTCTTCAAGTTTCTAAATGCTTTGGTGGATTTTAGGTCACGTCGTCCCACGAACACTCATCAATAAGAGCTGTGTGAAATTCGAAGGCCACGTTAGCGAAAGGCGTCATGCAGCAACCTGGTGAAGTTATCTCTGTTCAAGTTTGGTTAATAAAACTGTTGAATTCTCTAATTCCCTAATTTCCTCTGTATGATTCGAGGTATTATCAACAAATTACTCACGAGTGGATTTTGCTTTAAACATTACATTAAAAATGATAAAAAAATGGAAACTCTGAACTACCGAACGTATCGATTTTGGTCCCCGTAGGTGACTTAACGGAAATTGGAGAAATAGGTACTGTTGCGGTCGTTACCACCCTCTCAAATATAGGTCTGATCGAACAGATGGTATATTTAGACACTGATACTGATAATAATATATTTCATTTATCTTGAAGAAGTTAAGAAAGAAGACTAACACTAACAGTAACAGTATGTGCACAGTGCGTTACATGCAAGGTCTGGCGACGAATACAAACACTATGGTTATACTATTACAAGCGACAACAGTGGCCGAAGCAGTGTCGTTGTCGTGGTATCATAGAGCTAGTTGTTATGTTTTTTTACGATGCTACACCATTTCCACCTCTTGTGTTCGAGTAGCCCCCTCGGTCAGTCTGCCTAATCTGCTAACCAATCCACTACAAAGTTAGCTACACTGTCTCCGATCTATCTATCTATCTACCTACCTACCTACCCACCTACCTATCTATCTATCTATCTATCTATCTATCTATCTATCTATCTACCTACCTACCTACCTGCCTGCCTGCCTGCCTGCCTGCCTGCCTGCCTGCCTGCCTGCCTGCCTACCTACCTACCTACCTACCTACCTACCTATCTACCTACCTATCTATCTATCTATCTATCTATCTATCTATCTATCTATCTATCTATCTATCTATCTATCTATCTATCTATCTATCTATCTATCTATCTATCTATCTATCTATCTATCTATCTATCTGCATGCCTGCCTGCTTGCCTGCCTGTCTGTCTGACTGTCTGTCTGTCTGTGCATCCATCTCTCCATCTATCGCACCTACCTCAGTACCTCACTACCAGTCTGTCGCGAGCGAGTGAGCGAGGATCAATAATTACGGGGAGAAGGGGGTATAGTAAGATTAACTCACGGCAGACAATTAATGGAAAGCGTGGAATGTTGTGAGTTGGGGATTGGACGAGGCGAGATCGGTGTACTTACAAGTCACTGCACACAGAGAGTCCTAAGGGAACGGACGCAAGAGAGAGCCCAGAGGGCGAACATAAGGGAGCAGTCGGAAGACTCGTGTTAGCGTTTTTCCAGTGATGACTGGTAGATTGAACTATGATTGATAATTGATGTACTATATTCTTCTGATGACCATGATGTAAATAAGTTATATGCGAGGAGTGTGCAAGTCATGTGCTACTGTATTAATAGATGTGAACTTAGAGCGAGATCTGTACGTTAGGAGTGTGGATTCCTAGCCTAGCCTGAGTACTGTGTAATACGGTGGAGGTGTGTTACAGAAGAGAGGTGCAGTTGTGTGGTGAGTGAAAAGTGGATAGTAAGTGTATGATGTTATAGAGATGTAATGTTATTCTTATAGGTGCCGGGGTCGGGCAGTGAGGCCACCCGCGGTGGACGGACACAGGCCGGGGACAGGCTGTGGCTGTACGGTTGTGGAACCGGAGATAGGGTGACTGTGGGAAGAATGGCCATTGTATGGTATTTGAATTGACCATTGTATTGTATGTAATTGAACATATTTTTAATATATAATAAATGTGTGAGCCTGTTTGATTGTTTTGTTACTTGTTATACTTGTTCGTTTGTGGTTGTTGTCCCGTCTTAATCAGTACATTTTCCAGTCTGGAATTTGTTACACTGTCCACTTGCCTAACTAGCCTATCCTATCTGTCCATCCATTCCTCAGTCTCAGTTTATTGTTTTGTATGAAATAATGAAAGGAAAAAAAACTTCCTCAGAAAAGTTACCATCATATTCACAACGTTCCAGAGTTGTGACTGTGAAAGGGTCAGGGATACTTAATTAGTACTACAAGCGTTACTGGCGACCTTTTCACCCCTTTTGCCATCGTCTCGTCTGGGTAGTAATTATTAAGCCAGTATTTATTCAATCTCCTATCTCAATCCCGTGGAGACTAACGTTGTGTATGAAATGTCACAACAAATTTGATCGGTTCATTATTTCACCATTCACCCCCCTCCCCCCCCCTTTTTTTTTTACCTTACCACTCCATGCATACGTGCACTTTGATTATGTCTAAACATCGCCGTCCACATTCTCCGTAAGCTTGCCCTGTGGTTATAATACATAATATATTATTCATTTCCATTAGAAGTTTGCAATTAATTGCATTGAAATTTCTCACAACAATAACAATAGCTCACTTTACGCAATGTCATGTGATGTGCTGTTGAAACATGCAAGAGCGAAAGATAAAAACAAAAGAACTTAAGATGAGAGGAACAAAAAATTAAGTTGGAAAAAAAATTGAACAATCTGTATTTCAGGCTGGTGAGAACATTAATTTATTTCAACAGAGTCCATAAATTCGCGGTAGCAAAGAAACTGCTGTTTTTCTACCCCTATAAAGGCGCTTTAACTTAACACTTGCGCGCTGAAATGTTTTTAATCGATTTTTACTCCAGTCAATGTTCGGACTGGCAGCTATTGTCTGAGTGCCATGTCCCAGTAGATCAGACACCCAGCTGGCGCCAGTGGAAAATTAGGTGGTGCCAACTGTGGCAGACTGAAAATATTTAACTTATTTTCTCTTTCGTTCCTTTTTTTTTTTTTTTTTGGCATTAGCTTTGTAAAGAGGTTGCCAAAGTTCCAGATAGTGGCCACCTTTTTGGCATAATTACTATACCGCATAATTTATGTATATATGTTTAACTCACTCTCTATTACATATTAATTATCTGCTCTTAGCCAGTGGTGGACCTAATTTTGGGGATTTGAAGCTTGAACTGTTATGGGGCCCCTTGGCAACAGTAGGGCAACATCTAAAATTCACTCATTAAAAGAATTTCTTCGGGGCCTTTTCGGGTTAGGGGCCCTGAAGCTTAAGCTTTAGATCTGTCGTCACTGCTAAGTCCTAGCATTTGTCACTTGTTATTTATTAATTCAGGAGGAAATACTGGAAGCTTCCAGATCACTGGTAAAAAAATATGATCATAAGAAACTAGACGGAGAAATTGGGACGTTACTAAGAAGCGGTGATTGCAGCACTTAACACTACAGTGTATATTGAACTGAAAATGAAGAACGAATACATATGAGTTTATAACTTCAGACGCAGGTTCAACTTAAACTCACTACAGGAAATTTTAAATCTCAAGAGCGCATTGTTATATCAGTGGTGTGTCTATGCCGGTTGAGCTGTTGATTGTGGCAGTGGAACAATAAACCAAAGTAGTCCGTGATTCCCTTTACTTTCGGTAAAAAACAGGCCCATGAACTAACCCAACTATCAGCATATGTGACTGTGTCATAAGGTGATTGATACTTCAATAATTACTTTATTGATACATAATAATATAATTATTCATATATCTGTAATATGTAAAGCAAGTCCTGCTCCTTTGTCAAATAAATCACTCGCGGATACTAATAGTAATAAAGCTCACAGATCATGTCCGAGTCGCACAAGTATACAAAAATATTACAAATACATTTATTAATATTATGACAATTCACATGAGTTTTCTTTTCCTGTCTACAGTTATTACTTGTGGCCATTCCGAAAACACCCAAGAGTTGGCTAATGACCATATTTAAAACACAGATTATACCAGTAGGAGAACGACAACCTGTTCTCATCGGAGAGAAGAAATGACACCTCTTAGTATTCTTAACGAGACTGCAATATTACCAAAAATACTAGAACACTAGAAGTAGAAACGATAAGATGAGACACTGTCTGTCTTCTTCGCACCACTAAAATAAACAATGCTTGATATAAAATATAATTAATAGTAAATTTATAATGCAAAATTGTGACAGTGCTACTGTGACTAAAAAAAAAAAAAAAGCCAGAGTTTTCCCACAGCGATTGAGATTACAAGTCCACATTAAGTGACATCAGTCAAGGCCTATAGAGATAGCTGGACAATGAACAAAATTCAATGTTTTCCCTATTTGGCTTTGTAAAATACCGCACTTTTCTTGACTTCAGCACGTTTGCCTCTAGGTGTCGAAATCTGTGCACTCTAAAAGCACTTGCCTAGCTGTCTTGTCTTGTCAATTCTATTTCCAGTATATCTGATATTACTGCACTGTTAGCAAACGTGCGTCAACCCCAGATATATTTTCTCTCTGTGTGTTTTGCTGGATCGTTTTCTGAGTCAGTGGGTGTCCTCTTTTCCATCTCGTCTTGTCCTGTTGTCTTCTTTCCATCAATTCCTCCCTCTCCCCTCTATTGTTTCTCCTCTTTCTCCCCAGCCATTATTTCTTCTGGTGGGGCCTAAAATCCCTTGTGAAATCTCAGCAAAGTAATTATTGTGATTGTCTGTTTCACATTTGAGAACCATACATTTCTAACCTCTCAAATGGCACACTTCAAAGAATATTTCATCATTACAAATTCAGCACCTCTTTTATGTCCATTTCCTCTCTTTGTTTCTTTGTCTGACTGTCCCTTTGTCCTGGTCTGTAGGTGAGTAATTGGTTCTCTCAAATTTCTCACTTGTTTTCACTTCCACAGGCTAGGGCTTTTTTGAATGAGAGGAAGTGAAGAGAGAGGAGAGAGAAAGGGGGAGGGAGATAGCGAGAGAGGAGAGAGAGAGGGGGGGGGGAGAGCGAGAGAGAGGGAGAGAAAGAGGAAAAGGGAAAGAGAGAGGGAAAATAAGAGAGAGCGAGAGAGAGAGAGAGAGAGAGAGAGAGAGAGAGAGAGAGAGAGTTGACAACCCGCCTTGAGATAACTTCATGTGAAAAGGGGCAGGACAGCCTGCAAGAAAACAGGATGCGTTTTCGTTCTCTCTCCCCCTCCCCGCCCCCCTCTCCATCCCGCCTTTCCCGGCTTCCAACCCTTCGCCTCCTTAATGAAGCAATCCATTAACCACTCTGCCCTTTTCAAACAAACATTTAAAATGTTTATACTGGACGTGTGAATTTCTTCAGAAAGGTTAGTCTTTCCTCACGGCAGCCTTGTTTTATGCAGTAATTTGAGCTAATCTTCATCTTGAAATTTGCAACAGTTTTTTGTTTGTTTAATTTTGTTTTTTGACCACTGATACTGGCAGAGTATAAGACTCGAAGAGCATAGGCCGGTGTTGATCGGCAGATTAGTTGCACGACCGGCGTCATGACATTGAGTTTCTAAAATCCAATTAGTTAGCTGGTGTGCGAGGTCTCATTGAACCCCCAATGTCGTGGCGTCAGCCTCCAACTAGTTGGCTGATCAAAATCAAAATCGGCTAGTGCATGCCCGGCCCAATTAGAGCTAAATCACTGAGAATGAAATCTGCGCATGAAACTGAAGGAGACAGCAGTATGAAAAAAAATAGTATGGAGCCAAAGCTGGTCTGACAAAAATCGGAGAGTCGAAGAAAAATAACAATAGGATGTGGCGCATGATACTAGTACTACTTAAGTACTTTACTACTAGTGTGGGTGAAAGTCACAAGCAAAACAGGGCGCATACAGGGAGGATGAGTGAAAGACAACAGTAGAGCAAACGTCGTTTATGCATATTCTCACTGCCAGATCACAACCATCATTTTTGTTACTTCTATTACTAATACTTCTAATTTAAAAAAAAAATATAATCTACCTCTTTCCTTTTCTTTCATTATTTGTATTTGTATTTGTATAACTTTTTAATCCCATTTGGGAAATTTGCCTTTGTGCCATGGCAGCCCAGTTATAACTGGAGCAGGCACGTCGTCGCCACAGTGCAGCGCCGGTCGGCGATTTTTTTTTTCTTTTTTTAAAAATATTATTATGTATGTGCCAAATTCATGTATACAAGTATGCTGTGCTGAATGAAACCTACGATTGAAATTGACATCTTTTCCATGTATTATCCTTGAAAACTCAAGTACGATTAAATAACACATGGACACAAAATGTTCAGTTGTTAAACCCATTTATTCACAGCACAATATGATAATTATATCTCTAAGTCAACGTTGACCAAATCTTTTAAACCAAATGTCCTTTAACATAAAGCCACGTGAAACTGGAATGGAAATAATTTTAAGACTTGTAGGCCCCATACCATCTTTATCCTGCTTTCCTGCAATAAGTTGAGCTGATTCCAAATTGCAACAATTTGACACAGATTTTATTTTTTTTTGTTCTGGCGCCCTGTGGGTTTGGTCGTTGATTAATTATCTCTAAACCGATGAACTTCGGACTATATTGAAAGCGTGGGTGGGTGGGCCGGCGGATCTCTTGTTATTAAAATTTCTAGGTTAGAGTAGTTAGACCTCCAAACTTATTTTCGTCGTGTCGTTTACTGCTTTTGTTTGGCAACGTTTGTGGGCGATACAACTCACTTCACAACAAGTTTAATCATTATTGTTTTTTTTATTTTATATACTACAGAAAGGTTACAGGTCATAGGAGACAGCCTGTTTAAAGTAACAATTTTTTTCTTTCGCTTGTATACGTCCGACTCAGCAATGTCCAATTTCCGGGTCAAAGAATGTTCGATTCCCCCCGTTCCTAATTTTGGTTAAGCACGCCCCAAGCTGGATTACTTGACTTCCGGAATAGGCTCATCGTTAGAGATGTCCAAATAAAGATGAAGAGAATACTTTTGTAAAGTGTTTGTATGTGTGGCAGAGAGAGAGAGAGAGAGACAGAGAGAGAGAGAGAGAGAGAGAGAGAGAGAGAGAGAGAGAGAGAGAGAGAGAGAGAGAGAAAGCACATGATTGTTTATTCTCGAAATTTCATCCAACTTTTCAAAGAAAACTGAATTATATTGTTATTTACATCTTTCTTAGTGTGCATACAGCATTCCATCATGGCGGCAGCCATTTTGGATTTCGCGGCGAAAGGCTCAATTCCATTGGTTGATTAAAATAGCATTGTTTAAATGGCAAACTCAATTCTCATCATTAATTATTATTTATTGGCACACTTTACATACAAATTATACACAAATGTGCAAGACTTGAAATGACAACATTGGTTTTTTGTGAAGGGGAGATGCATAAGAGCTTGCATGCAAAAAATCAGCTTATCCCCTGAGGTGCGTAACGGAATGACAAGCTACAAGTTTGGTCCCATGGCCTAAAAAAAACAACAACCCATTTTCTTCGAGTAAAATTAAAAAGTATGACGACAGGAAATTTCAGTTTTCACCTCAATTTACACACTGGTGATCGAAACCCAAGGCTAAAAATCACATCTATGTATTCCCCGAGTCAGTGGGTCAACTGGTGTACTCATCTATATAAAAAAAACAGCAAGGAAAAAAAATTCACTGCTGCGCGGAAGAAATGCCCAGACCTGAAAAAATTACATGTGAAAGATAGTTCTTTTTGCTACTATGTCTATTCCTTTGACATGAAAGCGAAGTATCGTAATACTACAATACAATACAAATTCAAAAAAGGTTTTGATAACTATAATTTCACTTAATCTCTGGGGGCCCTCGGCTGGCAGAGGCTCCTGGGCTGAGACCCATAGAGCCCATGCCTTAATCCGGCACTGGTAAAGTGAATCCAGCCAACTCAACCAAGTGCCCTCACCTACGACTACGAGAACAGGACTGCACCATCGTCTAATCAGAAAAGTGTTCAGACGTCTAGTCAAATCATTACAGGACAAAAACGGCAGCCTTGATGGACCACGTATTGTTTTCCACCCCCTGGCTGGACTAATACAATTGTTATACCAACTGATGCTCTAAGCACAACCCAAGAATAGCTCTTCCCCCTCCCCCCCCCCCCCCCCCGGGCCACTATACTGATTAACTAGCAAGACTTTCTGACTCAATAAGTACTGAGATTGAGCATGAAATCGGAGTTGGGAAAATTAGAAACCCCTTTTTTCAGTTTTCTTCCACTCCAGGCTATTTCCAAAGCCACCTGTCACAAAAAATAGGAGCTGAGAATCAGAGGTGAAAAAAAACCTAGATTGATGTAGGGGCCCATACATTTTGCTCCACACCATCAGTCAATAGGCACTGCCCACACCGCGGCGAGCCACCAGACTGGCGCCTACATCAGCCTTGGATTGTTTCACTCCTATAAGTGCGTGATCGCTAGGACTCCCCTCCCCTCCTCCAAACATAACTCTAGGCCGCCACCCCAACCCCTTCACCTTTACCTTTATGCCCTAAGCATGTGCTTATTTTGCTTGAATTAATGGCAATGGTTATTATTGTTCTATCACTATCATATTTTTTTCAGTGGCTACTCCAGGGTTGTTTCGACTGTTAAATTCTTTGGATTTGCTTTGATGCAAAGTTACTGAGTCAAGTTTCAGCATTTGTCAGTGGATCTGGCGAAACAGGGCTTAATGTGAAAGACCAAATGCTTGAGAAAATCCCTCCAAAGGGGGAAACATTTTAACTGGAACTTAAGATTCGCTTGTAAACTGAATTTTCAGCCATTTATTCTGCATTCAGTTAAAATATTTCACTTGAAATCGTCTTAGAAGTACCTTATTTTGATTTTTTAAAAAGAGGTATAAAAATTTCACCTTAAGCCCTATTTCGCCAGATCCACCCATATTTTCTGTCAATATAGACGTGTTACTGATGATATATTTCAGTACAAAAGCATGTATAATTCATTGTCTACAAACGTCAATAGTCTTCAAGCAATCTATCTCCAGGGACGATCAGGCGGTTCACAAACAAGGAAAGTTAAAAGATATTTTCTCGTGAAAAGGAAACGGACAAGGTCAAGGAATTTTTGTCCACGCCCCCTTTAAACAACAACAACAACAACAACAACAACAAAAAAAAACCCACCACTATTTAGTTTTGTAATTTTTAAAATGCTTTTTATGCTGCTGTTGTATCAAGTATCTGTGGGGGAGGTAAGGATGCAGCAATGATACAGCGTATTTATGGGGTTCATACTATTTTTCAATTTCCTCGCTCGTGATGTTAAATTCGAGAGTGCAGACAGTGCAATTGTCTGAGTTTATGTTCAGGGGCCATCCATAAATTACATACGTTCTGAGGCTGGAGTGGGTTTGTTCCCGGTATATGAAAAACCTACATCAGGTGAGAGGGGCTTTGTAGCGAGCGGACGTACGCTCTTTATTATGATAATGTATTAAAATGTACATATTTTCCGCAAATCAGGTTATCGCATTATTTAAAAATCGTATTTCTAACAAAATATTCAAATGCTCCATGCAAATTATCACTGGAAGTTTTAAAATATCAAAGCCCTATTATAGGTATTCACTATTCTCATGGCCGGACGCTCATACAAGGAGGAAAAGGGGGTGGGTCGGGTGTATGAAAACTATAAATGAAGGGAGGTGCGAAGGGTAAAAAAAATCGGCAGTCGAACGCAAGTCCTTTATAGCTGGTCCCTAAATGCCAGACGAAATAGATTATTGTGGGAGTGTGTATTGTGTGCGTGTGTGGTTGTGTTTCTTTTAATAAAATATGAGGTAAAAACAAGAATGAAAGAGACATGGCCTTTGCGAACTTCTAAAAACAACAAGAAAAAAACAATAACAACAACAAAACTCGCGGGTTGCTCGAGAAGTGTCCACGAGTTTCAGCTCTGTTGCTGACAAAAGCGTGAATTTAGTGCAGACGCCAGACGATTCCTACTTGCAATTGTGCAAAATAGATGAGAAGAAAACACGTGGTAGTCTCAAGGTTGCACCAACTTGCCTATTTTAGCAAATGATAAGTTTCAAAACTGTTCACAAGTAATCAGCCCATCGTGCAGAGACGGTCGCCTCAACCGTAAAGTGAAACCCGCATTCAAAGTACATCTTTACCAACAGACAGCACCGAAGTTTAGTGAATCAGAGTGAGATTTGAGACGTGTCCGCAAGAGGAACAACGGAACTCATAAGATACGGTCAGTGCAGTAATTTATATAGATGCGCTTATGGAGCGAAGTGACAAGTGCATAGGCGTTGTCACTATAATGTCAGATTGATATGTAACGACGTGAGGGTCTAGGCTAGTCAGTTTGTATCATCGAGGCCGTAGGCCGATGTTCGTCTGGTCAGTAGTCAGATTGACATATCAGGGAAAGCCGCCGGGGTAGCTATGTATATTGTTCATAAATAGTCACACTGATCCGTCCTGTGGGTGAGGGTCTAGTCAGTTTGTCTCAGCTACAGTTGTCAGATTGACTATTCAATAGAAGAGGGCTAGGGTTAGTTATGTATGCGCACTTACCTTAGGATCCTGGATATAACTTTACAATTTCCTCCAGGAAGGTATAAAATAAAGTGCGTTTATTGCGGCCACGCCGCCACAAAAATTCGGCCAAATGTTGTGCAAAATTTTTCTGTCGAGTGATACTTGAGGGTAGGGCTCACGTCGCAGCCCACCCTGTCGATTGTTTTGTTGGTACACGCACCTGAGACTGGGTCGACAAAATTCTCGCCGTGGTTCACTGTCGGGTGCGTGTATCCGGAGCTACTAAGTTTATTGTAGCTTTTGAAGCAATCCGTGAGTATAATGGAACCTTTTTCAACACGTTCTTCTGTAAGGTGAACTAGGGTGTCATCCGTTCCGTCTTCAACGGGCACCAGAAAACATTCATTAGTTCCCGACAAATTTCACAGCATCTTGAGAAATATCAGGAAACAAATGGTGGAACTAGCATGTTAATCTAGCTCGACCTATAGGATGTATCCAATGTTTATGGAATCTTTGCTTAGCCCTTCTCCTTTCTAACCATAGCCATAATAAGGCTAGCCTCTTCTTTTTCTTGCAAGATACCACCATTGCCCTTCATTAAAGTTCAAAAGTGTTGAGCCTACTAGTGATCACACACACGTGGGCTGGTCGGGTGGTATCCGAACAGTTGGCCCGTTTTGGCGGACACGCTTGCAGGAAACGACCAGACCAGACTTTTTACCACGAGTGAAAAATCGTGACGGTTCCGCTTTGGTGGACACGCGGCGTAAGTCACCTTATGCGCGAACTGTCAGCTTTGAGTGGAAGGAAGACAAGCTCTGTCCAATCTATCTATAGAACTCTGTGGTATGGAATCGCAAACACTAACATAATGTACTAGTAGGGGGGCCAACTTGCTCTATCTGTTCAAATAAGCGTTGAACCTTGCACTAAAACATATACTCTTGTTTGTTGTATTTTCATTTAAAGTGATCCCCTGGGCGTAAGAAACTGCCGGATATATTTGGCTAAAGGGTGGCATTACGTATGTAGATGCGATTTTGTCCCCAATTCTATTTAGATAATATAGCTCAATTTTAACGGGTGGCGTAAGAAAATATTCAGCACTTTCTGTTTTCTACCAAAAGCTTTGATACTCGACACACTTACTCTGATAGACAGGCCAGGAATTGAAAGCTTCAAATGTATTATTTGTTCATTATTCTGCATATCATGGGTCAAGAACTCTGTACACATCAAAAAATCTGAAAATTTCGAATAAATCATTTCGGATCCACGTTTATAGTAACTATGGTTCTAAATGTTTTTACCACAGATGTCTTAGAAAGATGCTACAAACATTTTTTAATTTGCTAATTGTAACATTAATCCCCCCAAAATATAAATTTAGAATTTCCAAACGTCCTAACATTTTTTGTATACAAGAATTATAGCACTCATTTCTCCTGCTCCGCCATTCTGAGTACTAAGAACAACCAATACCACTGTGATAAATATCTGTAGTTTTACCAATCTGTTGCCAAAAATTTTCCTTTTGGATGCTCTCTGTGCTGTTACCTCTTAACAACAAATTGTTCTCAAATTGACGCTATACAGTTCGAGTATGGCTTCTATGTAAGGCTATCTGAACCTGGCGATTGGACGTATGGAAAATTTTATTGCTGAATTAGGTTGTCAAATAGTTACTGATCTCGGTTCAGTCTGATGCCAAATGATGCCAGTCGAGTTTTTTTGAGAGGCCAAAATGTTTCGCTATCATCAGTAACAATGCCTTCGTAAGCACCGATCCTAGGTACCCAAGGTACTGCAACACTAACGATCCTTTGATGTTCTATCTTGTGACGTCACAATATCGATGCCGAATATCGATGATCCTGCACCCGTTACTGTTCGATCTTGGGAAATACTGAATGAGGTACAATTCCAGCTGACAGGAGGGCGGTAAACTAACTGACCAGCCTGCGGCGAGCTGGGCACTGAGATCAGTCGTCAAAGACCTCTTGAGATCAGCATTCACCACCAAATTCACTAAATTCGCAAGATGGACGCTAGACATGCGTGAACAGGAAACTGAAGTCAACGAACGACGAAATCGTGGACAAACGGTTTCGCAGTGACTGTCCGTCGTGACTGTTTTTGTACTGACAGAAAAGGGAGGGGGGGGGGGGGAGGGAAGATGACTGGCCTTTTCATTTGATTGCTGGCATATTTTTTCGCAGAAGATCACAACAGCTACGTACACTGCAGACTGTATTACCTGCCTTTCGTACAGGGCTTCATCCTGTCCTCGTTGAGGGGTTTCTTTCCAGTAGACATGCTGTGCATCGCAAATTGGTGTGTGGCATAGCATTTGGTCAGATCTTTTAACTGAAACGACACAAATTTCTTCAAATGCATTGCTTACCTTCTTACGTTTTTAGTTGCAAATATTTGAAAGATTGTACTTTTCCTTCATCGGTAGAACAAAACAAAAAAATGAAATTTTTGCATAGTGTGTGGAATATTGGGCAAAAGAGTTGTCATCTAAAGTTGTGAGAACACATTATTGTGCGATTCACCCTAGGGCCAGGGATACACCTTCCACTCTTGAGCTAAATATTGAACCTGGATTCAACTGTGCACGCGTTTGTAACCTAACAGAGACTTTGTTCCCATTACAACTCACTCACTGTTGTCGTCTCTCTTTGGTCAAATGATGGAAATGCAATCTACCAGCAAGCCAGTGTTGAAACAGTGTGTAAGATTTCTACTGAAAATTTCACAAGGTTTCAGATTTAGACATCCTTGTTGCCTGTGGACCCATGCCACGACAAGTTTCACCAAAGTGTCTGACTTTATCACTTCAGCGGTGAAGGGACTTATCCTTCGTAATGAGAATGCTCGTATTCTGTATGTGGTTTTCGACCAGTGTTTCAAACTAAGTAGAAAGTCCAGCTGCATACCCCCCCCCCCCCACCCCATCCAGAGAGGACTCAATTGTCTTTTTTATTAACACTACGAAGAGCCGTCGCATCTCCAGCAGACCCCTGTTCTCACCGTCGTTACGAAGAACAAACCAGACGGGTGACTATCAGCCAGGTGAGGTCTCTGTAGCATTCAGTTAATACACATCGCATTGTCATAGGCCCAGACCCACAACCAGTACAATTGGGAGGTGGAATTCAGCACACATCTATCAATCACGAGAAAGCTGGTGTTATTGTGGTATATCACATGATTCAGGAAATCAGTGATGGGCATCATAACCTTAAAGTCAACTCAGACGACACAAGACGTACTGTCCCATCTCGCTAACACCCTGCACGTAGAAATGCATAGAAGTCTGGTCAATATAGTATCTTTCATGAGAGTATCATTGCCAACCAGCAATGTCATCTCCGTTCATATTGTTTGTCAGCATCCCCGAAGCCATCATGCTGAACGTCTTTGCAGTCCATGTCCTCACTGGGCGGGACACGGTTTTCTCGTTTGCTGTCACTGGAAACACTACAGTTCTTACCAAGAGTTGGGAACACGTACTAAACAGAGGAAGAAATCATAGAATTCTGCTTCACTCCATAGCTTCGCTGCATCATCGGGGGCCGGGGACATTCATGAGGAAAAATATGCATCTTTTCAGCAAGAAAATTGCAGCCAAGAGGTATGTCACAATAAAGCTCTTCAGGCTTTCAACATCTATGAACAGAGACACAATGTCTGGACGTCCAGCATCAGGTGTTGCCGTGGGAAGTTGCCGGTGGCTCATTTCCCAACTTCGACCCTCTGCACTGTGACTACATGGTCTGTGGAGATGCAGATGAGAGCAACAAAAAGGCTCTTAACCTGTTTAGCTGCAGTTGCAAAACGAGCTGCAGCACAAGCTAATGTACTGTCCTGTATTCAGTTTTGCAAACGAAAGGAGACAACCTCTATAGCGATCCTGTTAGGGGTGTGGCAGCTGAGACGAATCCAGCTGAAGACCACTAAAAACCAGTTTCCTACCTCATCGGTGAACTGGATGTGACTCACCTAAAAATAATTCTCCCATTGAAGGTATTATGATTGAAGTAATGGGGCATTGGTGAAACAGTGATGACATGAAAGAATATCATTGACCTGAATTACACATCTATTGATACGGTTGTGATCAGTTTGTAGGTGTCTTTGGAGACTAAATGCATCTGCATCACCCCTCACCCATTCAACAATGGTTTGTTCGAATTAAGATTAAACAATTGGCACCATGTGTGTGTCTATTTTGATATGTTTGTTTGTTTTTACAAACTCGATTATTTCCAACTGTAAAAAAAAAAAAACCACTGTGGAAGTTGTTCTCAATTGTAATGTGAAGGGCACCGGACCTTTTCAGCGGCGGCTATCTTGGAGTTCGTCATTTATTGAAAAACGTTCAAATTCTCGCGGGTGGCATCTATCGGATCTAGAACTGGAATTTAATTTTAAACCAGCAGGAAACTTTCAATATACACCCAGTTACGAAACAGGGTATACTTAGGCCAGGCTAAGACTGATAGTTTGTTGGAGGTTGTCTGCAGATCGTACTGGACAGCACAGAGGGGTTTGTTATTTGACTTGTTTCTCAAGCCCTAACATATTGTTTCCACAGCACATTCCGATATAATTCAAAATGAATGAACCTGGCTTGAACTGCAGTCATGAAACAACTAACTCTTGCTAGCAATATTGTATACATATCTCAGGATCAACAGACGTAACGTACTATTACTAAATTTCTAAATATTTGAAGCAGTTCAGAGCGGATCCTCCAAATAGACGTATAGCTGTAACTGCTATTATTAATTTGATCTTCAAATTGTTGCATTATGTTTTTCAAAAACTTCTATGGGTACTTGTCTATGATAATGGGCAGTAAAGTTCAACCTTAGCCACCCGGTATATTTTATGAGATTTTTAAAAATATTGGACTCGCAATGTTCAGCGATATAAGGGGTATAGTTTTGATTCTGTCCAATAGATTTCTTGTAATAAACACAAATCAGTACGAATAACGTTCATGTTGTAGGAAATTGAATTTTTTAATTTGATGCATATCAAGCATGGGTATGCATATCAAGCATGGGTATCTCTTTAATATTTGGCTTGGTACAACTTTATTACTGACATTTTGGCTGAAAAGAGCGCAAATCTGTAACGTCACGTAGGGGGCGTTTTTGAGGAATTTCTTAGCGTTACCACCCTTATCTCATTATATCCGGCATTTTCAGTAGCTCAGTGGTTCTAACATTTATAGCAAAATCAGTATATATTTTTGTGCAAGGTTCCCGGCCATTTGACGGCTTGGCCCCCCTACTATACGGTAGTGAAGTCAGAAAACACTTTTGTCGTGTCTACATAAAGGCATACTGGATAAGTTCAGATAAATGCACGACTGGTTTGTGTCGCGTAACCAGCCGGTTCATCAGCCAAGGCTGATAGACAACAGCTATGCTGGCTTTTAGACATGAGCTATTCTGACGAACCACCTCAGTTAGTTTACACATTTGGGCCACTATTTGGGATGCATCAAAGTAAGTGTAGCTTGAGATGAAAAACCAAAAAAATGTTGATACATAGTTCCACATGCTGCACTCAAGAGGGCGTACAAACTCGACGCAGTGCAGAAGAAATTAGCTCCTTTAGACCGCGTTCCACCAAAACGGAACCGTCACGACTAAGAATCGCAAGTCGCTCGGAAAATCGGGAAGTGACACAGGACACCGTCTTTTCCCTTTGCAATCAACCAGAATCGTCAATGAGTCCACCAAAACGACCCGACTGCTCCAAACGTCGAGTCAGTTGAAATGCCGCTTGCACCATTTTTGACTGTTTGCTGGGTGGCTCATCAGCGGTGGGCTCAGCCAACTCAAAAAAATGTTTCATTTTATAACAAAACTGTCGTATGCGTAATCAGCACCTCAAAGTTAGTCTACAAGCAAACCACCTGGTTTAAGTGCGTATTTATCACTTTACTGAAAATAAAATTAATTCCTATCTTTTCATTCCCGTCTTGTGTGTTTTGACCTAAGGACCTGACCCGTTCCCTTGTTTCGAGTATCGGTTTATTTAAAAATAAAAAAGCCCCTAGCCTTTTATTTCCGCCTTGTCCTTGGAGTTTTATATGGCCTGACCCGCTCTCTGACACATTTGTTGTAGATCTAAAATCTAGTAGAAGTGTTTGATTTAGTCACATTCAAGATGGAAGATGAAAAACTTATTGAAGAGGTATTCAAGTACCAGTTTATGACAAAAGCCACCCAAAGCACTGCAACAGACTACCTGGGCAGAAGTTCAAACGAAGATTGTGTCATTCTCAAGTACTCAAAATTTCACAGCATCTTGAGCAATACCACTTACCAGGAAACAAATGGTGGAACTCGCTACATCTAGCTCGTCCTATACGATGTATCAAATGTTTATGGAATCTATGCTTAGCCCTTCTCCTCCTTTTTAACCATGCCCATAAAAAGGTTAGCCTCCTCTTTTTCTTGCAAGACGTCATTCCCCTTCATTCAAGTTCAACAGTGCTGAGCCTAGGGATCACACACACACATGGGCTGGTCGGGTCGTTTCCGAAGAGTCTGTCCGTTTTGGTTGACACGCTTGCAGGAAACGACCAGACCAGACTTTTCACGAGTGAAAAATCATGACGGTTCCGTTTTGGTGGACACGCGGCCTCACGCTTCATTCTCACATTACGCAGGACATTGTTTTCCTCGATTATTTCATGGCCATTGTTTTCCTGATTATTTCATGGCCATAACACTCCCTCCCTTTCCAGATTGAAGCAAAAAGAGGCTTTTACGAATTTTTAGAAATACCTAATTATGTAGGCCTGTATTGAACGAATAGTTCATGTTCAAATCAAAATTCACGAAAAATAGTCCCATGTGAAGTAAATTTCATGTTCGGTGACACCACACTGAATTTTGTCTCATCATTATGACTTCGAAACGTGACGAGGAGTGAGATGATCTACATGGGTCCAAGTTGGGCCTTCTGGCAACACGTTCACATCAGACAACAGATGACCGACAGATTCAGACGCATTGAAGCAGGAATCCAGTTGACCTTACCCGCCCCCCCCTTCCAAATGCTTTGTCTCAGCTTACCAAGCTGACATTTGTATAGACACCGGGAAGGTCCTTTTGGGGAGATCCAGGATTACTTGAGAAAAGCTTGATGCAGGTGTGATGCCAAACAGTGGTGGCTTTTAAAGAAGTACGCCCTTGCAAGTGCAGTCAGTTTACTTTGCAACCTAGGACCGAGACAGATCCTTTTGTATGCATGAGAATCTTCGTGAAACCACGAGCACGTCCAGGTCTGTGCGTCAGGTTCTCCGGTAGGGGCACTGGATAACGTTTAAGATCCAGCTGAGCAATGAAGCTAAGTGCATAATCTCAGATTTTTGAAGGTTCTGCTTTTACCAGGGTCTTTTTCTTAAATGGTTTAAATAGAAAGCTGCAAAGGTTGAACTGAGTCAGCTGCCATGTACCCATATTGGTAACAGCCTTGAAAGTCTGATCAAAGACCTTCTGGACGGTGATTGGCATTGGGCGCGGTTTTAGGAAAACTGGAGTTATGCATGGCTTGGGTCTGGTCTCCAGCTCAAAATCGTACTTTCAGTGGATTTTCTTTGGAAATTCAAACTTTTCAGAACAAGCAGCTGAAGGCTCGAGTTCAACACCATCGTTCTGCCACACAATCAATGCAAAACAAAGTTGGCCACTCGTTTTCTCTCGTCTAGCACAGTTTGCCCCAAACCTGCCTCCATGTTTAGCGTTCAGCTCAGTATGCGGCACTACTGACTCGAGTGTGCACTATATGCTCTATAAGGTTGGGTGTACTTGTGAATATTAATTAGATCAAAATACTGCTCTTCGTGACGCGTTGTTAGGAAGGAAAACAAAAGAAAAGATTGTTCGTGCACGTGGATAATACAAATTATAGTTGTAGGTGTTGGAAGAAAGTATCATTGGACCCACCGATGACGAACCGAAAGGTGCTCGATTGATTCCAGCGGACGAGTAGTTTTAATGGAGACATCGGAGCACATGTGTGGAAATGGATGAAATCA
Source organism: Onchidella celtica (assembly GCA_963931925.1). Taxonomy (NCBI): domain Eukaryota; kingdom Metazoa; phylum Mollusca; class Gastropoda; order Systellommatophora; family Onchidiidae; genus Onchidella; species Onchidella celtica. Next base: position 37,970,066 of record OZ007567.1, read on the forward strand.
CAAAGATAAAGACGGGACATAAGCAAGTTTTAACTGAACACTTGCACCGCGTCTTACATTAATCGACTATCCGAAAGTCGTGCAAAATTTGACTTAGTTTTGGAAACGCTCTTCATTTTTGACCGGTTGCTTTGTGTATAAAGTTTATAGTGTTTATTCTAGTTTTTTAAAGTGATGGGACCAGCGAAAATTGACGAAACTCAATGCGGGGTATTTTAGGCAGTCAACATACCGTATCTCCGTCATAAACGCAAGCTGTCGTAGACACTTATATTGTATAAGAATATTACATACTCTTTGAAATTAACAGGAGTTTGTCTGTCTGACGGATATTGAAGAAAAATTAATTTTAGACATTAAGGAGCTGGACACTCGGTCGATACAATTTGCAACTGACCAATCGAAACGCCTCCCCATCAGTGTTTGGTACTACTGTGGGCCACGATCTTAGGGACAAACAACTGTGTAGCAATAAAAACAGAGTTAACTGACACGACGTCGTGCCCTCGTCTGCTGCCTAGCAGGGTAGGATATAAAGTAAAATAATTTACCACACCCTCAGTCCCTTCAGCCGCACCTTGTCACACAAACAAGTGTCACAATTTCCACACAGATAAAAACTTGTTCATCTTTTCACATCCTGAAGGCAAGGTCCGCCGTACGACCCACGAGTCGATTTGATTTGTTGGTTCACTCATTTGGGCACCTGACTCCGGATCAACAGTTCTGTGCTTGGCCGCCAGATCTGTGTCCACAAGTGCTCGCTTTGATGTACATGTAGCTTATAAATCGGACGGAAAGAATTTTTTCCATACTTCCAGTTTATGCCTACTCGTCTTCTACGCAATGTCGGGCTGGAATTTCAAAAAAAAAAACATTCGACTTCTGGGCAAGAAACTACCTTTCACAACTCTTATCTCTGTTAAATTTTCTTTTGCCGAATTTGACAATTTCCACTAAATTTTCGCCTACCAATTCTGTTCACCCATTTCTCATTGTTCAAGGCAACGCATAATTCCTTGTGACTAAATCGGGGTTGACATAGGATGTGTCGGCAGTTGTGCGATTGTAATTTCTAAATGAAGCAGCACTTGTGGCAGAGACTTTTCGATGGAAATCCTCGCCCCTTCAAACTAGGCGTTTCCTGTTGCTGAAACGGCACTTATTGGCCTGTCCAAACGCACATGTTAGAATGTACGAGCAGAGTTGAATTCGTGTTAAAAAGTGTCGTCTTTCCCTCATCTTGATCAGCTCGAGCAATGAAAATTTTGAACTTTTTTTTCAGTTCTTTGCCCCTCGGGGCTTCAGCACAAGCCATAGGACAACAAATTCTACATGTAAATTACAAGTCCGCATGAATGGAAGAAATCTAGTCTTCACAAGTACTTGAGTATTCGGTCACAAAGCTTGGGGTCACACGGCTACCGAGCGGCTTGGAATTGTTTGCTATTCGCGTACTTTATATATGTTCCGTGCAACTGACGAAGATAGCTATGAATACCGCGTTAGTAGATTATTACCGGCGCTGAAATATAAACTGCCCAGTGTGGCGCAGTGGTCTGAATGTCATGCCTGTCGAGCGAGACGCCTGGTTTGGCATTTCATCACTAGATTTATCACTAACGCTGTGCATAGTTATGGTTGTACTTAATGCATTTTCTCTTTTCCAGTTTTCTTTTGAATCACCCTACAAACCACTCAGCCCTCATTTTATTATACGAACCCAATAAAATAAATCGGCTGCAGAATGTCCGTAGTTGGAACTGTGTGCCTCGTGGGGAACTCGTCTTGGTATCTTAATTAACGAATGTACCGGAAAACCGTTCACTTTTCTCTTGGTCCATTAGGATACTCCGCCAAATGGTAACCAAAGCTTGTTATTGGTTGATGGCTGGTATATGCACTGTTATACGGGCACTACTTTCGCGCTACATCGACATTAGTATGGTTAACTGTAAGGTGTGTGTGTGTCTATCCATTTTCATGGGGATAGTCAGTGAAGAGAACTTAACGTCTCTCTGCTTTCTCAAATTCGATTCACTCCTGCCAGGGACTGGTAGATCTGCTATAAACTGTCTCATGGCATACCCCACCAAGAACCCATTGTCCCCCTAAAGACCAACTCTGTCGTGTTTTTTTTCTTCCAAATTTTGCTTCGACTCTAGGGAAGTGATGGACTTGTGACGTCACTTCCTCGAGGTCAGTGACGACACCAGTCTCGGAACCTTTCAGCAGGGCCTGTGACGTCATTGGAATCGGTATCGACTCCAACGAATTGTGGTGTCGGAGTCGGGATCGGCGACTTTTAAAAAGTGCTGGTGCCGCCCTGCCCTACTACATCTATTATATATTTCAGTAACTTGCAACCTTTGGCATGACTAACTGACCAAACTATACTCTTCAGGCCTTAAATTTAGCAGGAAGGAGGCAATTGAGATGAGGAAGATGATGGCTATTATTAAAAGTTGTTTACTTCAAGCATGTATTTTTTATAAATAACAATGTTGAATACTATGTAACATCTGTGTTTTTGCATGTTTGTTTCGTAATATTATAGTACCATGCATGTCATAAAAAGTAACCGTATCAGGCGTTCAGTTTGGTGCGTTGTGTTCTGGTGCGCATGAGTTCTGAAGCAAGACTGTAGTTTATTACTTTTATTATATGAAAGAGAGAGAGAGAGGGCACATGATTGTTTATTCCGGGCAATGCCCGGTAGGTCATCTAGTTGTTAATAAGTAAATTACCGATAGGTGGCGGTGTAAGCAGACGGTCATTTTTGGTTAGCAGTGATTTTTCATGCTTCACAAGGTTTTCGCTGATTAAACCCCGAAAAGGCCCACTTTTAATGCAGCGAGATTACAAACAAAAAAAACAAACCAGATTAGTTTTCAGAGATAATTAGAACACCACGTCTGCCGTGTGACAAAGCTTGACCTGATCGGCTTCGGGCATCTGAATCCTGATAATTGATGTGTAGATCTCCAAAGATCATAGTCTTTTTAAATTAAAAATAAAAATTTTTTTCACACTCAGGAGACTTCAACGTATATGGTGCTCAGAATTAACAGTAAACAGTGCTCGATCAATGAGTTGCGTAAAAGGTTTCCATTCGAACAGCTCGCCCAGAAGCCGGAAATGCCGAAACTGAGAGACCTAATGAAGTGCTGGCTAATCGCACGGAATTGCCCGCGAACATGCAATTCGGAGCAGAGGAAATTGTCGCTAGGCTATTGTTCCTTTCCGAACACTTGAGTGAAATCACTGATTGGATGTTTATTCTTGGTTTCCACTGTTGCATTCGGGCTACCTTTGCTCGGAAGGCTTCCTTGGTCATGAAGGACGCGAGCATTATTTCCATCTGCCTGTCCTGGACATTTGAAAGCTTTCTTAGACAGATGGAGATTGTGCGTCGAAGGAGTTTTAAGAGCGTTCATAGCAAAATCAAAGGCGTGCAACTTTGGATGGAATAAAGTTTGGACTTCCCCTGAGTGATAATAAACCGCAATACCAGCATAGGTCTGAGATTTTTTTTTTTGTCAGGGCATTGTGCTCTGACAGTGGATTTGCAATATCTGAACACAAAAATAACTATTTATCGCATCGGTGGACTTACTTTTTTTTTATTTTCAAGGTCTAAGTATGAAAATAGGACATATTGGCAAAGCTGTGGCCTCGATTTACTCGAGAACGGTCGCAAATATAATTTTCATTCAGTTTGATTGCCTTCGTCTGCGGTGTCCAGCTAGGAAGTTTTGCTGAGGCCATTCCACTTTTGGACAAGGTCGTAAAGCATTTTTGGTCATTGCTGCACTGCTGTAACTCAGAATTAACCGAGGAAACAGTTTGAGACTTGTGTACAATATATCCAAAAAATCCATTCCTTGTACTGCCAAGTTAAAGCTTAGCAGTTGAGGTTTGAGAAAAGCTGTACAGTAATAGAAAGGAGGTAGCACAGAAGAATGGCTGCGAAAATACGGCAAGTTGACAGTTCAGACGACGCTTCCATAGAACATTGCTGCCTGCCATTGCAAGAGAACCATTCGTTCTTCTCGGTTAGGCCAAGACGAAGAAACTGAAAGCCAAAGAGACGTCCTGAAGGCTGAACATGTCATGTATTGCTGGACACCGTTCGGCATTCGTGGCACTGGAGGCTGTGAAGGGCTAAAAGCTGATTTTCGCCTGTCTGTGGTATTTTCCCTGGGAGCGAGGAAGTTCTGTACAATATATAAAAAAAATCCATTTCTTGTACTGCCAAGTTGTGCTTAGCAGTTGAGGTTTGAGAGAAGTTGTACAGTGATGGAAAAAAGCTACCATTGTAAGACGACTGATTCTTTCCGCGGGCAAGCCAAAGTGGTGAAAACCAAAGCGAGTCACTTTGAACATGCAATGTATTGCCGAATAGCGTTCGGCATTCGTGGCATGGAAGGCTTTGAAGGCAATGAAGGCAGTTTTACTTGTCTGTGGTAAAGGCAATGTACTGAGAAGCCAGTGTCATTTTGTTGAGAACGTGCAGGCCAGTGGCATTATCCTTTGTCATTTTCGTTTGGTCTTAAAGGAAAAACTGATGTGATAAATAGTTAATGGCACTGTTGTATTGTCTCTGTCAGAGCACTGCCGCACAAGCGCAAAGCCCATCATAAGAGGAATGCCGAATGCAAAAGGCATATTTTTTTGCTTTCCACTCGTTGCCTGTCGGTCCTTTGATACAAACCCCAGTTGTTAGTTTTGAACTAAATGGTTTCACTCAACCTTCAGATTTTTATTGCATCGCCCTCCATCTTTCTCTCGGATATTATGGCCGAAGATGGCACGGAATCTGTTTTGGCTTAGATAAATGCTGAACCAACTCGGTCTGTAGTCGCAGCTAGAACGTATTCACAGGGACGAGTCCACACCAGCCTTTGATTTTTGCATTGAACGCTCACTGACGTGTGCTTTCCGTGGTAAAAGCACTTTTTCCCCCATTTGTACGGAATCGGATGAGAAACGATATTCCATTTGAATGGAAAATGCAGCAGTGGTGACGTTCGAGATTCACCTCCTGACCCCAGTTGAGGTCGTACCCCAGACCCCTCCCCCCCGTCGCGCGCGCGCACAATCTCCCATCATTCGCACATCCGATTTCACCTAGATTCCTGATAAACTAAACAATGGAACGGGAAGTGATATTTTGCATAATCGGGTCGGGGCTTTTAAACTAAAACCGAACGACCTGATTCCATGGCAGCGTGTCGCATCCTGACGTGCAATTGCGTCCTTTCGTGACCAGCGAATGCATCTGCAACACGTGTGAATGACTTCCCCCGGTAACCAAAATTAATGGAATTTCCAGGCGTCACTCTGTATTCGACTTGCGCTTACGGCGAACAAGTCTCATCATTCCTTTGTTTCAGGGGGGCAGTGATTTTATGTGAAACATACCGTACCTAATTCGGCGGATTACCACGGATAGAGCATTGAGTTTTATCGATGCCACGAAGGCAGATGAAGAGGCAAGACAAAAAGCAAGAAAAGAATTCTGATTTATCTGCCGTTTCGAACTGTCTTTAAAAAGTTGGTTATAAAAATACATTCCATCTTCAATCTTCAATTAAACCATAAACATAAATCACATATTAGAGTTTATGCCAAAGACATTTGGGATATTCGCTTTTTTTTTTCTTCTAGAAACCATGTTACCTTATGGCTGGGGGGGGGGGGGGGTGTCGTCGCCAGAACTAGATTTTTCGCCCTCTTGAATGTTCTAAATAATCTTAACTTTGGTTCGACGTTTCATGCGGCCTTACCATCTTGTCTTGGCATCCTATAATTACCACTTGAATGATTTCTATATCTAAGTCGTTTCCACTCTGCATTTTAATTTCATTTTCCTTGATCACCTCGATGTTCAATAATTCAAACATTTATTAATATATCCTTCCAATTTCTGAGTAACGACACAAAATCTACCGAAGCAGCAATTTCTAGGTATTCCGATCCCGCATACGAGAGCAAGTTGCATAAGCAAAAGGGCCGTGCTTTTTAAGACCAACAATTTTATTTAAAATTGCACTGCTGTATACTTTATTAAACGTTAGGCATTTTCGTCTTGTAAGATTGTGTTCACTGTCTCTGTAAAAGTACTTTTGATCAATTTCGCTTGATTGTGTCAGGAGCACAAGACCCCCCCCCCCCACCCCCCTACTCCCATAACCTCAAGCTCGCATTCTTGATCAGTGTTCAGACGTGTATTTACTTAGACACCAATATTGTTTGCCCATATTTTGTACTTCATAGGTAGCGGGTTTTAATAGTATTGCATACAAAACGTGTGGAACTGAAGCCTGTTTTGGGTCAAGTGTCTCCAGTTGACGGTAGCGATCACTTCACATAAAAAATAAAAGCTTGATCGAAAAGAATGCCTTGTTTAATGCAGCATCACTGCTCGGCGTGCAAACGCAGATTTTTTCTTGACAGTTTACCGTGCTGCACGCCACGCGAAAGATTGCTTGCATTGAACGGATGGTTAATTTTAACATAGTGCGCGCGGGGCCTTAGTCTGCAACTCTTGACGGCTTTGTTGTGCATGTCGATTGTTTTTTTTTTTCTTTTTCCTGTGCAAGATTGTATGCGCAGTTTCCATACATGACAAGAGTCACGGCCAAGTCTGATCGGCACGCGAAACGTACAGTACACTCGGGGACGGGCGGCACAATTTTACCATTGACTTCCCTCCCACATCTGAAATAGGACATCTTCAATACATCTCTCGACACTCTGATACCTTGTTGGGACTCTTTTTTTCTGTATTTGAAGTTTAGGTCAAATCTTCCCTTCGTTATGATGGTAAATTTATCGGGGAACAAGCGACAATGCTTTTCGTGAGTAAAAGCGACTGATTAGTCTATGTGCCTCACTGCGCTCCTAAACACCAGTGTGTGATCTTTTTATATTATGCCTGGATTTTTTTATGAGGATAGACAAAGAATTTATACACTAAATACAGGTTATTTTTCTATACATTTGGAGACAAGAGATTGAGATTTTTGTTTTCCATATTAATTTTGTTTGCTTTGGGCTTCTATCAGTATCAGCAAAGGAAAAAAAAAATGTGGACGTTAACATTTCCTAAACAGACACGCACTCACCGCTCACATGTATCGAGCGACAAATTCACGAGTCGATACTATGTCGACACGTTGCCCGTTTTCGCCACCGACATTCTGTAAAAACTTTTCATGCTTGGTTTTCTGGGGCTCCGCTCAAATGTAATGTAATGCTGTCAAGATTTGACGAAGGTGCATATTTATCTTCCAAAAAAAATATTCTGCTTTGCATATGATTGGCCATCATTTCATTGCCCCTTTACTTTTTTTTTCAAATGGCATCTATCAAAATGGCTTATATTTTGGATCTGTGAAAAGTCCCAAATATCGCGAGATTTCGACAATTTCTAAATGTGGTCTTTTCCACCACAATAATCATACAATAGTGATAAAGAGCTGCCTTTTTTTTTTTCTCATGGAAGTTTCGTGCGCCTCTCAAACTTGACAAACCTCGATACTCGCATGCCCTGGGGAGGGCAGATTGCATGGAACCGTTCCAGCCTAAGACCTCATACATATGGAAAAGTGCCCTGTGATTCCGAAAGGCCACAGAACTTTCAAAGAAAATCAGCTCCAATTTAAAAAGGTGTAGATCGACTTCTCTTGGCCAGGTGACCCTTGATAGAATCAGACTGCAGTCCAGTGCCACTGTTAACAAACCTCTGAAGGCTGACGAAATTGTTAGAGGATGCTATCATTGCAATTGAAATGTTCTTCGAATTTGGCCTATTCGTATTAGGGGTAAAAACAGACCGAGGCTGGTGTAGGCGCCAGACTGATGGTTCGCTGCCCAATTATGCATCACACTAATACCCTAGGCACTGTCCACGACCGCGGTATGGGCAGCGCCTACGCTATTAGTGTGATGCATAATTGGGAGGCGAGCCACCTTTCTGGTGCATACATCAGCCTTGTTCTGTTTCACCCCTTAGCGACCTCTTTCCGTTTTCCGTGGTCACTTCTTCTATGGTTATACCCCCTTATCTTCTGAAATGGTTTGTTGTGCCAAAGCAAATTTTCTGTATTAGAATCTTAGCCAAGGATGGAACGACTAAAACTATCAATGGAACCCATTATGCACAAAAGGTCTTCATCTCTATTGCAACAAAATCAGAGCAACCGCCTCATAAATGTTTCAGAATTACGCCCTCTTCTGTTTATGCTATTTCTCCTAACGTCGTCATGTTAATGTGCGCCTGATCTGACGTTACTATTTTGTGTTTATTCGCCGGAAATTACGAGAAAAAGAACGAATGTTTTCTCAGTCAAACTCTTGTCTTGAGTTTTGATAGATTCGAGAGAATTGGAAAGAACGAAAGAACATTGAGAAAAAGGACGTATTACTCATCAGGTGTTTTATCTCGTCCACTCTTCATAGTGAGCTACATGTATCTATTTGCGTTATTCATGGCGTTTTGTCCTTGTTGTATGTAAATCAAGATTTCCACTCTTTGTTAAAATTAACTTTTACACGGTTTTGCTCAGGCTTAGCTTAGCTTGTTATTCTTTAAGTTTAATAATAAAGGTCTACATTTCTGTTATGATTTGCTGTTTGGATAAAATCTAAATGTAATTTGTCATCTCCCCGGTCTTGCAGCAGTGGGAGCACAGTATACATATAGACACTTTAAATCGTCCCTTTCTCCATATTTTACAGGCCTCAAGCCCTAGTTTCTCGATGACTCACTGGAAAGACATATACGTTGCTAAAAAGATGTAACTTGCTGGAAAAAAGTTGCATTATTTTTTTTATTGTATGAAAAGTTTTACAACGAACATTGTTTCTGTCATTTGAATATTTTTATCAGGTATTTCAACAGCATGGGAAAAATTTCGAAAATGGCATGAATACTGTAGCCATTTATGAAAGAATCAACTCCTAGAATTATGACATTTCTCTGATTGGCCGTCTGGAATTATACGGTCTTGTAGTTATTACTGCACGTCCAAGGATTAGAAGTAAAACCAGGTATACATACGTACTCTAAAAGATATAGAACTCTGGTCTTAAAAATACATTTTCTTCTAAAGATATGCAGAACTCTTGGACTTAAAAAATCTCTGCCCCCCCCCCCCCCAACCCCTACCAAAATGAACTCTGGGCTTGAAAAATATACATATATATATATATAAAATCTGTCAGAAGCACATGATCCCAATTACATGATAAATCCTCTTCATGGACACGGCGATCAAGCGCAGGATGTATCTTGGAACCTTGAGTTGGTGGGAGCGAACCGATTCGATGAAAATATGACGGGGCAGAGTGGACGTCTTTAGAAAGCCTTTTCTTCAAATCGAAGAACTCTGTGATAGTTTTTAATTCAAGAACTGACTCATCAGGTCTCCAGATCTACCACCAGGTCGAAATCAGATGCAACGGGGCAAACAGAATTTTTGTGTCCGGGCTGCGCAGGCGTCTTGAAACTGGTGGTAGTCTCGTCTGTTTTCTTAACTTGTCATACCACCTTCCGTGTCAGTAATTTTTCCTTTACCTGCTTTCTCGGATCTTGAGGCTTTCAATCGCTCTAGTTTCTCACCGACAGTACACAGGTACGAGAGACATGTCAATGGACGATGTAGATGCCACTTTTTGGTATGGCGGACCTCCGTCTTCCCTGATTTCGTCTCGCGGTGTTTCACCAAGCAACTGTCGCCCATCTGGTTCTTCGGACGTCTACGCTGAAATTAGAAAGTATTAGTAATTAATAGTATAGTTTTAACAACAGTCAATATGTGGGGTAAGTTTGTTTATTTAGTGGACCGGGAACATTCACGTTCGTGCGAGAAATTTCATAATGCTGTTTTGTTTGTAACCCATTCGCAGTTTGGGGAGTGGGGTGGGTGGGTTGGAAGGGGGGGGGGATCCCCTTTTTTTGTTGATCCAGGTTCCAGTCATTAATTTCACCTTCAAGAGTACTTTTCAGCCTATTCTCTTGTTCACACGTTTGTTGGTGGATGGAGAATGTCCACACCGAGTTTCCACGACTGTCCGTGTAATTTTCAACATGGTCAAGTGTTTTTGTTTTTTTTTGAAATAGCAAAGAGAAGGCAAGAAGATACTGGGCATACACTACTTGTCCTCAAACAGAATGGTTTGGAGAGTTGCATCATTAATTGCTGTCCCCATATTCTGGCAGGTGAAGAGGAAGATTATGATTATATGGTGCATATAAAATGTAACGTCCAACAATTTACTTCAAAATAATGACGTGTTTGTTGACGTGATAACCACCAAGACGTATAAAAAATGACGGGTCGGTGATCTTCTGCGTTCTTCGTGTCAGATTGTTTATATATCAGGAGGCCGCCAGCCTTTGTGAAGGACGCTGTGCTCCTAGATCCTCTGCTGTCCCATATATAGCTTAGTGTGAAACACGTTTTATGTATTAATTTGATGGGAGGACTTTATTATCCGATGAGGGAAATTCTCATTCAGAGCCTTTAAGAGCATATATGTAGTACATCTTACCCATCATTAAACACAGACATATATCACACAACTCAAGAACAGGTAGGCCTATGCATGAAGTGACATGGTAAGGAACCTTAGGAAAAATGTGGCACACATCCAGCTAAAGTGTCTTGTCGGATAAACTCGGTCCTTTAAATGGACGAATACAGATCACTGGTGAGCAAGCAGTTTGTAGCGGCTTTTAGTCGAGTGTGTTGTCGAAATAAAAGTGACATACGAATGAAGGCGGAAAATGCAGCGTTCGTTCCTTGTCACTGATCACTCGGGAGTTTCATAAAATTCAAGAGCCCCTGACAAACGGACGGATCCACGTAGAGACTGCATCAACGGGTCAACTTTGTGGATTGCACGTTCATACTTCAACATCGGTGCGTATTTTTTATTAAAATCATAGCTACTGGCGAGCATTCAGATCCATTTTTATTTTACATCAGAATATCGTGAAGAGACGTGCGACATTGTACGAAAAAACACTTCTGCCACTCGAGAATGCATGCAGCGGTCCTGGAACAAGACAGTCGTAAAATATTAATAGTGGTGCCAAACCAAGTGAAAGGCGACAACGTGCGGATTCATTGTCAGTTTTCCTCCGCCAGTCGCCTTCCTCTGTGCACCTACATGGCGGACGGACCCAAAATGTTTTGAGCCTGACCAAAACGCCGATGGACGCGCGTGAAGACGCATTCGTCCACCAGCGTATGTGCGCTGAAAGGAAGGCCGGATGGACGGATGCAAAACTGGAGACCTTTCGAAAAGTTTACACACGATCGCCAGTGAATTTGCTCAGCATTCGTCTATCCATACTGTGCAACCGTTTGGACGCTTTTTTTTTTATTATTGAGTCATAACTTTTCAGTGAGAAAACATCTTTTCAGCGAGAATTAACGTCATAAGCAGTTCATTCTGTCAAAATGTAAGATTCAATATGGCAGCATCATAATTCTTCAATAAATTTTATACCTATTTTGACAACTGAAGGGGTGAGCCAGACCAAGGGTAGCGTAGGCCCCAAAATGGTGGCTCGCCGCCTGATTATTATGCATCACACTAAAAAGCTACTCACTGCCCACGGTGGGCAGTGAGTAGCGTTTTATTTAGTGTGATGCATAATAATTTGGCGGCGAGCCACTCTTTTGGCGCCTACGCCCATAGATATATAATACAACTATCTATGCCTACGCCAGCCTTGGCCTGGTTCCCTTTAAGCAGTTAAATTTCTGCGAAGGGCAAACAGGGCCCTTTTTCAACCTCTGTGCTCTTAACTATTGTCTAATTAATCTCCCCTGTCTTTTAGCCAATAGGATCAGATACTTTTGCAGAGCTGTGCTATCAAAACCAGTGAAATTTACTTTCCAGGAGTGTTTACGTTCTCGGGATTTCATGGGAAAGGTAGAATTTCAAATGCCAAATTCATGATCAGGGTCGAGGCTTCCCCATAATCAAATAATCAGTGATTACCCTTCGAATATTAATTCTAGAATTACTACGCATTCCAGATCGAGCCCAACTCCAAGTCCATTTAAACAGTTCAGCATATTTGCGTTTTATTATATAGTCCAACACCCCTCACCGAAAAGCATCTTTATAAGGACTTGCATATTATGAACTGGTCCATAATCAGTGACTACAAAGGCGAAGAAGACTTTGACTACACCCAGAAGCTAGCTTGGGCATAGCCTGTATTCGTCGACGCGGCCCCGCAGTCAGCAGAATAGTGGGGAAAAAGATAGGATTATAATCAAAAGTTTGACCTCATTTTACCTATGCATGTTTTTCACTATGCGGTCGTTTTCATACTAATCGAAAGGTAAAGAGTAGAGTGAAAGTTTGTGTGTGGATTTTTTTGTCTACGCACAGCAAGAGCTATCAAAGCATAAATATATAGTCTAGATCTAGACAACTGTGATCAAAGTCAGTCGAATGTATCAAGAACATCACTTCATTTGATAGGTCGAGCGAACCTATACCGCAATGGCAGAAAGCCACTTCTCCGAGATGCTGCACATTGTTGTGTCACAGAGATGCCACTTAAGCACTTTCTGCCATTTAATGTTAATGGGTCATTTTCGAGAAACTTTATGAGATGGTAGAATAACAAAATACCTGGTTATGAATATGACAAAGAAAACTTGCCGTTCATTTATTTTAAAAAATGGATGAAAAATATGCGTTTATAAGTCTGTTAGTATGAACTAATGGTATTTTCATGTTAGTTTGGCTTGTAAATTGCTGCATTCCTGTCCTGTTGACAAGAATAGTCCGTTCTTTAGATTTTGCAGTGCCTAGCGCCCGTTTCATTGTTTTAGTCGCTGCATTTATAATTGTGTAAATATGATGTAGCGACACGTCCTATTATAAGGGCCTTACTAGCTTAAATTCTGATTACCCTCTGCAGAGGGCCACGCTTCGCCCCTGTTCATGATTGCCATGTGCCACTCTCATGAGATGGACAATGCTTCATTTCTGGCAATAGAAGGGTTTTTAGTATTTATTCCTTAGTCAGGTTTCATTGTAATCTATACTATCAGCTCCAAATTTCCCCATCGAAGGTTAAATTGTAGTTCAGCGAAGACATCCAGGCGGAAACGTTAGACGACTGATGTCGCGCAGAACACTACCAGAAAATATCTCGTTGGCTACGCTGGAAAAAAGACTTTGACCTAGTGAACCTTGGGATGCCGGAGACTTGTTTGGGATGCCGAAGATAAAGAAAAAGCCAGCTGCTGTACTGACGTCCGTTTGTTTTTTTCACCTCACAACTACAGAATCATGTAACACGCATAAACCAAACCTCAACATGAAAATAGGAGGATATGCCCTTTGTCATGTGTAACACACCCAAACAGTATACCCCCCACGGACCACAAATTCTAAATTGTATTAACCGTGGTGACATTTCAGTGAAAATAAAACTCCCCAGCAAGTTTGCGATATCTGGTTTCAAATTACGAGCGCTTTGTTTCCACAAAGTAGATCCAGTGTGTGTGTGTATATATTAAAACATAAGTTTACCTTGTTTTTCGCCGACAAAGCTCTGTAAGATGCAATTGCAAAGCAAATGCTGCGTGCCAAGACCGCGACCTTGGAAGTGGCCATTGCACCACCATGTTTAACCATCATAACTTCAGTTACTCCACTGACAACCAGAAGAATGCAACGAAGGAAGTCTAAAAGTGCTAACGCTAGACTCGGTAACATGCAATGTGGCAAGTCACCACAGCCCGAGAATTTAATGGTTGGAAAGTCTACTGATTTATATTGTATTCGATCTAAATGCCTTATGAAAATGATGAAATCTTTAGCGCTAGGTCTATGCTGTGTGAATGACATTTTGGGGAAATCCCAGACCGAGGACAGTGGTTCTCAGCCTTTTTCAGCCCCTTAAGCTTAGGGCCCCAAATTTTCATTTATCATCCCCCCCCCCCTCCTTTTTGACCTACTCACTCCAGTATACAAGGGCCCACACATGCTACAAATTATAATAACTTTGTGACCGCTATGCGTCTTGATTATTTATTTTGAGACAAAGCATTCTTCTCATCAAATGCACCAATTACTGGCTTTCCTGTTCCCAAAATCGATGTGGACGTGTCACTGAAAGTCGGTGGCTTACCTGCGATTGGTGTGTGCCATTACCAGCTTCGTAATGCCACGTTTGTGGAGTGTAAAAGTAGACTAATCCTCTCACACATCTGAGGCCAGTCTTCTTCATTAAAGCCCCTTTCCTCGAGGCAAGTAAGGATGATAGGATAAAGAAACCTCCCAGAAAGAGCTGCGTCTCCATCCAGGGGAAAGAAGTGTTTTTTGTCCAGAAAACTGTTGCCCTCGCGTTTGAAAAAGACCTGGCCCTCGATACCGTGCGCGAGCAATTGTTCTTTGCAAAATGCCCCTTGAGCTGAAGATGCATGGTAACCAAAAGGATAACACAGCCAGCAGGTATGTTGGAATTTTGGGATATTATTCCTCATATTTTCCTGTCCCCCGATCCTGTGGTAGGTAGGATTTAGCACCTAGTCTTCTCGGACAAGGACAAAACTCGGAGGGCCCTTGTGCATGCTGGGCACGTTAAAGATGCCTTGGCATATGGAAATCGAACAGACCGAACAGGCCGCTTCTGGGCAAAATTGAATAAAATTTATCCGTGCCACACCCCCCCCCCCCCCAAAAAAAAACCCAAACCCGTCAACTTGCGACGTGTTTGCTCTAGTTGCAACTGGGCTGCAACGACACTTAAGGCAAAATTTCCCAAATGGAATTAAAAGATTCAAAATACAATAGATACATAAATACAAATACAAAATAAAATAGATCTCACAAATCTTGAAATCGTCTGCGCAGGTCTTTGAACTGAGGTGATGAGAGGTCATATCGAGGCCGATGTCAGTGAATGAGCACTCGGGATACGTTCAGAAATTTGATCTCCCGACGACTCGCCTCCATTTTCCACAGTCACAGTTGGCTAAGAATAACGAAAGGATACCTTTTGCCATAACCAGATATCTCGTCGCCCTGATTTAAGTTCACTTCATTGAACATGTCCCCCAGCCCATTTCGTCACTTCTCTAGGGGGCCGAAGTCTACAAGCTGATTGAACATTATCAAATTTACAAGGTTCATAATTATTGACAAATTTACTAGAACGGGCCTTTCCCATTAGATTAACTTCACCTTTATTTGATCTTATTTACATGAATTTGAGGCCTGAGAGTTTTTTCCGTCACCCCATTGTGACGAAGAGAAGGACATTGAATATATATTTTTACTAGATGTGTAATGAGCTGTTAGATTGTTTGAGATTGAACTATGTTCATTTCCTAGATGTATACTTCTTAGTGCGGAGCAGCATAGATATTTTGTGAAGCGTATTACTGTAACTGTGAAAAGTATTAGTGAGTGCTGCTACACTTAGGAGTCAGTCAATTATCTGATTAGGTGCTATTATTGATTGTATGAAAGCGAGATCGGCCAACTTGAATTTGTTTACACCGGTATCCTTTAGGAACCGTAGTCCTGGATAGGCGCACTTCAAGAGTGCATAGTACTAGACTTGTCGAGATCCTATTTTAGATCGACTTGCTAGAATTTCAGTAGTGGATGACATTTATGTAATATCTATGATTGTGATTACCGTAAATTATGCAGTCGAATGTTGTTGTATGATCATTACATGGCCCGTCAGGCCTGAACATAAGTAATCCTGTGTTGCTTAGTTATTGTGGTATGAGTGTTTCGGGTGCGAGTCTACTACATCCACCAACCTCCTCGTTGACATCTGGAGGGGACCTACAATAACGCAATTATCCCCAAGATCCCACTTCTGACAGCTGGTAATGGTCAATGGTCGTGACATTTAAACAAAAATGAGTAAATCAAAAGCAAAATATAAACCAAATATTTTGGTCAAAAAACATTGTGCAAAACTAATTACTCTTTAGGCAAAATATTCTCCCCCATATTGGCCACCACTTAGTCCATGTTTTTTTTTAACGGAATATCGCCCCTTTCCTCGTTTTCGCCACCTATCGCCTCTACCTCCTATTTCGCCCCCATCCCTATGTGAAAATCGCCACCGGGAGGAGAGTGGGTGATATAGCCAGCCCCCCCCCCCCGTTGAGAACCACTGGCCAGGTGCAACCCTAAAAGGAAATCGGCAGGAAGTTTGATGTTGCTCTCGTCAGCAAAGACAATCGAATTGGATCCAAAAGTATCTTTGTCGAGTCTCTAAAATTCGTGTGCACACAGCTGGGACCCACGACGCATTGCGTGAAAAGAAGACTTGGTACATGATGAATAACCATAGGTTTATTACATAATGCGATTTTGTCCGTGTTATACACAACCAGTAACTTTATATTTTGAAATGGACTGAGATTTTCTTACCGCGATATTATGTATACACGAGTAATACTTCAAAGCCTAGAACAGTGAACACAAGTCAGTCTATTCGGCTTCGTAAAATACGGCGCTGTTCGTCTTCAACATTCTCGCCGCTGGGTGGCGTGTGCAAAGCCGTAAGCGTAAAACTTTACTAAAACGCCACCGGGGTCTCCCATCTTAAATGTCTAGTGTCTTTGGTAAAAAATATCGCTCTTCTGTTGCCGACTTCAGAATTGGGGTAAGCCGTAGGTATAATAGAATACGCCACATTGACTGAGAATTCGAGGCAGTGTTGATTAAATTCCTTTAGACTGAAGTTTTAGGTTGGGATTCTTAAACATGAAGACAGCCTGGAAGAGAAGCCTTTCACAGACTGTGCAGAATACGTCCCACATGTCTTGCATTTCCGGTGAGCGAGTCTTTTCAAATAGCACCTGACAAAAACAATTTCTTAGCATGATGGGGAAAATCAGTGTTAGATGTTAGCCACCAGAATCCCGGGTCGTAGGGACGTTATACGGACTTTGAGGCATCTGAGAAAATACTGACTTTTCTAGAGGTGCAAGTTGTCAAAGTAGACACGACAGCAGCTCAGGCTACATAATGTGTGTGCCTGGAGAAAGGTCCCAGTTGTCGCAAATTTGGGATTTTGAGATAAGGGCATATTCTTCTAGAAAATTCAATGCTGAACACGCTTCTTTTAAAATTTTGTCGAATATCTTAAGTAGTTTTGAAGATATGACACATTTTGTAAGACAGGGGGCAAAAACAAACTTTTGAGAAAAAACAGCTTAACAGCTCTCTCCCATGACAGACTTTTTGGATATTGTTGGGGGAGCGTAGTTTTATTACAAAGGCAAATAGGGAAACTACTGAGTTGTTCACTGCTCAGCTCTAGCTTTCTATGTAAAATACTGCGCTCTCCTAACAAGATCCCAAAACTTCCGACTTGGCCGTTTTTAGGGGACCGTGACATGTTACACGGTAAACTATAGATGAGCAGTGAACACTACTCAGTATTATCTCTATAACGGCTTTGTAATTAGTCCACGGTCCCCTCGCAACAATCACTCCAATATTACTTCATGAAGAGTCAAACGTTGTACAAATAATTAATAAAATATTTAAACATAAAATATTCCAAAATCCTTTTCACAATGCTATTTAGAAATGGTTAATAAATTTGTTTCCTGCTAGAAGTACATTTCCGACTAGGCACGACTTTTTCGACCTTTTCACCCCCTAGCTCAAAAATAGCTATACCGATAACTGGGACCTTTCTTCAGGCGCACACACACATTTTCATGTATGTGCGTATTCTTCACATCTACTTTTTTTCAATAATAAATCGTGTTGCCTGTATATGTGTGCACTTGTTACACAAAATCTCTGGTCACATATTTTGCTGTATAATCCTCGTCTAGTTTAATGATTTCTGTCAAATTGGAGGGCCGGACAAAGAAAAGAAAAAAAAAAATTGCCGAGACCAAAATGGCAACTGAAAGGGAATCAAAGTTCTGTTTGGCCACCTCAAGATTTAAACACCTGGCAAGCCTGCAGGGAAAGTCCGGAAACAAGATCGGAAACGAAACTGACAAGTGCCACGTCTACTCTGACGCACAAATAAAGCTTTTTCTATTTCATTTTTTGGAGGTGAGTGGAAACGGTCATTGGGTACATGAGCTGCTGAGACGAAACCGCACCTAAAAATGTGGACCACTTAAATTTGTTAGCAATGTTTGTGATCTTTGCATCCTTGCATCTGCAATTATATAACAGCAAGATCTAATTATTAAAATTTCATTGTATTTTCTTTCCTAACAACGGAAGCACCAACCGCGGTAATAGGAGTCCCCTTTCAATCAACCTGCGCTAATCGAATATATTTTATATGGACCTGTAACCTGAGATTTGAGGCACGAAAAAATTTTAATTCTGGTTTCTTGCCCCTATTTTTTTTCGCACACGTGCATATGAGAAAGCGCCCCCCCCCCCCCGAAAAAAAACAAAACCGCAAAATCCTATTACGCCGCTGACCCCGACTGTCGATGTATTTTTTACATCCTGCTTTTTTTTTTTAAGGTGGTGATTAACCTTGGGTCACGTGATCTTTTAGACATTCCTGCACTTAACTCTGACCTTGTCCATCATCCAAACTCCTGATCCTTTTTTTACTGCTGGATGATCCGACTGTCATGGCGAAAAAAAAAAAGAAAAAAAAGATCCAGGGTAATCTGACGTTCATGGTCGTCGTGAAGTCGGACGATTTTGTTAACATATTATATAGCCATCTCTGATAGCCATCTCTGATAAGTCTCTACTACATCAAGTATTTTCCAAAAGAACAATTAATGGCATGGCGGAAAAACCGTTACCGGTACTTCACCTTCCACGACGATTGCACTGCATTTACCAGGAATGTCAGGATTTCGTTTGCTCCCAGTGTATTTCTAGACTTTCATAAATCATTGTAACGCCACTTGTTCTGGTGACTAAAGTGGTGAAAGGGTGAAGGTGTGAACATCAATCATATACTGTGTGGTAGACGCTAGGCTTGTACTGACCCGACCCCCCCCCCCTCCGGTAAAATAAGTGTTTTGACGTCAGAGGGCGACCGTCGCTGGAAAGATCAGCCTCATCACGTTGTCCTCGTCCTCCCCACGATCAGCTGCCCGCAGTGCCACGTCTTGGGGAGAAGGACAGATGGAGAGGGAGAGAGAAATAAGAGTGCTCACTTAATTCCATCACAGAACAATTTGGGTCTGGTGCACTTGCAAGTTTGGACGATTCTTAAAGAATTTCATGTAGCTTCGATTGTTCTGTGTGTGCAAATTGAGTAGGAGGTATTTCTTCATTTCCATTTTATTTTTCCTTTAATGTTGAAATTTCACACGGATGATTTGATCGCGGCCCTAGGGGATTGAAGAGACAGCACACCCAAGTAAGCCTAACTTTCTTTCATTAAATTTTTGTAATAAATATGACTAATAAATATGGCTATTATATAATTTTTTCATGTGAAATTATGGTATTTGAAAGAAGGATCGGGGGGAAAAAGGGGGGGGGGGGCGCATTATTTTGTTTACCGATCTAATCGGTGTCCTTCAGCCTATATGTATAAGACCCATTTTTTTTTTTGTACCCTCGTCACTCCTCCATTCCTTTTCCGTCTTACGATCCAATTTAGTCCCAAGGACATATATAACCTATCAGAAAAGTGCGCCTGTTGTGGCGGAATTAGAATTCGGGGAGATGAATGAACCAGTTTACGGGCGCCCCCGCTCAATTTGCTATTTCCCCTGTGATCCTCTTCTTGGATTGTATACGATATCTTGCCGTTTTGTATGTTTGTTTTCCATAAACCTTGGAGTGAAAAGGTTAACAAGAGTGTTTTGTGTATAAATAGTAAGTTGTGGCCAGAACTAAATGGTAAAAACTCTATGAAACTATTTGTAGAGGTCTTATCTGCACCAGTCCATTGACCTGATACGTTGTGTTCAACTGAGTTTCCACCCGACGGCAGCCATGTCTGATTTCTTTCATGGATTATAATAATCAACTTCACTGTTCACCTTAGTGGCATCAGTGGAACTGGACTTTTCAGCTCTGTCAGCCACTAGCCAAATGTGAATAACGAGTACTTCCTAAGTGGTTGAAATGTTATTTTTTGTTCGTAGGGTGTGGATCATTCTTTTGCTTTACCTGGTTGTTTCAAAACCAATATGAAGTCGCTCAGATAATTTTATATAGAAATTTTGAAAGTAAAAAAAAAATGTAATGGATTGCGCCTACGTGCCAACTCTAAATCTGGCCATGTATTCAATTCATCATTTATGTTAAAAGCATTTCTTGTTTTCCACGTCAAAATTTAAAAATTTATTAAATTTAAAGCATAATTCGTTAGTACCAAAAAGGGAGCTGACAGGGAGCTGGCTGGATTGTGAAGACTACATTGTGAACTGTTTTGATGCCACATTTCTCTCTCCAGCAAAAGGCGTTGCAATAATTTCATGCACATTGCTTGTTGCAGATTCATTGTCTTCACTTGTTGACAGAATCTCTACTATTGGTACTTTTGGTGTTGCGTATTTTGGTGAAAAGTACGGTGAAGTATTATTGGCTGATTGGGGTTTGTCTGATCCAAACGTGACCTTTTAGACCCGTGAGTGACATGATTACAGTTGAATCGAAAAAGCATTTGGGTGTCTATGTATGTAATATTCGCGTATTATTGTTGGGACTGCTTTTAAAAGTGCCCACACTTAAATTTTGCTACTGCTGCTTCATTTAGGGAGACCTTGAAAAATGACTCCATCCTGTTTGTCCAGGACTGTGTGTGGACCGGATGGGGCCAATGGCCCTGGTTTGACCCCCGAGAAAGACCATAACCGTGTCTGTGTGTGGAAAAAATCAAAACTGGCCTGCCTAATTCAAGCTTGCGATACTTATGTTTGAAAGAAACCCGCGTCATCTCCTTAGCCTTGGCACAACTACAGTAGGTAGACACGTCAGAGGCTCGCATGGTCGTTCGTTGTGGGGAGATGGGAGAAATTTCTTTCATGGTAAAACGTTTTTGTCTAGTCGTGGATGGCAAGAGATACCGTAGGTAAAATTCTTAACACAATAAAACGGTGAAAGTCACACCAGTACTGTAGGCCTATACAATTTTCCTTACATATCTGAAGTGGGAAAGTTACGAAATTACAATTATAATGCAAAAAAAATGATGGAAATATTTTTGATGCCATTGATTTTCGGCTCGAGTGGTGTGTATTTGTGTGTGTGTGTTTTGTTAGCACTTGATGCCCCCAGCAAGTACTGGATGGAACCAGATGGAACCAGAATCTGCCATGTAACTTGTAAGGTTATTATCGACTCTGCTATATGAAATCTGTCTGATTTTTCCAACGTTTACATTCCACACGACCTTGTAACGGCGTTATCGCGCTGGTGAACTGCATACATATTGAAGCGCACGGAACCACGTCGGGGCTGATTGGTTTTAATTTCACGCTGGCGTTGGCGGACAATTTCCAGCCGTGAGGGGACAGTAACATTGACGTACCGGCCACTGATCACTCGGCATTTGTTGTCTTAGCAACAGGATTCACAGTATAATGCAGTGCGGACTTCACTTTTCGCTCACCAGTTCACTTTGTCGATCCTAAAATGAGTCGGACGATTGGTTGGTTACAAGGTGAATTTAATCAGACTGCTATGGTTTTAATGTTTTTATTCTTGATAGAGAAATATAATTTGTTTTGAAAATATTTGTTTTGAAAAAGTTCCAAATGTGAAAAAAATGTACGTGACTGAGGGAAGTTTCGTTGTGTCTTTGTATTTTGTGTCGAAAAGGGATTGAATTGTCGCAAAAGTCCAAATACGTAAGTAAATAATATATAGGAATAATGTAGATCTAAGTTCAAGTGCCTCGCAGGCGAGGTTCCAAAATGTGACGTTTTTCTGGGCAGGCCTGTCCTTGTGGGAACGTGATTTTCAGACTGAAAAAAAAACGAGTTTTAACACAGGCATAGTTACAGCAGTTGGCCAAGAGACCTGAACCCGAGATCTCGTGTTTCCCATAGTAAGCGCCATGTGTATTTTCTTTTGTCTGTGGATTTATCATCTAAGCCACGTGAAAGTTGACACTGACCATCCCGAGTTCTCAGACTCGAATTGAGTTATTTTGGTGTCTTTAAGGCGTTGTGACAACGATAATCATGATCACTGTGGACTAACTAAAGCTGTCCTGATGCTGTTTTAAGTTCTCTCTCCACAATGTATATGTATACTTTTGCGCACAGCTGTCCAGAAAGTAGCCCTTTCAGCGCTGCGGCCTTACCAGGCTTAAACAAAAATTCTTTGTGAATGCCCCAGAGTTCGTGCATGTGACAAGGAGATAAGAAAAATGGTGGATTACATTAAGAATTCCGGTATTATGAGAGCAGGGATGATGGATGGTAATGGGGTGTGTGGTATATGTGGGCCCTTTTCTAGAAACGACATGTAACTGAAGATTATTTTAATTTCATAAATGCGGCGAATTTACCTGTTTGATTATAAAAACCGTGACCAATTCACACAGCAAATTGATTCAGTTAAAAAATGTTTGGCCTCATTCTTGCTCCGGTATTTATGTGTACTGTCGGCGATAATGATGCTCAGCATCATAAAACTGGCCGCTTGTCCTTTGTGAACAGATCCCATTTGTAGAGTTGTTAGTGCCTCAGTTGTTAGCTTGTTGGAGCACGGAAGAGTGTTAGTTCCACTACATGCATCAGATTACCTTACGGTGTCTTTAGCAGTGTGGCATGTCACTGTATTCTTGATGAGATCTTTTTGAACGTTCATCTCTCTATCTCTCTCTCTATCCCTCCTTTCTGTGTGAGCGTGTGTGTAATCAAATCATATTGGTATTTTGGAAGACCTTTCCTGTCATTGACTTGAATGTCCTGATGTTGTAATGTCAATGTGTATATCAGTCAGACAAAATTGTAGTCTGTTTCCTATATCCGTGGAATTGTCAACAATACGCTCAGAAGCTAATGATGGTGACTGACCAAGCTTGTGCAGAACAGAGTACTTTGTTGTGTCGTCACTACGTAGTGCCCTGAACCTGAAAGCACGTAAACACCCTGTAATTGCCTTATCTCTGCACTGACTTTATCTTTGTGGTACTCTGCCCCAACTAGGATGATCCCGGGCGTTTCCTTTATCGGCAAGGGCAAGTAAAAACAATAGTGACACTGGTGGTGCCGTGGAGCTAGAACAATAATTATTTGCCATAACATCATTTTAACCAACGCATCGTGGAAGAAAGAAATGGAAGTGAATGACGCACACAAAAGTCTGATCCCAGGGCCTGCTACAATTATATAGTTAAGATAATACTGATATTACCGTACGCATCGTCACCGCAAAGAAGTCAACGGGACCATCGCAAGAACTCATCATGCCATATAACTCTTCATGTCATTGTCAGTGTGAGACCGCCGGTGTCAGAGACTTTTTTTCTCTCCAACTTTCTCTGGTCCTTTTGGAAAAAAAAGGCCACTTTAGTAGGGGCACACTGGCTTTTTTGCCTGATTTACACGTGTTCCCTGGCACAGAAACGATGACGTTGAGGTTTGGTCTTAAAAAAAGAAAAAATGGAGTGGGCAGATCTTTCTCCTCGGTGTCCTTGACGTGTGTATATATAATATACGTATTTATATACGTATCTTGTTTCAGTGGCAGATTGTCAGAAAAATGTGAGAATACAACACGATGCCAGCATGATATCATTGTCTTTTATAATAGAAACAAGTCGTATACCATTAAATTGGTGTAAAAGGTGGATCTGTGTCAAATAGCAATTAACACTGGCAATGCCAGCTTGCAATAAGCCTATTTATATTATAGATTTGACATAAAATTATACGAGGGTAATAAACTCGTCGTCCAAGTGAGCTTAAAGAGCCACCCCGGTGGCTGCTGAAAAATCGGCTTGTCCTGGCCACTTCAGCATGTCATTAGATGATGTCAAATTAATTATAAGGACAAATGAGAACAGTTGTATATATAAGCGAACGAAAGGATAGTGAGACTGGCATACAAAAAAAAAAAATCAAAACTACGGAAGTATAACACGTAGCATCCCCCCCGTTTAAGAATGAGGAAAACTTGAAGGAAAAGAAAGGCATAACAATGGATTATCGAAGACTTAACTGAACCTCAAATTTTGGAGCGCACCTTGTTGCAAGAGGAATCCATTGATGCAATATAATTATTGTTAAAGTATGACAGTGCACTCACTGGAAATGTGTTTATATGCTTAAGATATTTTATGTAAGTGTGGAAATATTGCCTCAGCAGAGATGAAATAAAAGCTGTAATGATTCTTCGAAAGAGACAAGATTGACTAATTTATTGTATCACTGGAATCAGCATTAAAACCCCTTTAACCCCTTTCCATGCCAGGGCCATTTCCACGTTTGTGTCAAGGTGTTTTTGCTCGCGAAAAATCAAAGCAAGGGTGAATCAGAAAATTGAGAATTTTACTAGATCTAGATCTACCCCAAATCATTGAAACCTAAGCATGTTTGCTATATCAAATTGAAGGAAAATGGATGGAGCTGAAAAATACGTAAAAGAAGTGTGTGATTGATAGATAGGAGTCGTGCGAAACGAAAGAAACCCCGGAATTGATGTATCGGCGATAAATCGTGGGTTGGTTCGAACGCGGTCGGCCATATCGATCGGGGATTGGCATGGAAAGAGTGTTAAACTTGTCATTTTCGTCTACTGTTATCGATACACATTGGAGGGCTTGAAAAAAAAAAAAACTTTTTCCCAGCAACTGCAACTTAGAGCGTTTAAAACTGGCATGAACATTTCAAATTTCTTGCGGTTTGACACGATGCCCTTGATTTTTTTTTTTCTAATATTTTCACCCGAGTTTTGAGGCATCGAATCTTAGTTATTAATATTTGATTGCCTTTCAAGAGTTCAGCTGAGTGCCCTTTTCTTGGCCAAGAACGGAGTGCGTAGCGCACCAGTGGGAGACTGCATGTGTGATACGTGTTTAATTTGCGCCTGTTTCAGTGCCGGGAGGGAGGCTGGCTAAGTTCTCACTTGCTGCAAAAAAAAAAAACGGCTGGTCGTGTAGTCACGATACTTTCGACGACGATTTATTTGGAAAAGGAGGTAAACTTTGAAGGAGCCATGTTGTGAATAAATTGTTCTGAAAGGTAACCAGACAATAAACACATTTTGAGACTTGGCATTGCCTCCTTATCCACTAAGCACCGACGATCTATAAAAATTGCCCCAATAGCGTCGTAAATACAGTGTTCACATTTCGGTGCACCTTTTCCTTGACAGGAACAGCGTGCTTAATGCACAAATAACGGATGGGAGATGCGCACGGAGTACTTGACACTCATTCAGTTTGATCCGATTTCCCTGCATGAAAGGAATGCGAAGATGTTACACGAGTGCATGTGCTGGCAACTTTTAAGATTATTTTTATAGAGTTTGTGTTTTTCACATGTTGTGAACGTATTTGTAGAATGCTGACATTTGTCACTTGGACCTGTATCAAAAATAGAAATTATTCTTTTTTCTGACGAACGTGATCCCTCACATTATTTATATAAAACATGACTCTTTCCAGCAGAATTTCTAAGTTTTAATTTGAAGCTCCGAATACCACGCATAAAGTACTCAAATTGACTGTGAAAAGCGCAAAGTGACAGTTGTCATATCGACGAGCAAACAAATTATTGCGTCTATATCTGGCCTAAAACTATCATTTCTTGCTGTCGAAGAGAGTGAGTGAAATGCACAGCGGACTGAAGGTTGCAGATCTGGGAGAAATCTGATCTGACACTCTTCACATATCAGATGCAATATCGTACTTAAATGCAATTTCAATAAAACTAGTCTCGACATTATCTCTCAAATTTTAAAAAGTGCTCTAGGTTGTCCCAAAGAAGTCATTTGAAAATGGTAACATCGTTATCAAGTCACCTGAGTAACAAAAATATGCCCAGATATCGCTTTTAGAATCTGAGAGAGAGTAGTGGAGGAAGAGATGGATAGGGAGAGAAAGAGAGAAGGAAACGGAAGGGGGGGAAGGACAGGGCGGAAGCAGGAGTGTCCTGGGTATGACGGGTATCACGGCTTGTTAGAAAAATATTACTCCATTCTTCAGAGAGCACTTCAGAGAGCAAAGCGTCCCTTCAAAGTGACCAGCATCAGTAAGTTCAGTACCAAACTCTGAACTGTCCCATAAAATCTGCAACCGTCGTCGAACAGTTTGCAATGATGCTACACAAACGAGAGAACGTCATAACAGAATGTAAAAACTGCAAAGGAATTCTAGCCGTTTCCATATTTGCGTAAATTCCGCAATGTCGGGCCAGTGACAAATTTGACACCTACATGGATCGTGTCATGAATGTCACAGTGCACAGCCCGTCTCGTGGCGGTTACCTACTTTCCGTAAAGTATAGTAATAGCCAGTGGCGTCCAGTTTGTAACAATAAACATTACAAGCTGTTCCAACGACAGTAGTAATAAATCTAATTAGGTCTTAATTCGTCAAGGCTATATAGAGCTGATGAATGTACAGTACAAGACGTATGGGTCACCTGGAGGGGGGAGGGGGGAGGGGGGGGGGGTTACATCTTTATATTGTATAATTCGATATGAAGTGGCTCCAGGTGCAAATATGTAATTTTTACCAACAGTAGGACAAGTCACATAAAGTTACGCAATTGAACTTAAAATCAGAAGTTATTCAGACAGGCCGAAAGTTTTTGTTACGTAGCTCGGGAAGGTAGAGTTCGGGTCTAACTTTGAAAAAAAAATATAAAAAATGAAAAAAAAAAAAAAAAATGAATAAGTAAACAGCGGTGTGCTAAATGTTATGAAACTGCAACAAAACAGCAGTTGGCACAGTCTAAAGAAGAGACTTGCAACAAAATAGGAGTTTGCACACTCTAGAGAAGAGCACTACTTTATTCTCAGCGTTACGTTTTGTGCAATAAATCTGCCACTAAAAAGTTCACAATCTGTCACGAAGTAACAAATTAGCACAACTTAGAGGCTGTGTGGGTGGACACAAGAATAAAAATTGGAAAAACTGCAGAAATATCAGAACTTTTCTGACCAAGTCGAAACAGCTCGCTGGCAGCATGTTTACGTTTTATTAGTTTTAACCAGAATTGTTGTTCCAGGCAAGCTTATTAGATGAAAACCTTGCACTGGGGCCATTACCGAATAATAATTCCCTCAGTTAATTTGTTTCATGAGATGATGCAGCATAATCCATTCATATCAATGTGCCTTATCAGGAGAAACTGAACTGACGCGGTGCATTTTGTCCAGGATACACTTTGGTCAGCTGGCAGTCTGAAGATTGGGATACTTGCACCTAGATTTTTGAAAACATATTTTGCTGACAAATCTGGATTTGGTGTATGTAATTACTGCAGTTAGCAAGGTAATACTTTTTTTTTTTTTTTTTGCTGGATAATGTTAGCACATGTGCAGTAACATGGAATTGTGCAGCCTTATGGCAGTGACGGCACCAGGTCGAGCCAGGGGAACCACAGTGAGGCATGTAGGCTATTAAAATTTGTTATGCATAAATGTAAGAGTTTAAGCATACGGCTGACCAGGGAAAACACAAGAAGGGAAGTTCTTTACATTGGTAGGAAAAACATATAATTATTAAATACTATAGTCGCGATAAATGCAGATTTGCCATAGCAAAATGGAACTGGTATTTTCCGTTAGATATACATATTTGATTCCCTCCCCCCCCCTCCCCCCGCCTATTCTTCAACTCATTTTTCTTCCATTTTCCCTGCCTTTTCCTATTCATATTATTCTCCGTCGTCCTTGTGAACTGTCATTTAATCGACGTTGCCTTGTGCAGTGGTTAGTGGATGTATATTAGGAACATTTTCAAGTAATACGAAATTGTCTGTCTGTCTGTCCCCCCCCCCCCTTCCCTCCGACCGCCCCCCCTTCCCTCCGACCGCCCGTCCCCCCCCCTTCCCTCCGACCGCCCGTCCCCCCCCCTCCCTCCGACCGCCCGTCCCCCCCCCTTCCCTCCGACCGCCCGTCCCCCCCCCCTTCCCTCCGACCGCCCGTCCCCCCCCCCTTCCCTCCGACCGCCCGTCCCCCCCCTTCCCTCCGACCGCCCGCCCACCCCCCTCCGACCGCCCGTCCCCCCCCCCTCCGACCGCCCGTCCCCCCCCCTTCCCTCCGACCGCCCGTCCCCCCCCCCCTTCCCTCCGACCGCCCGTCCCCCCCCCCTTCCCTCCGACCGCCCGTCCCCCCCCCCTCCGACCGCCCGTCCCCCCCCCTTCCCTCCGACCGCCCGTCCCCCCCCCCTTCCCTCCGACCGCCCGTCCCCCCCCCCCTTCCCTCCGACCGCCCGTCCCCCCCCCCTTCCCTCCGACCGCCCGTCCCCCCCCCCCTTCCCTCCGACCGCCCCCCTTCCCTCCGACCGCCCGTCCCCCCCCCCCCTTCCCTCCGACCGCCCGTCCCCCCCCCCTTCCCTCCGACCGCCCGCCCCCCCCCCCCCCCGCCTCCCTCCGACCGCCCGTCCCCCCCCCCTTCCCTCCGACCGCTCGTCTCCCCCCCCCCCCCTTCCCTCCGACCGCCCGTCCCCCCCCCTTTCCTCCGACCGCCCGTCCCCCACCCCCCCTTCCCTCCGACCGCCCGTCCCACCCCTTTCCCTCCGACCGCCCGTCCCCCCCCCTTCCCTCCGACCGCCCGTCCCCCCCCCCCTTCCCTCCGACCGCCCGTCCCCCCCCCCCTTCCCTCCGACCGCCCGTCCCCCCCCCTTCCCTCCGACCGCCCGTCCCCCCCCCCCCCTTCCCTCTGACCGCCCGCCCCCCCCCCTTCCCTACGACCGCCCGTCCCCCCCCCTTCCCTCCGACCGCCCGTCCCCCCCCCTTCCCTCCGACCGCCCGTCCCCCCCCCTTCCCTCCGACCGCCCGTCCCCCCCCCCCTTTCCTCCGACCGCCCGTCCCCCCCCTTCCCTCCGACCGCCCGTCCCCCCCCCCTTCCCTCCGACCGCCCGTCCCCCCCTTCCCTCTGACCGCCCGTCCCCCCCCCTCCGACCGCCCGTCCCCCCCCCCTCCGACCGCCCGTCCCCCCCCCTTCCCTCCGACCGCCCGTCCCCCCCCCTTCCCTCCGACCGCCCGTCCCCCCCCCCCTCCGACCGCCCGCCCCCCCCTTCCCTCCGACCGCCCCCCCCCTTCCCTCCGACCGCCCGTCCCCCCCCCCTTCCCTCCGACCGCCCGTCCCCCCCCTTCCCTCCGACCGCCCGTCCCCCCCCCTTCCCTCCGACCGCCCGCCCCCCCCCTTCCCTCCGACCGCCCGCCCCCCCCCCTTCCACTCCGACCGCCCGTCCCCCCCCCTTCCCTCCGACCGCCCGTCCCCCCCCCTCCGACCGCCCGTCCCCCTCCCTCCGACCGCCCGTCCCCCCCCCCTTCCCTCCGACCGCCCGTCCCCCCCCTTCCCTCCGACCGCCCGTCCCCCCCCTTCCCTCCGACCGCCCGTCCCCCCCCCCCTTCCCTCCGACCGCCCGTCCCCCCCCCTTCCCTCCGACCGCCCGCCCCCCCCCCCCTTCCCTCCGACCGCCCGTCCCCCCCCCCCTTCCCTCTGACCGCCCGTCCCCCCCCCTTCCCTCCGACCGCCCGTCCCCCCCCCTTCCCTACGACCGCCCGTCCCCCCCCTTCCCTACGACCGCCCGTCCCCCCCCTTCCCTCCGACCGCCCGTCCCCCCCCCTTCCCTCCGACCGCCCGTCCCCCCCCTTTCCTCCGACCGACCGCCCGTCCCCCCCCTTCCCTCCGACCGCCCGTCCCCCCCCCTTCCCTCCGACCGCCCGTCCCCCCCCCTTCCCTCCGACCGCCCGTCCCCCCCCCCTTTCCCTCCGACCGCCCGTCCCCCCCCCCCCTTTCCCTCCGACCGCCCGTCCCCCCCCCTTCCCTCCGACCGCCCGTCCCCCCCCCCTTTCCCTCCGACCGCCCGTCCCCCCCCCCCTTTCCCTCCGACCGCCCGTCCCCCCCCTTCCCTCCGACCGCCCGTCCCCCCCCCTTCCCTCCGACCGCCCGTCCCCCCCCCTTCCCTCCGACCGCCCGTCCCCCCCCCCCCTTCCCTCCGACCGCCCGTCCCCCCCCCCCCTTCCCTCCGACCGCCTGTCCCCCCCCCTTCCCTCCGACCGCCCGTCCCCCCCCCCCTTCCCTCCGACCGCCCGTCCCCCCCCCCCTTCCCTCCGACCGCCCGTCCCCCCCCCCCCCTTCCCTCCGACCGCCCGTCCCCCCCCCCCCTTCCCTCCGACCGCCCGTCCCCCCCCCCTTCCCTCCGACCGCCCGTCCCCCCCCCTTCCCTCCGACCGCCCGTCCCCCCCCCCTTCCCTCCGACCGCCCGTCCCCCCCCCCTTCCCTCCGACCGCCCGTCCCCCCCCTTCCCTCCGACCGCCCGTCCACCCCCCTTCCCTCCGACCGCCCCCCCCCCTTCCCTCCGACCGCCCGTCCCCCACCCCTTTCCCTCCGACCGCCCGTCCCCCACCCCTTTCCCTCCGACCGCCCGTCCCCCCCCCTTCCCTCCGACCGCCCGTCCCCCCCCCCCTTCCCTCCGACCGCCCGTCCCCCCCCCCTTCCCTCCGACCGCCCGTCCCCCCCCCCCCTTCCCTCTGACCGCCCGTCCCCCCCCCCCCTTCCCTCCGACCGCCCGTCCCCCCCCCCCTTCCCTCTGACCGCCCGTCCCCCCCCCTTCCCTCCGACCGCCCGTCCCCCCCCCTTCCCTACGACCGCCCGTCCCCCCCCCTTCCCTCCGACCGCCCGTCCCCCCCCCTTCCCTCCGACCGCCCGTCCCCCCCCTTTCCTCCGACCGACCGCCCGTCCCCCCCCTTCCCTCCGACCGACCGCCCGTCCCCCCCCTTCCCTCCGACCGCCCGTCCCCCCCCCCTTCCCTCCGACATCCCGTCCCCCCCCCCTTCCCTCCGACCGCCCGTCCCCCCCCCCCTTTCCCTCCGACCGCCCGTCCCCCCCTCTTCCCTCCGACCGCCCGCCCCCCCCCCCTCCCTCCGACCGCCCCCCCCCTTCCCTCCGACCGCCCCCCCCCCTCCCCTTCCCTCCGACCGCCCGTCCCCCCCCCCTTCCCTCCGACCGCCCGTCCCCCCCCCCCTTCCCTCCGACCGCCCGTCCCCCCCCCTTCCCTCCGACCGCCCCCCCCCCTTCCCTCCGACCGCCCGTCCCCCCCCTTCCCTCCGACCGCCCCCCCCCCGCCCCCCCCCCCCCGCATTTCAGGATCCCGTGTTTCTGGATTCTCGTGGTCGAAAGCGTCTTTGTTTTTTTAGCTTTCGACATTTTTTTACCCACTTTTACCTCATCTGTATGTCTCTCTCTTTTTTTTTTAAGTTTTCCATAACCTTACACATAAATAAAATCTTCCACTGTTTACTTTTTTGTATTACTCTAACAGATTAACATTGTCATTTGACGCTCACACGCTTTGTCTCTGCCTTCTTATGTTACTGTACATTCCTGAATGTAGCTTCTTTTTTCCTTATGGCATCGCACAAGCTTTGCCATAACCAACATATTTTTAGAATTATTTTAATTTTTCACTCGTCTTTCTAGCCATATTTCTTCGTCTATCACATTATTTGTCCTTGGTTGATCTTTCACAGCCAGGATCGTGGTGTGTGATCTTGCTGGTGTTATTCGATTTCAGAAGTAGATTAGTGTCTCTCACTACTCACCCAAGTCCCCGCCTTTTTCCTTTTTGTGTTAGTGTTACCATCCTCCTTTTCTCTCTTGGCTCCCCCCCCCCCCCTATTCTTCAACTCATTTTTCTTCCATTTTCCCTGCCTTTTCCTATCCAATCTTCTTCATATTATTCTCCGTCGTCCTTCTGAACTGTGTTATTTTTACCAGCGCCCGCCCGCCCGCCCTCTTCCTGTTCCAGTTCTTGACAAATGGCAATACAAACTAGGTCTTCACGTGTTCTTTCGGGAATTATAGATTTTCCAATCGCAAAACACGAGGAATCTGATCTAGCTCACCATTGTAAAGGATTGTAAAAATTTCTCTAGTTAGTTTCTTTTCAGCAGCGGCGGGACTGTCATGAAAGGAATTGAAATGAGGGCAAGCAATCTTTAAAAAAAAAAGAACAGATGAAAATAATGGATTTCCAGAAACTTTGGCATCGGGTAACAAAAACATCTCATGAGTTCCAAAAAAAAAAAACCAACCTCGAAATAACAATGTAAATGAAGCAAAATAAAGTATGGTTCTCTCCCCCCCCCCCCCCCCCCCCCCAGGCTTTTTGAACACGTTTTTTAAGACATCCTTTTCAGTAGTCACGAACGGAGCGGCAGCATGCACGTTCTAGTGGGCCTACTCAGGGCTGCGTTTGTTTGTTTTTGAACAATAAATTGCAGGGCAGTTAACTGGCGGATTGTCACCAGAACTGTAACATGGTTCTATGAGTAGGATGGCAGTTGGTCATAAGAATAAGGATGTATTTAGCAAAATACCGCAGACTAAAGCTAACAGTTTACTGCAATTCATATTTTTGGGGGGATCTACGGTGTCGTTCAGGTTCAGTCATGGCAAAAATCCTGGTTGCAATTAGACATCAGAATTGACATGGCCAGCTAATTTACTGCAGGTGAAATTTTTGTTTTGCAGGTATTGGGTAACCTTTGAGAAGGTGTCGGGTGAGCCACACCCAGGGAAAGCTAAATATTGTGTTTGCAACATTGCATTATGTAACTCCTGAGAGTATTGCTACATCCATATTAATTTGAGAGAAACGGCCACACTACAGCAAGGTTTTCGTTATTCCTTCTTTCAATACTTTCATAGTACCGTTCTTCGTAAGAATCATGTTCAGGGCGCTAAGGCATAAGACTCAAGAATTAGAAAGCGTGAAAGGTTCTTTGTAATTTTATCAACCACTCAGTTATAACGGACCGCATTAACAAGTTTTCAAGAAGATCATATTCCAGATTCACTATACGAACTGCATGATATCTAGGCTACACGTCTGCAACTATCAGCGTATCTTACAGGCGGCTTAATTTGAGGTTTGTCCAACATTTACAGCTACAATTGTCAATACTGTAAAAAAAAGTTTTGATGAAAAAATTATTTCGCTATCAAAATCAGGCCTATTGTTGAATTGGATTTGGCTTTGTAATGTTAGTTTGACAAGGACTTCCGGATGATGTTGAACCGTCGAATGGAGCATGCCATCATCAGTGTGCTTAGGTATAGTGATGACCGGCGCAGTTGCCCTGTGATTATAGCGGGAGGTCCTCGATTCAAATCTTCCTTGAGGCGAGGTCCAGGCTAAAGATGTTTGTGGCGATGGTTTTAAGGTACTTGTCGGCAGCCTGACCGAGATAAGCCTTGTATGTAGTTACAAAACATGAAAGAGTCCAAGATTAGAACATAGTTTCATGACAGGTTATCTCAACGGAAACCTCTGGAGTTCGTGCATATCCTTTGTTCTGAGCTTGTCAATGTGGGTCACACACATACAGGCTTTCCTCCTTTTTTTTATGGTCTGTGTATGTATCATGCTCAGGAAATTGTATTGGAGATACCAGATGGCCGCGACGTCTCGTTCCTTATGGTCACAACATATAATGTTGGATGAGCTGACAAATCTAGGTTGTTTAATGATGCTTGTGGTTGTAGTAAAAAAGAATGGCATCTGCGGCCTTTATAGATAACTTTACAGTGAGTCACAGATCTGTGTTTTGGATGCACTGCACATGACGAAACTCGGTAGGTTCTTGACCTATCGTTCACCATTTATGTGGCCTGGCAAAAGACAGTGGTGAGTTTATAGTTACCATAATTATTTATTTAAATGTGCAGTTGTTCTGTTATGATAAATCTGAAAACTGAATTAAGTTTTACGAATCAAGGGGATTGTGACAAGATAAGATAAACTCGGCTTTCAATTTCTAGGAGAGGTATAGTTTGAACTCGATATATATGAATTGTCAATCCTGTGAGGTGTTGACTTTCCGGTTATTTTGGCTTTTCATACAATATTATTAGTCCCGTTTTAGGTACATGCTGATACAGAGAAATGTTTATTCTTCTTTGACAGGCGTGTGTCTCATCCCATTATTTGCATAAGCCGTATTTGTTGCTAAACACCAGATTTACTGACCCACTCGACAGCTGCTCACTTGTCTAAATTTTTAATGGTCCCTGGCTCAACCCGCTCAACTCGTTCAGTAGATAAGCAGCCGCATATCTGGCAGTCACAGAGCTTGCCTTTCATACATTCCATGCCTGCCAAGGATTAGAAGTTTGCTTGCGTTTTTTAAGGCACGCCACAGTAGATGGACTTTGAAGTTTCTAGGTATCTTGTTGATGTTGTTCACATGAAAGATCTTGCCCCAATTAGAACGACTCAACGAGCTATACTGACACAGCAGGCCCGCTTCGGCTGATGTGTAGTAAAATTCTGCTTTCATCTTGGGTTGACCATTGTTTGAGAAGATACCCCTATATTTGAGTTTCCATAATCTGTTTTTGGGTGAGATCTGATGGGGCATGGCACACGATGAGGAATTGTTTCGATATTCTGATAACCATCTGTAGGGCACGGATAATCTCCGTTTCTTTAGTAGCCTTTTCTTGTGATACATCACGGGTTTTGACGGTGGAGTCCTGGGCATGGCCTACCTGTGGAGATGATTGAATAGAAACCTTTTGTATAGTGGTAACGTCATAACCATTGGCCGCATACATCAAGGCACTTTAAGAGGTGGGAACTTCTCTGGCTTCCGACGATGGCCTCTTCAGTGCCCTTGCCTTACCCTGTCAGTGTCATTAGTCAAGTGTTATTAAATCTCACGCAGAGCCGTGAGTTGTTTTTTTCACCACGGCCATGAGAAATTGGCTGGTGGCCTTGAACGGTCCTCGCGTATTATTGTTTGTGAGTAAAGAATTGCAAAGTTAAACTATTGGATTCACGCTTGTCGGTTTTAATGTTCGTGATTAGAAGGAATAGAGTAGGGGTGAGGCAAGGTGGGGATAGTTGACATTGTTAAGTATGACTAGACAAGTTTTGCACGTTAACTGGCTGATAGAATAGTGCAGACTATATTCCTACATTCAAAATGGTGGGATGTTTCGGCCAATGAGATTGTTGAACTAATTTGGCCAGCGGACTAGCCTTGCCGGGTAGTTGGATAGTATACAACATCGTGTAACGTTGAAATTCATTGAATACAGACGAGAGAAGCATCGTTTCGTGAAGTATCTCCGGTTGGCCAGTACCTGAACTGAGTGGCACCAAGACTAGTCCATTGTCATCGGACTGAAGGAGCCTAGAGAGAGAAAGCTCATAGAAAGAAAGGTTTTGGTTGGACTGACCTTAGAGTCCACGCTGCGCTCGTATGATGTTCGCGCCTACTAGCTAGGCGTGACCAACGGTAACTCATCTTTTTCACTAGTAATTGATAGAAGTCCAGAGATAGGGAGGAAACCCACAGCCTCGTAGAAAGTCTGAGAAACCCACAGCTTGCACTCGACGAACGAGTGTTCTGTATTGTAAAGCTATCTCCATAATACAATTGAAGAAATATGGCACCTTGTTGATGAAATGAATAGTGACTGAGTGATTGCATATATATATATATATATATATATATATATATATATATATATATATATATATATATATATATATATATATATATATATATATATATATATATATACTTTTACAAGCTGCTTAAATACCTACAAGCCAATTTGTGCTTCTGTAGGCTTTGAATGTACTGGGCTGTTCTAGCCTTCATTGTACCTTGAGAATCTGTATTATTGCTGGAGAGTTTGCCTGGCGTCTGGCCAGTGGCGACTCAACTGTTAGTTTAGATTAATATCTTATTTCTTATAATATACCCATTTGGCTATTAATTGCATTACCTTTGATAGGGAACTTAGTTACATGAATATGATAGGTTAAGTTTAGTAATTGGAATTTTTGCTTTGAATATACCTCTATTGTCTTTTGTTTAGTATATTAATATTATGTAATAATATGGCCCGGCCGGCCTGACATACATATACTCTAGTTATTTAATACTTTCTTGTGTGTTTGTGTCCGAGTGTGAGTTAACTGCCTCTCGTGCAGTCGTTAGATCCCCAAGACCATAACTCTGTTCGTGACAGTCAGCTCCCAGTGATACCCAGCACTGTCATTTCGATCGCTAAATCTTGTTTTTCACACCGGCTGAGGGAGCTGAGGTAAAGAGATAGGAACGGAATCTGGGACTGACTAGCAGCTCTCACCTGGACTGAACCTGCCCTAGTAACGTTATGTGGAGCTATGGCCGTTTTGCCTTAAATGATAAGGCGTTTATCTGGCAAATCCCAATTATGACATTCACACTGACTACATTCGTAGGGAAAGGTTGTATTGTCTGAGGGCAAATATTTCATTTTCAGAGAAGCCGTTTACATTGATTGTTGTCGTGTTGTTGTTTGGTGGTTTTCTGTTGAGATTTTCATAGCCTCCCGGTGATTTTGCATTTGCCTACGATGATTTGAGATTTAACAAACACAAACATGATAACTTTGCCATTAAATATGAGGGACCCGGACCTTTCATGTCTGTCTTACCTGCTTGTCTTGTCCTCCCATCCATCCATTCTTCCACAAACGTCCTTGTGAGGAATGGAGCAGAGATGGATGCATTCTGAAGGAAAACTGGCCCAAGAATAGACATTTTAAATGTGGTGAGACGACTGTTCTGACGGCCGGCTCCTCTGACCCAATTGTTCAGTAAGTTATCTATCGTTGTCCTCGGTAGTTGTCTTCCCACCAGTGTGTTCCTGTCCCATACAGAAACAAGCTTTCTATCGGTGAAGCCTTTAGAAGGCAACCTACATATATCACAGTGGCCTTTGTTTAAATTGTCTTTTTATATGAAGAAAGAATTTCAGGGAATATGGATCTGCATATTTCATCGGCAGTAGGATATATATCTAGATCATCCCGAGTAGGCCTTTATTTCGGTGATTAATATTTGGAAAGCGCGACTTCAAGTAATGAGACGTTTCTAAATGTTTTCGACACCACAGAGACACTGGAGCTGTTGCCGCACAGAAGGTAAGAACATTTTCCGAAAAGCTTACAGAATTTGGGGAATGGAGAAAATATTTTCTTTTTCAGCCGATGGCTGCAAACAACTATTTTGTTTTATATGTCAGGCTTTTGTGAAGTCTTATCCTCAATTTTGAAGGTTTATTCAGTTGTCAAATCGGCACAGATGGACCCTTTTATTTAAATGTAAGATTTTGTACAATATTTGTTAAACAGAGAATGAGTCGTGTGACTGCAAAATGCAGGTCGACATGACAGTGGTCATATTGTGCTAGGAAGAAGTAAGACGAAAGACAGAATATAGCAGAAATGATAGGGCAGATGGAGACCCTACCATAAGCTCCCAGTCCCATCAACCACCCGCGATGTAACCGAGAAAGAATTGTCGCAGCTTGAGCAAACACTTTTCTTCTGCACTCAGAGTAAATGTGTACATTTAGCAACAATTTCATTTCATATCGCTGAAGTTGCATGAGTGTCAGCAGCAACATTTTCACTCCCATACCTACCATCTGTTCGCCTCCGAGACTCTGAAATCTGGTTAATCTTCTGACCAGATGCCTAGTTGTGCGGTTGATTTGTGAGCCTTCAAGTTCGTACTCAGGCCAGAGCTGAAGTATAAGGCTGTTGTTGTGAGTATATGTATATATATAATATATATATATATACTGGTGTTTTGCGCTAGGGGTGCGCACGTATAATACCTGACCTTATACTCCGGTCTTATCACAGACTAATAAAAACCCAGACTGGATGATCCCATTGTGTGACGTCACAAAACAGCGAAAGGTCATGAACCATCGGCCACATTAGGTTTACGTTTACGACCGACGCATCACCATAGCTACAATGTTGAATGACACCATTTTGACGCGCCTACTGAACGCGGAAGTTTGGTTCCGCACCAAGAAATTAATACATGTACCACCAATCTTATTATAAAAAAAAATAGTGGTGGGAGTAATTCATTGTGGTGCAATTTCGCCTTTTTTTGCTCGGCGCTACAGCCTAAATGACAGTTTCAAAAATTATGAAATTAATTTTCTTAAATGTCAACTAATCCAGTTCAATCGCTTTTGTATCGAATGATAGTGTTGTTGATTCAAGTTTCAGGTATTTTTAAATAAAAGTTGTAAAAATTTAAAATATACTGATCTTTGTTTTGGCTCCCTGTAGCAAGCCCACCGCATCGGGAACGATCTATTAATACGCGTTCAATTTGGTGCACGCAATTTCTCTATCAGAAATGAGTGCGTAGTGCTCTGGTGCGCATGAAATCTGTAGTAAGGCTGTTGAATATGGGAAGCTTTGTAGACCCAAGAAAGAGAGAGAGAGAACGGTGGGTTCACAGATTTATCCCGGATAATGCCGGGAACTTCATCTAGTTGACAAATAAAAAGAAATTTCTACTGCAGATAGAACTAGAATCGGAATTTACCGAGCGGCGGCCATGTTGATTGTACGACCGCCGCTCGGGAAATTCCGTAAAAAACGACACAGCCCCGAAGCTCGTGTTTCCAGTCTGGTTAATTTTATTAGTCTGTGGGTCTTATCCTCAGCGCTAAATCTTATCGAATTCCTTACCCTGCCCCCCTCCCCTTTCAACCAAAACACAGGAGGAAAACAAAAAGAAAATCTGAAAGAATAATGGATGTCGGGAGGAGCTCTATAGCTTTGGAGTCACAAAGGGCTTTAAAATACGTACCCCCAGCGCAAAAAAACTTGGGTGACGTATGCACTTGTAGCAACATCCAAAGGATAATGGGCTATTGCGCCGACAATTATGACACCCATTAAACGCCAACACGCAACACCATTTCCGGTGAAAACTGACGTCAGGCGACTTACCAGGGTTTCATCACGGGTGAATGTCATGATCTCATTTTGGGGATCCAGTGAGTAGTTAGGGTGATCCGAACCTTAGAATAAAAAGATGGGATTTTATAGGTTAGTGGACTCACGCCCTAAGGCGGTGAGTTGTGTAAGCCATGCACGGGGCACGTGAACCCGGCATGATTTCGGAAGGTGAGACAAGAAACTTTCACGGGGTTTGGCTGGAGGTATATAAGCTTAAGTCGCCATTGTTTAAGCAGAGAACGGCTGTGGAAATCATTCGATCCAGTGAGGAGGTTCCTCTCGGCTCGAGCTCCAGGGCCTGACAATAGGAGTCGAGCACAGACAGAATAGATACAAGTGAAATCGAAGTGGAGTGACCGTGTCGTCATCCAGAGAATTAATAAACGCCTCGTCGCACTAGGCCAAAAGTGCGAACCGTGTCCTTTGGATCTACGCTCGTACTTGGCTACGAGCGTGTATAATGGTAGGCAATCCATAAGTCCACACAATAGAGACAGGAATTACTAGATCAGCCCAGTGACGAAGCTGAGTAGTAGGAAAGCCACCTGGCAATCCTCACAATAGAGATAGGATTAATACAGTGTAGAATGATAGTGTGTGGAAAGAAAGAAGTATTGAAGTCATTCATAGAAAAATAATCTTTTGTAGACGTAGTACGTAGAGATTGTATCTCATGTTATATCGAATGCCTTAGTTGTATCCCATGTGAAATTAGAACTCTTGAATTACAGATAATAAGTTCAGCGACAAGCTGGAGTTCCCACAATAGGGCTTTGATGTAGCCACTAATTAATGCAGTCCCATTTATTGTATCTGCAATCCTATCTATTGTATCTGCAACCATATCTATTGTATCTGCAATCCTATCTATTGTATCTGCAACCATATTTATTGTATCTGCAATCCTATCTGTTGTATCTGCAAACACATTATTGTATCTGCAATCATACCTATTGTATCCGTAGTAATAAAGTATTA
Source organism: Onchidella celtica (assembly GCA_963931925.1). Classification (NCBI taxonomy): domain Eukaryota; kingdom Metazoa; phylum Mollusca; class Gastropoda; order Systellommatophora; family Onchidiidae; genus Onchidella; species Onchidella celtica. Next base: position 38,009,987 of record OZ007567.1, read on the forward strand.
TGGCCCTTCAGGCCTGATATATATATTCAACAACTGTGTTATTAATTATTATGATTGTGCCTGGACGAGTGTGAGTGGCCTTTCGATTAGTCGAATGCGCTATTATCCCCAAGACCTTACTCACCTCGAACATTGAACTTGAACAGAAAGAGGAAACTTGGATACAGGAACCTGATATTGATAACAGCCGGAAGACACGTTCACATTTGTGTACGCACACACATGCATATAGAATGATGTATACACACAAAATAAAATATGATATGACAAACTGATACTTGCCGGGGGCAGGAAGTGCAAAGATGAAGCGGAAATGACGTCAATTTTGTTGTTTTTTTGTCTCATATTGGGAATCCCAATCGTTCAGAGATATAGACAGGAGGTATGAGACTGCGCTCAGGATAGACAGAAGGAACAGCCTGATTGTGTGACTTGTGAACTCCACAGCTTTTGACAGGTTCCGGAGTTGTGAAGCCAAAATTAGACCAGTGGAAAACAAAAATATTTTCAGGCCACAAAAAATTCCACTAAGAAATCTTCTTCTTCTTCTCATGGAGTTGATTCGTCTGTTTACTAAGACGATCCCTCAACTGCACCATATGCGACTCGACGCTACTGCTCTGAGGCTAAAACAGGCCAAAACAGCATTTTTGAGACCATTTAAAATATATCGTTGTGTAAATTCTTTTGTATATATATATATCTCTGGTTAAAAATATCTCTTGGCATCAAGATTGTGCACAGAAATAGACCGCACTTTAAATGCAATGGTAGCTGCAACGGATAATTATGTTCATTGCCAAAAGCCGTTGCAGACGATAGTTTTTGGACTTCTGCCGGGAGATTGTTCCACATCCTGATGACACTAGGGTAAAAAGAGTAAAAGATGGCTGTTAATCCGTGAGCTTGGGATGTTATATTTTATGTTATTCTTTCTGTTGCCTCTGGTGTTAATGGTGAGGTGGTTCAGTGGGATATCGATATTTCCTTCCCTGCCCTTATAAAATAGTTTTACTTTGTTTTTTGCTCTTCTTTCTTCTAGTGGTGTACACTCGAGGTCTCTCATCATTTTATTGACACTACTACTTCTAGCATAGTCATTTGTCACAAAGCGAGCAGCTCTCCTCTGGACCCTTTCCAGTTGTTCTATATTTATTCGACAGTGGGGGTCCCAGACACTGCAGCCATACTCTAAGGCGGGCCTCACGAAGTAACTCCTAAATATTTAGCCTCATCTGTTTCACTCAATTTCTCGCCATGTATAAAGTAGTCTGAGGTGATGTTGTGATGTTTATTTGAAATTCTCAGGACTTGGCATTTATTGGGGTGGAATTCCATACGCCAGTCCCTCTCCCATTCTTGTAGACTGTCCAAATCTTTCTGTAAAATTTCCGTATCTTCTTTTGAATTTATTGTTCTATAGAGGAGGCTATCATCGGCAAACAGTCGTAATTTAGTGCCTATAGAGATCTTACTTGGCATATCGTTAATATAAACTAAAAATAGCAAGGGACCCATTACAGTACCCTGAGGTACTCCCGAGAGAACAGGTGCAGGATTGGATGACTTTCCGTCAACGACTACTATTTGTGTTCTGTTTTCTAAAAAAGACTTAATCCACTTCAAAGTACTGTTTCTAACTCCATAATGGTTTAGTTTAGTCAAAAGACTAGCATGGTGCACTTTATCGAAGGCCTTACTGAAATCTAGTAAAATGGTGTCCGTCTGTCTGTTATATTATTCAAGTTATTAACAAAATCGTTGCAAGTTGTGATCAGCTGGGACTCACACGACCTGTATTTTCTAAAACCATGCTGTACATGTGTTAAAACTGAGTGTCTCTCGAGATGCTTCATGATGCTGGTGTGCAAGATATGCTCTAAAAGCTTACAAGATATTGATGTCAGGGAGACTGGTCTATAATTTTCAGGACTAGCCCTATTTCCTTTCTTAAAAATGGGTACATTTGCTTTTTTCCAGTCTTCCGGTAGTACAAAATTCTAATTTCTACGGTATTTTGGTAAATCTGGTGTAGGAGGGCGTGATCACATAGTATATTATTATTACATGCAGAAACTGCATCCTGCAAAAAGTATTAAAAATTTTGTTGAAATCATGGCGAAATAAATGGTTTTGGTTGGTTTTGGCACTCTATTTCGCAAGACACGGACAACTTCTAGCTACTGGTCATTTTATGTATGTCTACAACGGTCGGCAAAAGTAACAAAATTTATGCAACACCTTTTCATAATAAAACAATCTGCCGTTTAGTGTGATTATAGTGATTATACATAGAGGACACGGGGCAAGACATCTTTTTGTAAGGTGTTGGCGGTAGTGATATGACTTTATTTTTTTTTCTCCTTTTTTAGCACTTGAGAATTACTGCGGTTAACGTAACCATGGAATCGGTGACTTTGAAGCGTGTCAACGTATCTTCTGAAATCCAGAACGGCATGTAAATATTATCTGAAAACATCACGCATGGAATTTCATAATTGAACCTGTAAACGATCTTGATTGAGTGTAAAATTCCGCGTGTGTGACCAAAACTCTGCAAATTCACTCATTCCATCGTTCAGCTGACAGATATATCGTTCACGTCTGTATCACGACCGAACAAATTAAAAATTAGACACGTCCAAGTTTGCAAACAGGGTTTCCTGACTCGGTAGAATAACAGAGTTGGGAGCGGGGACTTTGGTACCGCAGCGCAGTAGTAAACCCAGAATGTTCTGTTTCTATGGGTCAGTAGCCTCTTGGTCGCCTTCTCCCATTTCTTCGGCTGTTTTTCGGTGATTTTGTTTTTCTTCTCCAAACCACCATCAAATATTCATTGGCCATCTTTCAGAACTTCTCAGCCGAAAAACTCTTTTTTTCAGTCACTTTTCCTCTCTGTGTGTCTGGCTGGCCAATGCATTATTAAGGTAAGCCATAATAAATATTCAGAGGACAACAGTAGGCTATTGAAACAGCTCAGGAAATTCAGCTGAAGTTACTGCTCTTGTGTGTTTTTTTTTTTGGCATGGAAATTCCGTAAAAACGACTGCGTTGTCTCTGATTACAAACCAGCAAGTAGCAATTGTTGATGTTCATAACGGCTCCATCATTAGTGAACTTGATGGCAGTGACTGTAAATTGTTTGGAAGAGCACTTCCAATTCTCTTGTCCGGTTCTTGTGCGTCTTCGTTTTCAGCCGAGTGAGATTTGCTGGCAACGAGACATTATGAACCAGACAGAGAGAAGTCAACAATAATCATCTCAAAAATTCCCCACGCCCCTCCGGCTACAGACAGGACGTAAGTGGCCCCTGATGACATGGTTGATTTCTCAGATCTGTGCAACTGATATCGATAGTGCGCCATTTCAGATTCCTGTTCCAGGAAACGGTACTGGGAGACAGTCACGACTCATGATGACCAACCTGACCAAGATTATCAGAAAATATAATATTGACTGGAATTTTGGGATGTCCGATTACGGCGCAGGAACTGACGGATGTTTTTTGTGGATTTTCGTTGTGATATTTTCTTCTCTCCACTTATTCCACCCACTCCGCCTCTTTCGTCTTCATTCTGACAAGCTCTCGAGTCGGCAAGTATTGACAGTTCACCCAAATCTTCCGTTCTAATGAGCATCGTAAATTGCGAAGTTAGGGCTTCAACAGAAAGTGCAAGTTGTTTACTTGAAGCATGCGGATTTCCGTTTGAAGTCTGCTAGAGAAGCTGGCGATGTTTTTGAAAAGAAAAACAAAACGTAACTGTCAAAATTTCAGGAGCTTGAAACGAACGCCAAAGGGTTAGTCATCTAAATTTAGGTCATCGACCTTCGCGTGACCCGATTTTCTGAGCCATGTTGTTGAAAGTGCACCCATTTGTAAAATTTAGTATCACTTTGTACTATACAGCATCAGACGCTGCTGTGCGCACATTACAGTCAACGGTTCGTATCTACATGGCATAACAAAGCGAAGAATCGTAAAAGACTTAAACTAGGCAATGAAACAGTGAACCGTCCGGAATACTGCAGCATTTTTATAACCATAGGCCTACATCAAATCTGTCTGTTGGTCAGTTTGCCTGCCTACGTCTGTCTATGTTGTTTTTGACTCGGTGGTACAAATTCAATATTTAATAGCTTTTAGTAGAGGAATACTGGAAAGAGAGGGAGAGAGAGAGAAGTTTAGTTTGACATTAATGATCTGGAATCTGTTAGCACAAGAGTATGTGTGTGTGTGTGTGTGTGTGTGCGCTCGTGTACGAAATTATAGTAGAAACTTCATGACTGTTCTTGTTACTCACAATGTGTGTTTATTACTGTGTGGTGTTATTGTTACAAATACAAGCCTGTTGATTGTATTGTCCTATTTCTTTGCAAACCGTTTCTGTAGCAAATCTCTTCTTTCAGCCTATTCTTCACTGTTACTGGAGACTGTCTGCAAATGATGGATGTTGCTTCCCTCCCATGGTTAGCCATTGAGTCGGGGAAAAAGAGTTCGTGAAAAGTTATGAGCTAAGAAGGTTACATTAGCAATAGGCTACCTGTGGTGGGAAATGTCATCAGCCATGGAAAACACACACGCACACACACACACTTGGAGAGAGAGAGAGAGAGAATGCGAACGGAGGCAAGGCAGTCGAAGTTGAGAAGAGATGTGTGCGTTAGTGTTTCACCCCTTACTACTCAACTCACAGAAAGTCTGTTTTAGTCATACTGACCATTCGTTTCTTTGGTTGGTTTTTGAACTCCTGAACATTACAGCTTACCTTCTGTGTTTCCCAGTTGTTAACGTCACGGCCTTTCCTTTGACGATATCCCCACGTCAGGTATGTTGGCTACAGTTCTTTGTATTCAGATTTTGTATTAAGAACGGCAAGCACTTTGTGGACGGGTATGGTGACTTGTCGAGAAATATCGAACAGAGCAAATTCCGTAGTTCTGTTTGCTGAGCCCTGTTGCTGACATGTTATCAATAAATGTACGTATAATAGATATAGGATTAATCAATTCAGTAAGCCTTTCCCAGTATAAATTATGCATTCATTTGTATTTTTGTTTTTTTGTGTTTTCTCTCTTTGGCGAGAACTCTTTATTTTACCCGTATAAGATTTGCATACGAGGTGAACACGTACAAAATTATCGAGCACAGTGATGGCGTTTGAAGCAGGTAACTGAATAGTATTGTAGCAGTACCGGCAGGAAAAACTGCGTTTCGTTGATCTGGATACTTCTCAGGTCATTCACCTGAGTATTCAGTATATGACCGCCGTTATGGAAAACGCAACAGTATTTGCTACGATTCTGATGCATAATTGGACTTGTGAGCGGACTGTTGGAGATAACATTTTAGGGAAAGAAAAATAAATGTAGCAGTTTGGAATTTCATAGTGTTCATATGGGGTTACCGAAAACTCCTCCCTCCTCACCTTTTGTTTCTTTTTAACCAAGAAGGCTATGCGGGCCGCGCATGTGTGGTTTACTGAGCTCTCATACCTAACGATTCTCTGCAATCTTTACTTACCCTCCTGTGAGTGACACAGAATTTACATAAAAATCGGTATGGATGCATGGACCAAAGTATACTTTGTGTGGACAATACGCATTACTCTGCAAGGACTGGAGTATTATTTTCTGACGACAAACAGTGAAATACGAGTTTTATCAGTGTGTCAAACAGTGCAGAATGATGAACGGAAAATTCTGCCATTATCTGGAATCATTATCGGCAGGAATTTCCATGACTTGTGACGTCACTAATCATCATGTGATACGGTCATTGATTGCCATTTGCCATCTCAGAGTCTGTGATTTATTGCTATTGGATTTTTGTGAGACTGGAGTTTCTTTTTCATTATATCTTCTATGGTTTGATTTATGTATGGTTTTGCTGCATTGTGTATTATTTCCCATGCCATTGGTCTGTACCCGGAGCCTGGTTTCCTAGAGATTTCTAAATATAGATCTAAATCCAGAATGTTGAAAAGGACTTGTTGAAAAAGCTTTTAACCTCGCTGTACATTAATTGTGGCGTCACTCAATTTGGACGAAGTGTTAGACAAGCTCTCTACGTACCGACACGCATGATTTATTGGAATTGTTGTGAATTTGTTCACAATATTGGCTACGTCACTCGATTATAATCATCGTGAATGCCAGGACGTTTAATAAACGTCACTGAGCTGCTTATTTCTATCGACCCGCTATCGCTATAGTCTCATTCACTGAAAAAGTGCTGTTCTTGTTCAAAGGATTGGGTGTATTCTGGCAGAAAGGTAAGATATTTGCAGGAAAGTAATTTGTTATTAACCTGAAGAATGATTATGAGATGTATTAGCTGTTGAACTCAAGAGCTCGAACATGTAGTTTCATGCATCAGTTAATAAATATAGTGGACAATACGACATTTTGATTATATGATTTAAAACATGTTTGTGTTCCTTTGGCGAGTTTTTTTTTTTTAATAACAAAGTAGGGCGATGGCAGTAGGTCAGATGAAGAGCTGGTAGAATTAAGCAGGGAGAAAGAACAGGATGTTGCGCTCTCATGCATCGAAATAAAGGCGACTAAAAACTGTGGTGTAAGTGAACCGTGGAGAAATATTTAACACTACTATCAAAGTAAACAACACACGTACACAGAGGAAAATGTAAAGGGGATGGGGCAAGGTGGAAGGAAAGCTTTACAAAACATTTTAATCAAGAGAAAGAAAAAATGCCATTAACTATGTATTTCTGAAGGATGTCGAACCATACTCGGCTGTTAATTGGAGGATGAAAATCGTATACGTATAGCTGTAGCAAATATTTTAATACTAAAATCGGATAGCACATCTGAACACAGTCAACGAAATCGTTTTTTTGCCGGTGTTGTAGAGACCTAAAAAAAAACGCAGGATAGTTGTCTTCTATTCAAAAATGATAGCCCTGACAGCATCTGTCTGCGGGCGAAAAGGGCGTTTTTTCTGTCATTTAAATTAGGTGAGAATTTGTGACAGCGTTTTACGCAAGAAGTAGAGGGGAAATCAGGGGCTGAGGGGCCATCCAGCTGTTTTTCTGTATGGGGGATGAAAGCCTGCCACAGTAAGCAAGCACGGAGCACGAGTCGTACACTTACCAAAGCTTAAGTCGCACATCATAAACAGTCTCTGGCAAACGCCGTGATCACAGATGCAACAAACAACATACTGATGCAGAATCAGGTCAGTCACCTCATTACAGGACATAAAGCTGACATTTACACAACACCGAGAAAAATGTGGCTTTGTTTTGAGTTATCTAAAAACTTCGGAATACAAGAATTGCCTGATGCGGAGGGTAATTACATGGCCGTGATGACATTGAGACACAGGCTTTATGTGAAACATCTCTTCAGGAAACTGTAATTGCATTGATTATTCGCACTTTGGAGATATATCACCTCCCAACATAAAATCGGAACAGTATAATTCTGCGGCTTGTGCAACCGTGGCGCACGGATGCTGAGAGACTGAATGATAGCTTCACGCTTGTATCAGGTATGTCAAATTCCTATTTGCCATGTGAATACAAACAAAACTCCGTTTTATTTTGTAACGAACCAGAAAACTGTAGCCTAGTAATTTTTTTCCAGCCGAATTCAACTGATGTCAGTTGGGGTGATTCTCTGAAAACCCTCCCATGAGTGCAGAAATGTGAATTTGGCAGATGTAATGATCTTAAAATTTATATAATAAAGTGTGATTATTTTTGCCATGTGATCAAAGTGGATGTAATTTGCACTGTGAATTTTTTGTTTTGTTTGGAAAGTTTTTTACGTATGGCATCAGGATTACTGACATTAGTTCTTGATTTCTGAAAAAAGAGGTATAACAAGTGCACACTTTGGCACTTGCTGTTTCACAAGTTCTGAATTATTCCAACTCCAAGCCTCAAACTTTTAGCGTCGAATTTCCCAGTTGTGCTAAAAGTGAGACCCAAACAAACAAGAGCTAAGATCGCGATTACGTTGAATTAATTCGCCATAACTCATTGGTTGGCGACATGGTGACAATAAGGCTGAATCCACAACTGGCACACTAAGAATTTTTGAAAATTGGCCACAGTGACGTTTTTCGGAAACTGACTACACGATGGAGCCAAATTCACATTGTGTTTGGGCTACTTGATCAAAATAGCAGACTATTTTACCTATATGATAAAGTTTAGGTATTGAAAGCTGTGTGAAAATCTTTTATACGCTGTCCAAAATAGATTGCCTTGGGATGCTTCATTACATGATATAATGGACATTCTTTAATGACATGTAAGTGGTTTTACCTGATATTGGACAGATGTTTCTGTCAGCTGGTGAGAGCTCTCTACTCTTTCATTTATACTGCAATGCTAGCGGTTTGCAAGGGCTGTTCTTTTTCTTTCTCCCTTGTAATTAGATTCAAGATTGCGACGTAAAGGCTTATGACATAGGCCTACTTTTACTAAAGGCCTTTGTTTTATCATACAAAAAAAATGAATTATTCATATCCCTTGAAAACTGATTCATGCTCATTTTGGCTAACATTGGGCTTTTTGTATAGACGTGTTTACGGTGCACACATGCACCCAATCGCTGTTCATTCAGAAACCCTCTCCCTTTCACGTGTATTCACTACTTTAACTTCCTCGACTATCCCCCATTTTACTTCTTGCCACAATCTTGTCCGAGTCATTTCCCTTTTTGTTCTTCTCGTCTCTTTTGACTAATTTCCCTTTTTTTACAGACAACTTTCATTAAAATTTCATGCCCTGTCGCTCGCACTCTCGTGCAGTTGTTGCCAGCCAGACACTAAGAAAAACCCACATTTCAGGGAGTTCTTGTTTGTTATACCAGTGCACCGTAGTTTTTGCTGTGTAATGTTCCAACTGTTTGGTAGCAGGCAATCTTGCTTACCGCTGTCTGACATGGAAAACAGTGCGGTTATAGCCTAAAGACTAAAGCAGGGGTGCTCAACCTTTATTGACATAGGATCTACTTTTACATTTCCCAGCCGTTGGAGATCTACCAGTCTGGCGAAGCCCTGAAACAAAAAATTAAAGAAACCGAACCTATGCTGGTGTGCCTATCGGCATTATTCACTTTAACATACAACTTAGAATCTTAGATACAAAATGCAGTGAACCAAAAACATATTTTATTTTAATAACACATTTTTACCTCATATAAATATATATATACCTCGCGGTGTGTCCTACATTCATCCCGCGATTGACTACCAAGCACTTGAAGATCGACCGGTAGATCGCGATCGACTGGTTGAGCATCCCTGGAGCATCCCTTATAGTTATAACAGAAAGTAAATCGAGGGATTTGAGCAAATCATGTGCACCGCGTGCAGCACAGACGAGTTGTACCAACGGTCATTTCCACGTGTATTTCATACAGGCATTCAATACGGTCTGGCAAGCAGTTTTGTGAATGACCATGAAGTACATCAGTACCAAATTAATTTGTCAGGATCGTAGAGTATCTTGGAGACCATGTAGTGATAAGTGTTGGTGGTTGGCGCTTCTGATAGGGTCTCCTTCTGTTCCGTCGTTCTGTTATATTCTGTATGTCGTCTTGCTTTTTCCTTGAGAGAGAGAGAGAGAGAGTGAGAGAGAGAGAGAGAGAGAGAGAGAGAGAGAGAGAGAGAGAGAGGTTATATTTCAAGACATTTGCCTCATGTTTTAGACATTTCTTTGCAGTGTGGTGATAATTCAGATGAACTGTTAAAAGTGGTGTAATAGTGTACGACGAACTTCAGCTTCTTTTCTAATGCGGTCAACAATTTAGACAAAAGTGTTTTTAATAATGAACGATTCGGATATTATGTTTAAATTTACCCCTATCGAGAGTTTAATATCTCCACTGACAGCAATAGATGAGGCTAGCCATAATGAATTTGGACAGGTGTTGATCCACAGCTATCTTCTGAAATTGTCAGTAAACACTGACGTAAAAAATCAATGTGGTTTACTCAGTGATGCATAGAAAACACTTGTTTGTTCGTTCATACACAAAAACAACAGCAACAGTTGTTATGAAATGCATGCTGAGGATGTGTATAATTTCTGTTTACATCGCGTGTAAATTTACACTGATGTTTCTTAAATTTGAATTATGTATAGCCGCCGCTATTGCGAATTAATGGTAGAACTTTGAGTTTTATGAAGAAAACGGCACATTTATTTTACAGAGAGTATTGATATTATAATCTTTCCTATAAAACTTTTACATTGATTTTGTTCTGGACTAGAAACAGAGCGTGAATGGAATTGGCCACTTACTCTATTTTTTAAAATCTTATTTTATTTTATTTTGTTTTGAAAAACTGGATTAGGGTGCGTTTTCAAAGAACATGGCGAAATGTAATTTTTTTTTTCTGCAATGCTGCAATTCCTAATGTCCCGACCTGTTCAGGTTTATTGTTAGTGATAATTAATTGCACATTCATCCCTGAAAACTTTGCTGTCTTTAGAGAATGGAGATGCAGTTTACTGTGGCATGAATTAAAAAACGAAGCCCACAGGGGAATAACGACCATCGTCGCAAAACTGTGAAACTGAGAAAATCGATTTTTAAAGTATGAAAGTCCACGATTTTCCTATTCAAACTGAAGGTGGTTTTTTAAAATTTTGTGATTGCAGCGATTTGTTTTGTTTTTTTCAAACTTTGCTTTCGCATTGACGGGACTGATGAACCGGTTTTGCACAAAGAGGGTCGGCAAAATTTCCTAGGGTTTGTTTTTCCCGTGCACTTCATATGGATAATTTTTGTTTATTTCAACAGTGGAAGTGTTAAACTATGCATGGTCAGCTTTCACCCATTTGCAAATATGCATGGTCAATTGTCAACATTTTATTTTTGGTTTACAAATCCACATTCTCCCAGCCGCCGATTCTTGAGATATGTTGCTAGGCGATGGGACGCCCAGTAGCGCTGAATGTCTCGGTAAGTTCTCCAGTGGCCTGGCGCAAATAAACACTTAGGCCCTACAGGGCCGAAAGTACATGGTGGCGTCAGGTCTGTTGACCATAGACTTAGTTTATCTCCTTTTGTCTCCGTCGGGTCGGACAGTGACTTTGCGACACTTGAGACTGTTTACCAGCTTAATTATCACGCTTACTTTGCCAAGTAGAGATGACCAGTGTCGCCGCTATTTCACATGTAACAGATAGTGTTGGTGAACAGCCGAGATTTTTGAATGGGACTTTTCTAGAGACAACAACAAAATGTTATCTTCCACTGGCTCCAGTTATAAATGTCTGAGAACCCCGTTCCGTGTGTGCTTCAGGCACTTGATCCAGTTGCGAGTTGACAGTGTTCACTTTTCTTTCCCCCTAACTGGTGGTGGCCATCATAAACAGATTAGGCTCTCAGGAGCACCATGTAAAGGACCCAGGTTCACAAATATCTCTTGTATGAATTGCTATAACAATTGTTTATGATCGTGGGTGTTTTTACAACCCACGGAAGTTTTTATTACCATCACTGGTATTTTACTCCACTGTGCGATGTGTATTTTGAAGAGGTGTGATACCAAAATAGTTCATAGCACACTTTGGTGGTGACATTTCAAGTTTACTCTGGAATTCAGTGTTGACACATGCTGCTTTTATCGCCGGGCTCGGTTAGTATGACATTTTTGTGTACTGCGAAGTATTTGGTAATGTTGTTACACTGCGTAAAACTGTAAATAAATCAATTTATGATGGTAATTAGATTACACTGTAAGTTGTTCATTGTCTCTATGAAGGAATTCTCTTGCCGATTTCAGCCGGATGAGATGATGGATTCTAAACCGTTCTCTCCATGAGACACTGACACCCTTGAATGTATTTATAATGTTCCTTTTCATCATACAACGCCCGTTGTGAAAAGCCCACATCTAGCCGCGTGTCATAAACAAGAATTTGTATTCATAGCGGTGAGAAATTAATTTCCCAGGTAACATTAATACATGTAAATGATTTAAGGACCATGTCCAGAATTATTATGAACGCTGTGACCGTGAACTAGCATTGGATGTCACTGCCCCAGAATAGATCAGTGGACTGAAATTTGCATTTGATATCTGGAGCCACAAGAAAAAGAAACATTTTTTTCGGAAATAATTTACCTGATGTCATTGTGGCAAGAACTCGCCGAATCCACTGGGAGTGCCGACATGATGTTTCGTTGATGAAAAGTTTCTGAAAATGTCTTATTCGCTTTCTTTCGTTTTGTTGGAGTTCCATGTTCCTTTTCAACACTATAACGCTGTATTATCAGAGATGAGACTTAGAGCCCCATCCGTCAGGCCGAAGTCGAATGGGTTCCTTAAAAATGCCGTATTAGTTGAGTTGGATCCCATCGGATCCCATGGGATTGGAATCTGGAACCTTTCGCGCCCGGATCAAGCGTTGTGATCACTTGGCCATTGCGCTGTCAAAATGTTTTGATGTTCGTTTCTTTGCCAAGGTAGTATAAGCCGAACTGGAATAATATTTGATCACGTATGTATAATGTAACATCAATATAATGTGCAGATTTTTTTTTCATATGACATCCAACTGTTCCATACAGTGCTCTTTACAACATAACGGGATAAGGTTTAAATTCGACGTTGATTGCCGGTTTATACGAGCATCGAGGGGAGATTATCCTTACTGTCACGAGTGGAGTGAGTGCAATTAAGGGGATTGCTACAGAGCGGGTGTAGAGTAAGAAGGACTCACAGTAGACAGCAAGTTAAGCGTGCTGTTGTGAGTAGTGGGGGGGTCTGAATGAGGCGAAAGCGCTGTATAACTATCACTGCAAGTTAGAAGGTCCTAGAGAGCGGACCTGTGAATAAGAGCCAGCGGGCGGAAAGGGAGCAGTCGAGAAGACTAGTGGAAAAGTCTTTCCAGTAATGACTGGTATGTAGAACGTTGATTGATTATTATGATTGATGTATTATATTATATTCGTCTATTACCATGATGTGAATAAGTATATGTGAGGAATGTGGAAGTCCTTGATATTGGATATAGCAATGTGCGCCACGAGCGATAGATGAAAGTGAGTTCATGGATTTGTAGCGCGAGTGAGTAGTGTGTACTCCGATGGAAGTGTGTTACCGTAAGATGTGTGGTGAGTGAAAGGTGAACTAGTGTGTGTACGCTCATGGATTGTAAGGAGAGGTGGAGCGAATAGAAATGGTAGGGTATTATACCGATGTAATGTTATTCTTGTAGGTGTCGGGGACGGGCCGAAGAGCCACCTCGATGAGCACAAGTGATAGGCCAGCATAGGGCCGGAGGCCACACATAGGCCAGAAGTGAGGCTGTCAGTACCGGACAGTAGAGGCACATAAAGTCGTGGCAGTCAGGCCACGGACAGGGACGTAGATATGAGAGTGAATGAGATACTATATTGTTGCCATGTTGATAGGCTAGTGAACTGATACTATGTTGTTGCCATGTTGATAGGCTAGTGAACTGATACTATGTTGTTGCCATGTTGATGGCTATGGAAATAATAATGTGTTATTGCCCTGCTGAGGTGCTAGGGGAGTGCTAAGGTGTATGACAATAGGGAGGGGATATTGAGAGACTGCGGTGCCAGTAAATTATTAATGTGCTATTAAGACCCTGAGGGGAGAGGCTGAGGCCGAAGTGCCTTTAGGAGTAACTACCGGATTGTGGATCCGAGGGAGAGTGTGTGTGAGAATAAGGCCGTTGTACGGCAGTCATTTCAATAATATAATGTATGTAATTGCGCTATTATATGTATAATTATGTCTAATAAATGTGTGAGTCTGATGGGCTGTTTTGTTAAGTGTTAAACTTGTTTGTTCGTGATTGTCGTCCTGTCATAAACTATTACATCTCCCAGTCTGGGATTTGTGACACTTACCAAATGGTATGATCAACTCAAGACAACTGTTTTTATGCTGTCACCTGCCGAAAAATCAGCAATGCATTTCCTTTCTTTTGGTGTGTGTTTGCCAGAAAGTTTGACAAATACTTTTGAACAATGATAAGCTTTATTCTCATTCTTATGCATGTTCACCGGGCATTGTATCATAATTGTTTTCTGAATTATTTCACCTGTTTGCCATTGAACAGCTTGTAATTTCATAATCTCCGATTATTGCCGGTGATGCTGTGAGTGCTTAATCTATAATTGTGCCCAATGATAATTTGATGAGATGTAATTTTGTTTTTCCCACAGACTTGAGCCTAGCGTATCGTGGACAGTTCGAAAGCAATACTCACTGGATGCACGAGACATACTCAAGGCGATGTTTATAAGGAGACTGTAACTTGCATATATATGGGATTCTTACACCACACTGGACATGTTGCCAAGGTTTGAAAGGACCCACACTTTTCTACCATGACATTGCACAGGGTGGATGGCAGCACATCTGTTTTTCCTAGGCTGCCCACCAACTACAGCTTTAGTATTATACACAATATTATTAACTTTAGCAGACCAGAGCTCCACATTGACAGCCCTCCTTTAATACCTGGCAATTCGACGCCACCCACAACCACCAGCGCCTTTCTAAGCAACAGCTCCCTCTCCTGGTGCCATGACCTACAAGGCAGTGACTTCATCTACACTCCTACTCTCTACTCGCCCACCATTAGACGTGTCATCGCTGTTGCCTTCATCCTCGTCATGGTTATCACTGTCGTTGGTAATGCTATCGTCATTATCATCGTAGTCACCGACAGACCTTTACGACGCATCACCAGTGCACTGGTAAGTCATATTTCTGCCATTCTCGGGAACCTTAATATGGTTTCTGCCACATTTGTTTTCTTAACTATTCATGGCAGTTTTGACAAGATTCCCTGAGACTGAAAAACGTTAGTGAATTATGAATACGTAAATTTTGAAATCAAAATATGTGTTGAGGATGTGGTGATAGGTAGGCGGGACAGGAGAAGCAAAGACAGTTACAAATATCTATTTTTACGTTGCAGTTTACAAATTCATTGCCATGGAATGGAACTGGTATGTACTTATTACACGTTTGAGAATGAAATTAAGCAGTATCCGTATGCGAACAGCCCGGAACACAAAAGAATAAAAACAAAACGCGTGGCCTGTGTCCAATTTAGCATCATTATCAACATGCAGCCTCTCGTTTGCAGTTTTATGGCAAATTGCTTACCTTTTGAGTATGAGGCTATATCAGTGACAGGTGTTTGGGCTCCCGTCAGTCCGCTGACAAATGAGTATCTCAAAAATACCCCGAGAATTAATTAGTTTGGACTTAAGCCCCCAGAGGGATTCGGACCTGAGATCTCTGGGACAGCCGACTCAACGTTTAACCTGTGGGTCACCGTTCTAGCTAAAACACATAACTGGGCTTAGAGATTGTAAGTGTACTTAGCACTGACCAAGCTTGACGATCTACAAAACTGTTTTCATTTCTACAAACAGAAAATTTCTGGTCCCATGAGAACAGAAGAAATGTCTGACCGAAGAATATGTGAAAGCAGAGGTACGAAAATAAATTATGAACTGAGGACACGATACAGCCGTTAAACATTGGCTGGGTAAAGCAGTGTACAGTTGGCTGCCAATGGATTTACTTAAACAAATCGCCGGGCGCTTGTGGTTTTCAAAAGCTTCTCATCTATTCAGGAGTATATTTCTCGGTTTAAACAATAGCACGGTACGTCGGTGCCTTTACTATGTTGCCTTACATTGCTCATTCACGAAAAAGAAATAATACGATAACATAGAGCTAAATATTGAACCGTGTTATGAAGATGTTAGCTGCTCAATTCGGTTCTCAGGACACGGGAGCCAACAGCCTGTTTTAGGGAAGCTCATTTACTTGAGAAATAGATGGATTCTGGCTGTGTTAACAGAAAACATGGAGCATGCAGTAATTTAATTATTAGAGAGAGAGACGTCATGCTGAACCATCACAGGTGTCGGGGGGGGGGGGGGAACAGGTTTGTGTAGAAACGGAATTCTAGGATCAGCTTATCAACCCACGTGCATGTGGGCAGAGTGTTTTCTTTCTTCTTCTCTTCCATTTAAAAAACAAACAAAGAGGAAAAGAAAATATGCTAATATGACGTGGAATTTGCTTTTTACATTATCCTCTGAGCTTCCGTATGTTTACCCCACCCAAAGTATCACTTTCCTTCCCCCTTCAAATCCCTAAAAACAAACAGAATGTCCTCAACTTGTGAGGTCCGTCTTCCCATAATGGCACTTAAGTCAGGCAAATTTGTTGTCTACGCTATAGCAACAATAGAACTGCTGGAAGATATCGTAGATCACTCAGGTCAGTCAACGCCAGTAGGGGTCATTGCTCACCGCGCCATATATAACCCCTTTTGTTGTTTTTTTTTTGCTTGTGCGTGAGTTACACTGGTGCAGCACAAATCCCATCACTCTACGATCTGTACTGACAGGAACGGTAATAGTAAATGGATGCTGATGAAAGAAAAAATGAGGAAAGAGAGTCGACAGTAGACATCGAACCGGATAATATTAGTAAAATGTGGCAGTCCTTTCTAATAACACCCTTCACACTAATTCACCCTCATCGCTTCCAATAATGCATAACAGGTGGTGAAGAAGTGAAGAATGAAAGCAGAACAACTGCCAGTTATGTGTGTCACATAGCCAGATTGGCTTTTACCTGCAAGGTGAATTTTTGAGAAAGCTTCAGAGTTAGTTTTTGGATTTGGTTTTGCTAATTGGCCAGAAAAACCCTTTCTTTAGCGTCTCTTCTGAAATTGACCAGAAGTTGATAACAAAAATCCTGTCTTGATTTACACGGCGCAAATAGTCCTCCACGTATCAGTAAATGGTGTCAATTCTCACTCATAAAACCCTTTCCACCTCAACCCGCAGTCTATTGTGTCTTCCAGGTGACCAGTATGGCAGCTGCAGATATCCTAGTTGCCTTATGTGGAGAGTTACAGAGCGTTATCATGATGCTTTCCACTGACGCCTGGGCTTTGTCTGATGTGTTGTGTGAGGTCTTCACCTCCGCTGATCTCTACTTCAGTTTGAGTGGTAACTATTATTTCAATCTTCTGTTCTGTGTGTGTTGTATGTTTTATTGTACGTATTCCCGTCTGAGCAGGAACTGTGATGTAACTGAGTTTTAATGTTTTTGTTGTTTTTGATTAGCACACATCTTTACCACAGCCATGTGACACGGAGCCTAATGTATTAGCTCAACAGCTTTAACCATATACACTGAAAGAAAAACACGCGTTTTCCAGCTGCAACATAAACCACTGCCCACGCTGACTTCGCGACTTAAAGGCTTGATGGGCTGCCTGAAAGGTTGATCTTATCTCAGATCTCCCGTTGAGAAATTGAGCTTCAAGATTGCTTTACACAATGTACAAATTCCACCTTGGGATGAATAATTCTTTTACTTTTGTCATCTGCATTTAACTTGTATCGATTTTATCATTATTATTGTTATTATTATTAATTTTCTATGATGCTTGCTGTTGATTTGGCAGTAGAACAGTTTCGAAAGAATTTCAAAATTGGCCAGATGATCGGTGAAGTAGTTTTTTGAAACTGTATTATTGGGGGCATATGAGCCCAAAACGAATTATATTGGAGTTAGTATTATTCTGTCACATATGTGACGTCCTTATTCATAACAATGTGTATAAAAGCAGAACACTTCGACTAGCCACACACAACTGACTTCAGTTTCTAAATCCCCCACAAGCCTTCGTTACCATTAATTTGAGCCCAAAAATGATATTGGGCGGATCCTAATTTAATCCCCGGGAATGCTTCTGAAAGCAGGAATGTGTCTGCCAACAGGAATGTGACTGCAGAGCTCACTTCACAGTATGTTTGACGAGATGGAAGAAGGAACTATGTAATTTAAATATTGTTTCCTTCGAATGGTTTGGATCATCTCCCCGAGTTGACGGCAGGTCATTTCAGTAATGGCTCACATGCCAGTACTTTAACAACCCCCGCCTGGCTCTCAGGACTTTTCATCAGTTATTGGTTTATACTCAGGTCATTATTTTTCATCGGTTTACTCGAATTATCTAAGCCATTTTTCTCGACGCCGGTTAGTCAGGTGTTGATGGTTTTCTTCATTGTACAATATTACTCTGCCGTCATCATTTACCCTTCCTCCTTGAGCCCACACAATCTTCCAGAGCATTCCAATTGTTACACTTTCTTATCTTTTACTTATTAAGTAGTTCGGTTTCCTGGCTCACATGCATGCCTGTTTTAACCCACAGGTTTACTCCACATTGTTTGTCTAGCCGGGGACAGATATCTGACGATCTGTCACCCATTCAAGTATGAACGCTGGGGACACAAGTATATGATGGCTTCAATCATCATTTCCTGGACCTTACCTGTGGCTTTCAGGTACTTCATATCATTGGGTTTGTTTCTGGCTTGGTGATGGAATAGGGATGAAGTGGAGAGGAGGCCGGGGGAGATAGGGAAGTGTGTTTTCGGAGTGTGAACGCATGTTTTATATTTCTCTTGACAACATTAATCCACGGCATCTTTAGAATTTGTACCAAGATAGTTAGGTGTGATTAAGTTAATTAGGGAATGAAAGAACAAAAAGTGAAAAAGCCTTTCGTTAACATCCAAGTAGGTCAGCACACACCCACGGTGGTGGTAATCTCTAGTTAAAAAAAAGAGAAGTGGGCGAAATAATTCCACCACATTGTTCCCTACTGCTAATTAAAGGGGCTATAGTTATTAATCTTCAGCTTCTCGTTCGTCAAAAGCTCGGTATAGTGTTGAAATGTATATGATCAGAGGCGAATTCATGTGGGAAGAATATGAAAGTGGAATATAGGAAAAAGCAGAGAGAACCATAGACAAGAGGAAATACCTTGTCTACGTTACGAATTCGTGGCTCTCACGGCGATGGATTTCCGAAGCTTTAGCACGAGGTACATCTTTTCAGTGTGAAAGATCACCAATTTGCAGTGTTTGACATGAATACATTAGGTTATTTTACGCCTTATTCGCACTGAAAGTGAGCGCAGCCGTTATCATTTACCAAGATAGTGTCACTGGGTCAGCGAATAGATATTAACAATTTATGCGGAGTGCAGAATCTGTAGCGTTTTCGTTAAATGTCGTTAATTATCTGATTCAAATGGTTTGGGTGTGTGACAGATTCAGGTCGTGAGGGTTGGGGGATGTCACGATGACTCATACAACCCTGGTCACATGCTGCACTGATTGAACTCAAGCTCTGCGACTTTGTCACGATGATTACGAACCGGGCCTTGACTGAAAGGATGTGGACGTCGATGAGACCCGAGCAAATTCATTTTAAAATATAACTGTGCCCAATGCTTTTATCTTTAACTGCTGAGATACTTTCTTAGCACAAAACCCTGTTCATTTATAGTAATGTTCGTGTTTCGTTACAAAGTACTATATAGACAGAAATCTGCAAATGTGCGTCCTTTGGTATGTTGGTGTTTAATATCAAGAGAATAACAGTTGCAAAGACAAGAAAACAGGCAGGCACGCCATTGTCCATCATAGTTTTCGTGCATTCTATTATTAGGAGTTCATGATATTTACTTATAATATCATTTGCATTCATCTCTAATAAATTCCTCACCCCCCCCCCCCCATTTCTTCTGATGCTGTATCTACAGTTTCCTGCCTATCCTGGTCCACTGGCATCGACTAGGTCTAGAAGATCTGTACGCATGTCTCCACGATTTGGAGGTTCATGTATGTACACTCTTCCCTAACAAAGGCTTCAGTACTGTGTCTTTCATCTTGATGTTTGCGCTGCCCTCCGCCCTGATGTGTTATTGCTATGCTCACATCTATCGTGTGGCCACGGCGCAGAGAAAACGTATGAGTTCTGTCACACTTGGAGCCTACACTGATGTGGAGGACTCCTCTCATGTACATCTTCCTCTGACCTGTGTTTTACCAGCTCATTGTCCGAGATCACCAGATTCGGGCTATGAAGAAACTATATTTATACAAGTTCAACCTCAGCCTGATGTTATTCCTGCTACCGCTACCACTAACAACAACTACAGCGACATCATAAAAAACGGTGACAGTCCACAGCTGAAGAAATCTCTTCCAGTCCGAAAGAGACGCTCGCGGTCGCTGAGTGGCTATCGTCTAGGTTTTCTTGGAGAAGATTTCCGTGCAGCTCGGTCTATATCTCTAGTCTTTGTGTGCTACACTGTAACCTGGACTCCTTACTGGATCACTATCCTGATCATGCCTTATCTGGGACCTAACGAAATCCCAGACCCACTGATCGGTGCCTGTCTGTGGCTGGCATATTTCGGATCTGCGCTCAATCCGTTTGTCTATTACTTTTCAAACGCAGCTGTGAAGAGGGGCATTCGACACTTGTTTCACAAAGTTTTACATCAGCTAGGTCACCATAATCATACACGTTCTGATAGTTTACGTTGAGCTCACCCTGATGAACCAGCAGTCTGATCATTATGGAAGGACCATTGCTGTCCTTGGCCATTCATCACCAAAAATCGTCAGGTAGAGAACACTTACTATGGCAGTAGCTGTGGGCGCTCAAAGAGATTTAGATCTTATAGTTAAACAATTTGGATTGTGTGGTGGACAGAACTGGGAAAACTATATAATAATTAATACTTATTGATTAAATTGCCTACCGTTTCCTTGGTTTGTGCAGATTTCAGGAAGACTATTTGAACTAACCTGGTGTAATGCACTCCTTACAAAACTATATCTCAGGATTTTCATAACTCATTTATTCACCCTCATCTTCCAGTCTAATGTTACTGTCAATTTAAAAAAAAAAAAGTCATATCACATCAGTGTTATTGCTCAGTGAATGGCCATTGTGTTTATGTAGTCAGGTATCGCCTTTAGTTTAAGATGCCAGTCTGGCATTGTCTCAGACTTGATGTTAAGAATTCTGAATGGAAAAATTGCTCAGATAAGTACCTTCAAACTGATATATGTAAATATGATGTGTATATGATTGCAATATGTGCAAGTTACAAGTGTATAAATCCGTAACTTTTTTTTTTATGCTACTAGTACTCCCGCTACTTATGTGAAAACGTGATACACAATTGCTGTACAATCTATCAGGCCTTGAAATCATGGAAATATTGCAATAATGACAGTTGGGACGATTGGCAGATATAATGAGTTCATAAAGATAATCTGGTGCATAGTCTCAATACTAATAGTTAGGTTAGTGTAACAGTTGATGCAAATTTCAGCACGTTATAATGGGGAGAGTCAGATGAACTGATCGTCTACCCCTAAAAAAACGAAACTGTCTCGAACTGTTGTAGAAATAAATAACAGGATCCGATGAACAATTAATACTAACGTTTAATAACTGTAAACAAGAGCTGATATCCACAAGTTACTTACACCTAGCTAGCCGGGAAGACACACTTCTAACTACCACTGGATTTTCACACCTACGATTTGCACCTTACAATTTTCACCCACGATTTGCACCACTCCTACTCGCCTGGCCCTCCTTATATATATTCTGTCCAGGAACGTTCAGGAAGCGGCTTAACCGCCCCATAAGCACGAGACAGACCTAGATCGTTCGGGACACATACAAGCCACCCAATCGTACACAGACACGTCACAGAATTACATCACTCAAGGTCGACCTAGCCTAATCTCGGATACTGCAGTTCCTTCCAGACCTTCTAGATTTTCTACAGTGAAACAAACAAGCCACATCAAAGAGAAATACCGGCCTTGTTGGCGAGAGGGGGGAGGAAGGTCGCCGAGTGAGACTCGCCAAGCGGCCGGGGGGGGGGGGGTGAGAAAATATCGATCGTTCAACTAGTGGGACGCTACAGTTAGAATACTGTCAATCATATGGGCGCTTGCCATCAGAGTGCTAAAGTGTATGATTTTTATCATGTCAGTATCAGAAATATAAACGTTGAAATTTTAAACCTTCTCACATTTCATTCTTTTATAATTCAAATTTCCTAATCCCATGTTTTTTATTATTAGAAATTTTAATACTTTCAACAGAGCTCAATGATTCGGCTTACTTCGGGTCCAGTCACTCGAGAAACTTCAGTTTAGAAGTGATAATTATGTGGTTATTTAGATGTTAGAAACACAGAAAACTGGTGCAGTGGATCAGTAGCCTCTACAAAGCCCAAACTTGAGGCAGTTTAAATGAGAACTCGGGGAAGATTTGTGTACGATATTTCAGTTGCATAGATGGTGGGTTTTCAGGTGCTTGCAAGGTTGTTCTTGTTTGTTCTACCTCCATTTTCTAACAGACTGGAGATCTTTAGTATGTAGAAGAGCTATAACAAACGCACACTTTGACATTTATTTGAAATGCTCAGTGACTCTTATCAGGCTGTTTCCCCATTTCCGATTTAGTTTCACTCCTTATCCTTATAACTCCTTACAACCCTGGAGCCGCAAAAGTTTAATGTTGAGTTTCTCAGTCCTGCAAAAAGTGGAGTTGGAACAAACGAGAACTGTGGTAGCATACTGTTTAGCATCACATGACATACTAAATCTGTGATGTAGATAATTCCTAGTTTTTATCACAACTTACCACAATCGTCCGCAGTAGAAGAGACCTTTATACAGTATTCTCCAGGACTTGGTCATTCTGATGGCTTCATTCATGTTTTCCTTTGTGATTTTGTAACTTTCTTTTTAACTGTATCTTTAAAACTCTTTTTGATAAGTTTTATCTGTTGTGCTGTCGCCAGAGACATTAATATTTTATCATTGAAAGAAGGAAGGGCAAACAAGTTTTAAGTTCTGATTTTCAAGGACATTTCCAGAGCATGTCCACATAATTATTTTCAAGTTATTAAATTGCTATGCATTGATAGTGTCTTTGAATTTAGTAAAGTTAACCTTCCTGGCCCCATAGATATCTCCAGAGTATCCCCACTTACATTAAAATTATTAAATTTCTATACATTTGACATAGTCTCTGTGAACTTACATAAGTTATCTTTCTTGGCTCCAGGCCTATAATTCCATGTTCTGGCATTGCCACTGCGTTCTTTTTCTATTTGATCAACATGACGTCATTGCTGGAGTCATTAATGGAACAGTTTTGCAGTTTCCTCAATCAAGTGACATCATGAAATGGCTTTGGTAAGCAACAGCTGTTAACTTCAATGACATGATGTTATAGCCATGTCAGCAGCGTAATGAACAACCCTTTTGCAGAACAGTAATTTTGTTATTTTTATTTCATTGGCGCCTACATGAACATGTAATAATGTATTAAAGATATCAAAAAAATAATTATGTTCGACTCGGAGTTGTGATGTGGCGTGTGTCAGAAGTGGGATTTTGGGGATAATTGCGTTATTGTAGGTCCCCTCCAGATGTCAACGAGGGGGTTTGTGGATGTAGTAGACGTACCCAAAACACTCATACCACAATAACTAAGCAACACAGGATTACTTATGTTCAGGCCTGACGGGCCATGTAATGATCATACAACATTCGACTGCATAATTTACGGTAATCACAATCATAGATATTACATAAATGTCATCCACTACTGAAATTCTAGCAAGTCTATCTAAAATAGGGTATCGACAAGTCTAGTACTATGCACTCTTGAAGTGCGCCTATCCAGGACTACGGTTCCTAAAGGATACCGGTGTAAACAAATTCAAGTTGGCCGATCTCGCTTTCATACAATCAGTAATAGCACCTAATCAGATAATTGACTGACTCCTAAGTGTAGCAGCACTCACTAATACTTTTCACAGTTACAGTAATACGCTTCACAAAATATCTATGCTGCTCCGCACTAAGAAGTATACATCTAGGAAATGAACATAGTTCAATCTCAAACACAATCTAACAGCTCATTACACATCTAGTAAAAATATATATTCAATGTCCTTCTCTTCGTCACAATGGGGTGACGGAAAAAACTGTCACAATTCCTGGCACAAACACACGAGGGATCTCTCACCATTTCCTCGCTCGCGGTGGTTTGCGAGCGAGAGAGTCCAATGTAAGCGGCGTGCACACTTAAGCCTGGTGCACAGAGGTGTCGTCACTGTCTAGTCTCTTCACAGCGGGAATCTTTCTTTTGTCTGTCATCTCCACTCAGGTAGGAGGCCCCCCGTGACTCGTCTTTTCGCCAAATGCTCGAAATATGAATCCACTGATCTTAGTACGTGTATTAGCTTTTATACCCCCCAATGGTTACTAAGGGTCTCCCTCCCGATTGGACGATCAAGGACCTAGCTACGACAAACACAAGTTTGTCTTTCAGTTAACCCTAACTGCTTTCTCAAAAGGGTATGGACACAACTCAAAAACCTACACTAAAACTTCTACAATCCTACTCTGTAAACAAGAAAATCCCACACGCACACCAAAATCAATGGGTTAACTTAATGTTTACCAACTTCACTCACACATTCCTCATCACGAAATCCGTGGCTCGATTAATAGCTAAACGCGTTTCATATTCTCCCAAAATAAACCCAACCCATGACTAACAGAAAAAAGAGCTCACGCGGCTCGTGACAGCGTGCATGTTACAAGTTTTTTTTAGCCCTTTAATTCCAATGTCCTATGTTTGAAACAATATCCGGCGGTCAGTGTCCTACATTTGAAACACATCCCCCCCCCCCCCCAGCTCAAAAGTCATATATTTGAAACACATCACACCACTCTTTGCTCAATGTCCCATATTTGAAACACATCACTCGTTGCTCAAAGTCCAATATTATATCCGGACGGAAATACATCCCCCGGAGCTCAATGTCTTGTATTTGAAACACACCACCCAATGCTTAATGTCTATACTTGGAAGACCTTCGACTTTACCCAATAAGAATATCTGATTAATATTGTAATATATCATGTGACGATTTTCAGGTAGTTTTACAAGCTCCAAAATTTAAGGCCAAGGGCATCGCGGTTTAAACGCAGAATCATTATCTTTGTGCTTTACCGTTAGTGTTATTGTACTAATTGTATGTGTACTTATTTGTTCAATCGCACAGATTCATTACCAGTGGAGAAACAAAATGTTAGAAAAAAAGTAATGATCAATTTCAAACTGTGTGTGGAATCGCTCCCGGTAGGATTTCCGTTTCATTTCGTTTTTAAGTTTCACTTGGCCAACCATGGGAGTCGGGAATAAGCCCGATACTCAATCTGTAACCCATTCCAATACTTCAAAGGCCTGTGGACCAAAGGCGAACAGACAAGCTTTGCCGTCTGCCCATGCTGTAGAGACCACGGGACTGACAGTTCCATTCTCCTGACAGTAGTGGGAGTGAACGACATGAACGACAGTGGAAAACTCACTGGTACAGACCATTGGTTCTTAAACTGGGAGGTGGCGAATTGGGGGATTTCGGGGGGGGGGGGAATACCTATGCCAGTAAATAAGGCATGGGAAATTATACTGTTAAAGTCTATCTTCATATTTCCTGGTCCAGACTGCACACAGTAATTTCTACTATTGGCTCCACCCAATCTCTGTGGCTTCATGCCACTGATTTGGGCTGCCACATCACTGTTACCATGTTTATGGAATGGTACCTGCCAACAGGCGTCTCAAAAAACCCTTCGCGAACGAGAAAGATGAAAAATCTCTGAAATCTCCTAGTGAGGAGAATAAGACCATGAGATATGAATGTGTGTGTGTGTGTCGGGGAGTGGAGGGGTAGTATAGGCTTTAAACGGTTAACAAGTGGTTAACGGTTATGACAAGTGACATAAAGTACGTGAAGGAAATTTGGTACTGAAATGATGTCTTTTCTGATCTTCATTGTGAGTGGAGCTGGCGGAATCCAAGCTTAAAATGAAAGACCAAATCCCCGAGAAAAGCTTCCAAAAGGGGGAAAACATTCCTGTGGAAATTGAGATTTACTATTATAAAATCAAATATTAGCCATTTTGCCGCATTTAGTTAAAATATTTTGTTCCAAATCGCCGCAGAAATATTTTGATTTTTTAATGAGGTATAAAAATTTCACCTGACGTCCGAAGAGGCTGGTGTTTCCATTTTACTGCTGGACATTTCAAGCATTAAAAATAAAACAGCCATATGGGTTTAAATAGTGACAAAGTTACTGCTCCCCAGAGGGTTTCTTATTCCAGTATCTAATTAAAGTTTGAAACGTACTCGTTGTAGAGCAGATATTTGCAAATAGTTCTCGCGGGAATTTCACATAAAGGCATATGGGAGAAAAAACAACAAATTGTGACGTGAACTTTTAAGTGATTGTAACACAATATCCTGTGGATTTCTTGGATTAACAAAATAATGATGACGCATGGAACTTTCTTTACACGAAGTACAGTATTGTAAACAACTGGCGTTTTCTTACGTATAAAGGGCATTTTCTTTGGCCCTGTGGATTAAGAATAACACAGCACTTATTTTTAGCATGGCAATACAAATTATCACGATGTCGTTATTACGTAAACGTTGGCCTCATTTGCAAGGCCAAGAAACATGCCCGCAAACAAACTCATTATATTTGTGAAAACTGCGAGTGAACATATTATTCAGAGCTCTCCAAAACAAGTCTTCTTACATCGTCACCATTTACCTTTGTCAGATCTAATTTAGAAAGTGGAATGTTGTCAAGGGCCATTCATAAAGGTTCTTTTCTTTTTGCCTTAAACTTATTCTTCATTTATTCGTAAATTTTGGGGTGTTTTTTTTTTTTTTTGGAAGTGTATATTTAGGCCGAATAAGGCCTATACAACCCGGTACTGTGCTATTTGGGCCGAAGGTATTTTAGGCAAGGGAGTGTCAATTGCCACCGCGGAATACGGATTGTGGATTCAAGTGTGCATTGGAATGGTCAGATGGACCTGGGGGCCTGAGGGTCTAGTCAGTTTGTATCAATGGGCGGTAGTCAGATTGACTAATCAGGCGAATAGGGGCTGGGGCAGCGATCCCACCGCGGTAGTATTAGTAATTGACGCCAAAGATAGTACAGTTGTCTACTATCTTTGTTGACGCTACCGGCTACCGGAAAATGCGGTGGTGATTGACGCTACCTTTAGGCAATATTGTACGGACCCAAATTCTGTTTACAAAAAAAAAAAAAAAAGTCAGAACAGGGCAAACTGCAAACTCGCACTATCGGCCCAAATAACTCGGCACCAGGGTTTTGTGCTATTTAGGCCGTATTCGGCCCAAATATACCTAGCCTTTTTTTTTTTTGTCCTCTTGCGGCACCTATTAATCGTTTTTTGTTTTCCGAAAAACACCAGCTCCTCGATAGGGGGGGGGGGGGGGGGCACCGCCGTTTTCCAGACCTGAAAATGTGAACTTAAAAGCCTTTATTTTGTGTTTGGCGTTCTTTGCCCCAATATCTTTTCAAGTGCTGCTGCAGACGACATGTTTCACAAACCCTGTGGCTTAATATAACTGCCTGTCTTTCAGCTTCTGAAACCAGATTTACTGCCGTCATAATGAACAGCCTTTTATTGCTGAGTCTGTCGTTCTGAACAAAGAGTAATGACAAGGTTATCAATGAGTCCCGCCATTTTTTTTTCTTTGCTGACGCCATTACTGCATTTGTAATCACAGCTGTCTACCAGTCTGGGCATTAAGAGCTTATCTTCATTCACATTAAGCTTGTCATGTTCTCACAGCCTGTCGGAAATGACGTCAATTTAATCGAAACCTGACCTTGCCATGAACTTCCTATTCAATGGATGGTCAGGAGATAATGGAAACGCACGTTCGTACAGATGTATGGGAATAAATAGTTTCGCTCCCAGTGGGAGTTTTATTTGAGGTTCGTCTTCATTTGGTGAGGGGTTTACTATAAAGCATTATTCATAAATTTGGCCACATCAATCGTAGAATCAGAAATTTCCCTGGCAACACTGATGCACTGAGTTGCCAGAGGGGCCCATACAAAATGACTCCATTAGTACCTGTAGTTCAGAAACAGTTGACTAACACGGCGGGGTTACAGCCGTCATCATTTTCTATCTCAATAATCTCATGTTTTCGTGGGTTTGGGCAAGAGATGGATTCCCATCTTAATTTTAATCTGGGGCTTGTCAGTGTTCGAGTGAACACTTTCTTGTTTGTCTGCCAATATATAAGTCGGCATCACAGAACTTTCACTCATTTGCCTGTCAGTTTACGAATATTTTGCTGTACACTCATTCACAAAGAAAGAGCAAAAAGACATTTACTTGAATGGATGTGGATCACAAATGTATTAAAATTGTAAATTTATTATTAATGAACTTTATAATTATGTGAAATTAAATCATATGTATTCAATCTCATAACAGAACATTTTCTTTCCTTTTCTTTACACCTGTTTCTACATCTATATGTTTTTTGCAAGCACGCTTTCACACACACAGACTCATTCATTTACTCAGTCATCCACTGGCCTCTCTCTCTCGTTCATTCTTTCTCGCTCTCTCTCTCTCTCTCTCTCTCTCTCTCGTTTGGCTGCCCATGTAACTCGGTGACACCATGAGATAACCCATAACTGTTCTTGCCGAGCAGATAACATTACACGAAAAGTTGATATCGCACACATGCGCACATTCATTCATTCACTCACTCACTCGCCCCTCTCGCCTGTCCCTCCTCTCTCACTCTCGCTCTCTCACTCTCTCCGCTGTTGCTCCCATGTACCACAGTGACTCCGTGCGATGACCCATCATGCCATATCAGATATCAGTTTTGCTTCATGTAAAGGCAGACAAGACAAACATGATCTCTTTCTGTAGTAAATCAGCTGCTCTCATCATACAAGCGAGCCACTTCCAACACGAAAGGGAGCTGATCATTGGCAAGTTGCATCAGAGTGGACACTTCTCGCCAGTGTTTCTCCCGCTAGGAAAAGAGGACAAGAATGATCGTCAGCATGTGAATTTTTGCTGTGTACCAGGGCTGGCCAAACTTGCCAAATGTAAGAGCCGCAATCGATAAATTTCAGATGTTCCAGAGCCACAAGATATGAACAGAATTTACATGCACGATTTTATCGTTACATACACATTTTGTTACAAAAATTTTGTGTAAATATTAAGAAATACATGTATGGAACAAAAATACGCATATATGCAGTTTTTAAACTGTTAATTTGCGCTTGGTTTCAGTAGTCACAAACTACGTATATTATTCACACGTTTTCAAATTCTTGACTGATGATTGTTTTATCCAGACTGAACGTGTTATGAAAGTGAAAATGAACTACGGGAACATCTCCCCCCCCCCCCCCCCCCAAAGGTGCCAGTTTGTGGTGCAGTTACAAAATTAGACTGCCAAATATGAAACTAAAAGGGTAAAAAAAAAAGAGAGAGAGAAAGATTTTTAATGATATTTACTTATCTTTGTACATAATTAACTGTGATGAAAAAAACATACTTCCACGGCCGCATATTGAAGGTCAATGAGCCGCGGTTTGGCCGCCCTGCTATCGACATTTATTAAATTTCTAACTCCCCTCTCCTTTTGACTTTTTTGGTTTGTTTTCGGAGTGACTACTTGGGCCATGTTATGCGTGTAATCTCATAACA
The DNA here is from genome assembly GCA_963931925.1 of Onchidella celtica. Taxonomy (NCBI): domain Eukaryota; kingdom Metazoa; phylum Mollusca; class Gastropoda; order Systellommatophora; family Onchidiidae; genus Onchidella; species Onchidella celtica. The sequence continues at coordinate 38,039,483 of OZ007567.1, forward strand.
ACACATATTCTTTCCTGATGAATTTTTGTACAGTGATTCTCAACCTTTTTCGTGGCATGCCCCACTTCAATCCCCCCCCCCCCCCACAAACAACAACAACAACGTGCACCCCACCATGATCGGACAAAATTAGTATACAGTTTTCCCTGCACCCCATTCTGAAATCCCACACCCCACGAAAATACTGTCACGCCGAAACCGATGGTAAGAAACACTTTTTTAAAATCTGGATGAGAAATATTCGCATCCAGCGTTGCCGGTGAAAATTTTCAAAAATCCCAAGAATCCTGTATCAAAAATCCCAAGAATCCTGTCGCAAAAGACATTATGAGTGGGGTGGGCAATTTTTTATATATATATTTTTTTACAAAGAAATAATAGCAAAATATACGTTGGCCTGAAAAATTCCAAGATCTTATAAAAAATGCCAAGCTCCCAAGGGAATCCCTAAAATCCCAAGATCTTGGGAAATATCCCAAGGGCCGGCACCGCTGTTCGTATCAGGACTACCTGGTTGGCCACAAAAGTCTCGCGTTTGTCAAAATGGCCGCAATTCCGTTTTCAAAATTTAGAGGTAAACTGGTCACAATGAGTATTTTGGGCATTTTGACTCTCACAGTCACTATTTTTTTTTCTTGGTTTTTTTTTCTTTGCAAAGAAAATTTTTGGCACCTTCTTGTGCCCCTTAGGAGAGACAAAATTTGAAACGGTGAGGTGTTCAGCATAAGAATAATTTTTAACATTGGCTGCACTAATTTCCATGATTCGAAAAGAGTTCGGGAAAGGAACCATCCTGACACGAGTGTTTCATTCTTTGGACTCGAGTACTATTTTCTCGCAGTCAGGACGGATATCTCTCAGAGGAATAACACTTGATTTGTCTGTGGTGACATCAATAAGAATACAGTGTACCAGCAGCCTGTTTAGATCAAACGTTCTCGCTCATGTTGTCAAAGTTCTGATATTTAAAATCTATCAACGACTTTCGTCCACCATAAAGAAAACAACTAGACCGCGGACAGTATAATATGAGGTTTCGAAAATGAAAAATTCATTCAGCGAATTTTTTTTTTTTTTTAGAAATATGAAGTTTTTTTGCAGTTTCATAAAGTAAGTTAGGCTAATTAATTCGATTTTCAACTCTTTCTTTAACTCATTAAGGTCGGACTTATTTTAGTGTTTGGGTGGACTTTTTTTCATAGAATATAAAACATTTCATAGGGTATGTCTTATAAATGTACCACAGCTCGTCAGCATTTGCAGTTATGGGCATGTGTCATATAAGATAAAGGGAAATGCATGTACTTCTTTTGTTCAAACACTTAGGCCCCTTCGAATTTGAATATTTGAAAGGGGGGAGGGTGTAATGTATTTGATGCCGACTTTCTAAAGGGTCACAAATCGCTACATGGGTCAAATGACACATTCTGATTTTCAACCCCTCAAAGAATAGAATGCAGCAGTGATTCTCAATGTTTTTCAGGCAAAAGCCCCCTTAGGCTCCAAATTTTCTGTCAACCCCCCCCCCCCCCCGCCACACATTTCACAAGAAGCCCGACTACACAAAACTTGTGATGTTAAGTATTTCAAAATCTTATTAATGACAACAGGCGTGTTGGTTATTCTTTACAAAACAGGAAGCATTCTTTTTCAAATGAATTTAAAAAAATTAGGCCTTTTCACTCCATAAAACCCATCTACGTGTGCTTTTGAACATATCAGTGGCTGCCCCGTTTTCCATATTTGTATCCAAAATCCTCCTCCCATTCACGTTTTCGCCCCTTTTGTCACTCTTTTCTTCGCTCTCGCAGCCTTGAAAATAAAAATCGCCCCGGGGGGGGGGGGGGGCTATATTACCCAAGTTGAGAACCACTGGACTACTGGTAGATTATCTATTGACGGTAAGAGAATGACAGGCCGGCCGGAAGAATGGATCCACAGAACAGACGTGCGGATGACTATCTACCGGCCAGGAATTTCTCACCTGTGGCACTTTCTTGTCAAATTTGTCTTTGCTGTGATAGTGAAAGCTCCAGACTTCCGCCTCCACCCAGGCGTTGTCGGTGTTGTAGATGTCATCTATGTATCCGCGGTACAACAGCTGACTGCTGAAGCTGGAGGAGGCGGCGATTGACCGGCCCAGAATGCCGGACAAGATGAAGTCACTGCTGACAAATTGCCGGAAAAACTGGAGGGAGAGAAACAGGCTGGCTCACGTGAACGAGTTTGTTGACGGCAGAATAAAATCATCTAAATGTATCTGTGACACACTGATGTTGATGTGGAATCATACTAAGGTCAGTTGAAGGAAATGTTCAGCGAAGTTTTGTGAGTGATCACCAAATAAATTGCCTCTTGCTTACACTGATGAAATTTTCGTTGGCTGCACATAACTTCCCCTCTCCGCCTCATTATTCTGTTTTGTTTTTTTTTAAATGGCTGAGGTAATAAGGGTGAGCTAGGGTGGGATTTTTTAAACTACGAAATGGGATGGCGTTGGTGGTTGGTGTGACTGACAGCAGAGTCGAGTACTCTTGCGGCTGTTGGCTAGTTGAACTTAAGACCGATGATAAGGTACCGGTAAAACTGTTCTTGGTATCAAGGTATGAAGGATGCAGGATGGGTGTAGAGCTCCAGCTAAATAGTAAACGTGATGAAATGTTTATGGTCATGAACGGAGAGAGACATAATGTGAGTGAAAAGATGAATAGGCACATAGATAGATAACTTTTTTTTTGAGTTTAAGTTTCGGTTTAGGGTGCGTCGGCATGACAACGACTATTTCGCGTCTTCCGCGGTTTTGGGAGTACTTTACTATACCGTGATTCTCAGCGCTTGATCAATAATTGACGGATAAGTGGACAGCAGGACTGGTGGCATTTGGGGGGGGGGGGGGAAGGACAGAGGAATGGTATGGATGAGTTCGATCCAAATCTCAGCTTACTTGTGACATGTCCTCCTGATCCAACGTTTCGCTGCCCGGCACGGTCTCTCCAAGTAAATCTCTCATGAACATTTCACACATGGCACTGTACCTGCTGGTCCGACCAGTCACGAAACCCTTGACCAGTACCCAGGTATAATGGTTGAGGGGCAAAATGAAAAAAAAAAAGAGAGAGATTATTAGTTATATTTTGGAAGCTTTCCTCTTCGTACACACCTATGCACTTCGAAATCAAATAAGAAATTATGTCATGATCGTTGGGGGATCTGACCAACATTTCCACTATCTGTCACTGGCGTTAGCACAGCTTTAAAACAAACATGACATGGAACTTTTAAGCGAGCGAGACTACAGGAGGTTTCATAGAATCCTCATGAAACACATGTTTCGGCTTTTTGACTCCTTTATATTTTGATGGGACCTGGTCACAACCGAGCCATCGGTCTGGGTGTTCCCTATAACATTAACATTATCGCCACTATCAGTATCATCACCTTTCATCAATGCCACCAATGGCGAGCCTACATTTTTTTTTGGACCCTGAAACTTGAACTGTTATGGGGCCCCTTCGAAACGAGCAACAATAGGGCAACATCCAGGATTCACTCATTAAAAGAAGCTTCTTCAGGGCCTGTCCGGGATTAGAGGCCCTGAAGTTTACAGCTTCATTAGTTTCTTGGCAGATCCGCCACTGATTGCCACTGCCATTGCCATCACCACTACTGTTGTCACCATTATCACATCATCCACCACTCACCCCGGGTAAGGAGTCCTCGTGGATCAGCTCATTATGAATCACCATCACCTCCATCACTCGCTTGCCATTGATGTACATGGGGCCCTGCACTACCCCAGCGCTGTTGTAGACGCTCCGCCAGCGAGAGATGATGGCGTACATCATGTGGTTTGGACCCCATCTCCAAAGGTTGCCTCGACCCTGAAGACCTGTGCGTCCCATGGGATTCCTAGCAGGGTAAAACATCGGCAGATTCGGAGGTTAAGATGAAAATCTTTGTACAACTACGAACATTGTTTTTGTACTGAACATTGTTTTGTACAGACACTGTGCATGCATATTCAAGACATCACACCGTGCAAGGCAAATACAGTAAACTACAGTGTTTATGATTGCATTTAAATAGGTCTGCCCGGTATATCCGCCCGCCGAGTCTCGTAGCAGATGGTTAGTAATAGTTTTCATGTACATGTGAATTGTCCGTAGGGGGAAAATTATGAAAAGCTACCAGATTGTTGGTTTCTTCATCAGCAACCTCTTTGCAGTGAAAACTGAATATCTAACATTGGGCACACAAACAGTTATTACATTGATAGATAGAACATTGTGTTCAGACTCTCCAGACTACAGTGAAATGTGCAAAAAGACAGCTTCTCTCTCGCTCTCTCTTCCTGTGTCTCTCTCTCTCGTCTTTTATCTCTCTCTCCCTCCCTCTGTCTTTCTACCCTCCTTCCCTCTGTCCGTCTCCCCCTCCCCCGTTCTCTTTCTCTCTCCCCGTCTCGCCCTCTCTCTCTCTCTCTCTCTCTCTCTCTCTCTTCACTACTGTTTTCTTTGCGTGTGCTTGCAACTTTCCAACTTTGTCCAAAGGCAGCATTTCTGTGTTTGTTTTGAATCTATCCGTCTCCAGGCTACATACTGCACCATATCTTATTCTCTCACCTCGGGGCTCCTTTCAAATCAAGCAAATATTGCAGATTCTGGTTATCCTTGGTGATCCAGCTGGTTCTGTCTATATAATACGCTTCACCGTTGGGTAGCTGAGATCGAACACTGCCATTGAATTGTGGTGTAAACATTGGAATTGCATCTAGGTCTTCATGTTCATCAGATCCTAACCTGTCTCTCTCTTCCTTCTGTTTCAAAAGTCTGCAGGGGAGGGGGGGGGGGGAGAAAGGTTTCAAATTTAAATATTTCAAATGGTCTTTAGAAACAAGTCATAGACAGGACGGAATATTTGCAAATCGAAATCATAAATATTTCGAATTATCTCTGGAAACAAGTGACAGGCAAAATGGAAGATTCGCAAAGAGAAATCATAAATATTTCGAATGATCTTTGGAAACAAGTGACAGACAAAATGGGAGACTTGCAAAGAGAAATCATGAATATTTCAAATGATCTTTGGAAACAAGTGACATGGGAGATTTGCAAAGAGAAATAATAATAATTTCAAATGATCTTTGGAAACAAGTGACATGGGAGATTTGCAAAGAGAATTCATAATAATTTCAAATGATCTTTGGAAACAAGTGACATGGGAGATTTGCAGAGAGAATTCATAATAATTTCAAATGATCTTTGGAAACAAGTGACATGGGAGATTTGCAGAGAGAATTCATAATAATTTCAAATGATCTTTGGAAACAAGTGACATGGGAGATTTGCAAAGAGAAATCATAATAATTTCAAATGATCTTTGGAAACAACTAACGGACGAGAGAGAAGATTTCAATATGTCAAATTATCAGTAAAAAGAAAAAAAAAAGACCTGGCAGACAATGTATGAAACTGAAAACTTCCTCAGGCATACGTTAGAATTATAAAAAAAACCCAGAAAACTGGGCTTGAGACCGATAATCAACGTCACAATGACCATGGTATGACCACACAAAGGACGCTAGAGGGGCTCACTCAAACAAGTCTGGGTCTACGAAAGGTCTGATTTCCTCGTCAAATTCTTCCACTGGTCGAGTGTAAGTCGCAGGGTCGTAATTCGGATAGGCTTCCTGCGGGGGCGGGATCGATAAGAGAGTTAACAAAGCTAGACTATCAATAAACTTCAGGTTCTGTGCCGTCCTTTCAGGGAGCATGGACTGTAGTACTTTTAAATGTAAACGCTTTGGTTTGAAATTGCAATGGCAATGCATTCTGCATAGACAGTGGCCTTGGACTTTAGGATTATGAAATACTATTCCATTGTTTGCAGGCAGATTAATGCAATATTTGCAAGCATACGATACCTGTAAATACTGCATTACAAATATTGCCTTAATCTGACTGCAGACAACGGAACTATTCTTGCAAATATTGCATTAATTTGACTGCAGACAACGGAACTATTCTTGCAAATATTGCATTAATTTGACTGCAGACAAGGGAACGCGAGCTCATGATCCTAATACATGTTCGAAAACACAGAATATATAGGAAGAAAGAATGCAAAACAAGATGTTCACAAGCCTAAGCAATTATCCTCTATATATTAACCCCATCCACCTTCCTGACCCCCCACCCCCTCCCCCCTACACACACTCTCCATACACAAACTAACACATATTTTTAAGCTTAAAACATTGCAATGTCGTTATGCCAAGATACGAAACAGGTAACCCTCTTACAAGAGCACGAAACTGCGTCCCGATAAGTATTTATATTTTCGTTTTTCATAACGGTCAAATTTGATCCCAAAAGTTAGTCGATCCTCTACGTTTTGTCGACCCCTCGCTTGTTGAGGACCCTGGTCTACAGCTACCCCGACTCCAAACCATTAAACTGATAGCACCGACCTCCCAGGGAATGTTCTTGTCGAAAACAGCAAAACGCCTGAGGCTGGTGCTGGGGTATGGTGACTTGCGACAGTTGCTGTGGATTGCCCGTTGTGCAACAACTTCTCCTAAAGTTTGGGTCTTGGTAGCTGAGATGTACAGCATGTGTATGCCAAATTTAAGTATATTCAGACTTGAATATTAATTACATTTAAAATCATTTAACAAACAACTACCGGTATCAAAATTAATTTAAAATTAAACAAATATGACATAATATGCTTAGGTTGGCATTTCAATTACTCTTTCTATGATTTTTGCGCAACAGCAAAATATCTGCCTTTACGAATTCATCATGACCTCAGTGTCCTTTTTCATCATCTCAGTTTCCAGATCAGATAGTCTTCTTCAAGTTATCACATTTCTTTCTTTGACAAAAACAACCCAAAACATTTGATTTCACTTAAGTTACTTTCACATTTTTTTCTATTGTCACAGTCACAAAAATACTTTTTTTTTTTTCACACCCCAGTCTGCGTGGACAATCTTGACAGCCCCCCCCCCCCCCACCCCCCAACGCCCTTTAAAAAAAAATATTATTGTTGTTTCCTTTAGTGATGGATGAGTTCCATTTTTGCAGAGCCTTCTGATCTGAAATGCATTTATTAGACAGTATTTGAAAAAAAAAATGTTTCATCATAAAAACAAAAGCTTTTCTTTTGGCAAGCCTGCAAAAACAAATGGGTAAAAGAATAATAATTATATTGGAGAAATTGGAAGCAAATAAATACATGCCACAAATTGGGGGCTGCATGAAAAACTATCCTAAAACGACTTTTTTTTTTTTAATTGTGCCATTTGGCAGGTTTGTAAACCTTGACAGACCGCAAGTTGTGTTACAGGTTTGGGAGATAAATGTGTCCAGTCTCTATTTTAGCAGGTTCCGCTGCCATTGGCATTTACACCTCATTTTTCTTGTTCTTGTTTCTGTGTATTTTTGTGGTAGGGGTTATTTTTTTTTAGTTTTTTTTAGTTTTTTTTTTTGTTGAGAATTTTGCCGGGGAGCAACCTTGTTCGGCCTGCTCTTCTCCACTTTTAACTGTCAAGGTATCTGTAACGTGCGCGATGTGCACACGGGTTCTCCGAGGTTTTCGTTCTTTCCGAGAAGACTAGGTGCTCAATCCTACCTCCCATAGGATCAGGGACAGGAACCCCCCCCCCCCACCACCCCCCAAAAAAAAATCCAACATGCCTGCACCGACCAGGGATCGAACCCGGAACCTAGGGCATGAGAGGCGAGCACCTTGTCTCTAGACCGCTGTGTCCCAACAACATGATAAATTCTGAAAACTAAGGCTTAAATAAGTTTTTGTTGTTGTTATTTGTTAAATATCGTAACTATTAAGTGTGAAAGAGAAAATTATTCAGTTTTTTCCTGCTCCTGAAAAATTGTGAAAACTGAGTTACGGTAGTTTATCATGCTGTCCTCGAAATGGACATTTTTAATGTTGAAATCAGATGAAGTCTGTTGTACCTATCCCGTCCAACACATGCTGCATGCGTTCCATCATCAGGAAGGCGGAGGTCTGACTATTGAGGACTTCCATCATTCTGTCGTTCAGACTGTCGATCAGTTTGCGCTGTGTGGTCTGATCCCGTCGTAAAGTACGCAGTCTGTGCCAGACAAAGTCACAAGTCACGGGCATGATCTGCCTCTATACAACAAAAGACGCAACAGCCGACAGAGTATGACGCTGACAGCAACATTAGACACAGCAGTTTCCACGACAACCATGAAGCCAGAAGCTCGACGATTTCATTGATCAAGTCCATAATGAACGGCAAGATGATAACCATGATCTTTTTAATCAAATGTGGTGGACACAGTAAGGGACCTTGATATCCAAAGACACAGAAACAGGGGCCAAAGAAAGAAAAACTAACAGGGTATACATGAGGAAGGAGGAGGGGAGTATCTGGTGAGCCGTGCGGTAGCGGATGAATGTGTTATAGTCTTCATGTAACATTAGGTACTCGTCCGCTCCTGTTGGGGTCCGAAGGTACTTATATTTTTTAGGGGTGCAACATGATGTTCATTTGACATCATCCGCCCACATGCATAGAAAAACACCCCCACCCCCCCCCCTTTTTTTTTTCCTTGTTTGCCCTTCCTAACCTTGCACCCAGCCCTAAATACGATCCACCGCCCATCCGTGTTCACTCAACAAAAACTACAACTCCAAGTGTCTAACCCGATAATGGCATGGAGACGACTGTAAAATAGGCCAGTTGAAATGACCGTACGTTTGTCATTAATATCTTCATACCATTTCCTTCTTAACAGCCCAAGAACATGTATTTCGTAGAACAATACAGACTGAGCACTGACCTGCATTGGCACCAGACCACAGGACCACAGCCATACTGCTCGACAGTACAAGCATACAAGTCATATACTTGTAAATCTCTTTCTCTCTTTCTCTCTCTCTCTCTCTCTTTCTCTCTCTCTGTCTCTTTCTCTCTCTCTGTCTCTGTCTCTCTCTCTCTCTCTCTCACATACACGTACACATCACACACACTTTTTACCATACCAATGCTCCAGCATCCGCCAACACAAACACAACATAAAGGCAGACCAACCTTTCCTCCCGATATTTGTCCACATTGAGAGAGTCTTGCTTTATTTTCTCTTGTTTTTTCAAGTTCTTGATAAATACTTTCCACATATTGTAACTTGGAAGTGGCTTTCCCTGTTAAAACATTGAGTATACAACAGAGACTTCAAACATACGACTTTCAAAGTGATTTTGGAGCTAATGGAAACCAATAAATTGCCCATTTCAGTGAGTGAGGATCATAATGAAACAAATAGCTCACTTCTCTTCGTATTTCACGTCTTGTAATCATTAATTGCTCGTCTTTTAAAAGACATTCAGTAGAACAGTAACTGTAATACACCGCTGGTCATGAATGTACCAGACCTTTAATCGATGGGGCCATTTTGTCCATGTACCAGGTCAGTTTGTTTGTTTGGAGGGGGAGAGCAATGCATAAACAGTGAGATCAAGTTGGTTTGAATAAACTTGTCCACTCTATTGATTTTCCCTCTTCATTGTCAAACTATACGAGACTTTTACCTTCTCGTGTCTCCGTGGGCAGCAAGGACAATATGTTCGGTAGAAGCGCAGGGCTGTGTGAAAGCAGCAAGAGCACAGAATGTAAGGATACATCAGTACCATCAGTGGCGCGGGCAAGCAGGGACGCCTTTTGAAGCCGAGCACCAGCATGAAAAACTGATACTTCCAGATTTCTATGGATTTCTCGTAGGTTCTGTTCATCGTCACACTGGGGACGGATTGAACAAAGACTAAGAAAAGATATAAAACTACACGTTACATGCATTGAAGTTAATGAAGTACTGTAACTATTTTGACCCTGTGGTTAAAATGGATTGTTTGCACAGTGAAGTTTTCGGAAAATTTTGGGGGTTATAATTAGGGCTAAAATTAAGCTGTGCTTCCTTGTGTTCAGAAATGGCGTTTCCTTACAGATGAAAACATTCTTTTTATTTCACTACTTGAAGGGTTTTGGCGTTTCCATTGCCGTTTTCGTTCCTGTACACATGAAAACCCAGCTTTAGGCTTGGCTAGTTGGCAACGATAAACATATCCTTGGCGAAAAGGCCACAAAAGTGGGCCATGAATTTGCCACACATCGCCAGTTGTGGACAGTTTGGCTACATGGCACTTAAGAAAGAGCCACTGCTATCGGTCCAAGCGAGGGAATATTGAGTTAGGCCTGTCTCATGAAAGTAATGGTCACGCATGATTTGCTCTTGTAACTTAATTATCTGTCCACGTTGTTCCAAATGATTAACCTTCTAAAGCACGTTCAGGAGTTCTTCAGTTGCCCCGGAAACCCATGCACGGCAGTTTTCTGTCTGACTGAAGTGGCAGAAAGTTGCTACTGGCCTTTCCAAATTCTTGGCACTCGAATCGAACGCATACAACAGTTTTGTGACTGAGTGTGCAATACTTGGAACATTTGCTAGTATTATTGCCCGATCATTGAATTCAATCAAATTGTTAGATTACATTTCTCACAGCTGATAATAGAACGCGTTTCATGACAAAAATTATCAGAGCAGACGAGTTTTATCCATTTCGGCATCTATAAATTTGGATTTCGGCACTTTACTACAAAACCACATACTGTAAAAACTGGCAGATCAATGAACAGTCGGACACTAATTTAGCATGTAAGAGATTGGACAACAAGCGTATTAGACATCAGCTTTACAGAACACTAAAATACATAAATGGCGTAGTTTTGGACAATGTTGATGTTCAAATTTTTTACTGAGGACAGTGGTTTTATTGTACTAGGATGCTGACGACCTTACACATGGTTTGATACGAAAACATGTACAGTTGAAATGGTTTTGATATCAGCTATCAATGATGATTTGATAAACATGCAAATATAAGTAGTTGAGATATTCATAATTATGCCTACAGATGATTTAAGCCGGGGATCAGTACGATGATGGAGCTAGTGTTGTACAAAATCACCCTGTTCTGGCATAGTGAGAAAGACCTTCGATTTTTGGTATTGACATACCTACAGATGGCAAAGATAAGAGTATTGTAGACCAGTTTGACGTGGAAGATGTACTGAAGGACGATGAAGTAACCACCAGGACTGCTGTATGGACACTCCTCTAATGCGTGCTTGACATCCTCTGGCGTTAGACAGCAACACTCAATAGGCTAATCTTTCCAACCTTGAATTTTCACCCCCCCCCCCCCTCCATCCTTTATTCCTCATATTTTGCCACTGCCCGTTGAAGGACCGGTAACAAACACAGATTACAATCACGTACTATCATCATCTTATCTCTTCAGTCTTCATCTCCCAGCCCTTTACAACGTTTTGTTAAACCCTTTCGTCAGCAATTTATGGATTACACTTCCTTTCATTAAAGTTCCTGTATTCCCCATTATCACATAGCTTGTCTGAGCCCATACGTCTACAATCCACCACCACGGATGATATTACTAGTCCAACGATCCCCTGTCATTATCGCTACCGTTATAATGTAATTGCTGGTACCACCTCCTCTACAATTGACACTCTCGACAGATAATTTTCATGCTATTACTGCTATCCTCATCACCACTAACACCACCGCCTCCACCAATCTCTACCTTTGCCAAAGTGTCATAAAACTGCTATTAGCCAGCAATACCATCACAAATTGGCAAGTTTAGCTCTTGAAATAATGGTCCTCCTGCCATTACTCCATTCATTGAACAGCCCTGTTCTGCCGCTGACCAAAGATGTGATTATTCCTTCATTCATCATCACCTCCCACACACACATACGCTTGCACAGTGCCACACACATACAAAGCCAGGTTTCGAGATAGCTTACCTGGTATTTCTGACACTGCAGAAAGAAAGTAATATTTAATTCACGCATCAACTTTACTGGATGGCAAGAGGGAGAAGGAGAGGGAGAGAGAGAGAGAGAGAGAGAGAGAGAGAGAGAGAGAGAGAGAGAGAGACAGAGAGAGACAGAGAGAGAGAGAGAGAAACAAACAGACACACACATACAGGCAGTGAGACAGACAGACAGTCAGGCAGACAGACAGACAAACAAACGTATTATGCCATATGAAAAAACACTCAGATCAAATAATAACCAAAAAATTACACTGAGAAATGTTCTTCGTTCCGTATAAGTAAAACTGGGTTTCTCTCTCCTTCTGAATCCAACCTCTCCCCTTAACATGCTTCCCACCACTTTCAAACTTTTCAAAATGCTTCCGGACTGGTTCAACATTTTTGTTTGTATGTTAATAAAATGATTATATCCACTCTCCGTCGATTTAGCTGAAAGAAATCATTGTTCCATTTTCGCAAAAACACAATTTTCTAGGAGGCCATTTTCAGCGTTCATTAAAATTTTCTATGCGGGCACTGCTGCCACTTTTGCCGTTACAAACTGGCTTGTTTAGAATGGCACAACACCTTTCTGTATCTCATTCATATTTTGCCATAAGCTATTAACTGCTCATACATTTCAGAGTAGACTGTACGAGGACTGCATGTGGAGCTCTTGAGAAAATTGTCTAAAAGTTAGAAAAGCCCAGTTGTGCCCGGACACTTGAAAGACGTCCAATGTAATTGCATATGAATGTGCAACATTCTTTACCAGTTCTGACTATCTCACTGTAGGAATGGAGCAACAAACAATGGTAAAATCTGAATTGCACGATAATTATTGTACTGCTAGTGTTTTAATTGCTTAAAAATAATAACAGTGTAACCATATGTGATCACTGCTTCTACTCAACTAAAGGATCCTAACTAAATTTTTTAGGAACCATCTCAAGACGTCTTCTAAAAAAATAATAAAATGTGTCCCGAAAGTCTTGTCTTCGAGTGCTATTAAATTTTTGTAAATGCTAGAATGTTCGTGAAAATTAAAAGAAGAAAACGAAAAAGGACAGGAACGAAAAAAAAAAAAAAAAGAAACAAACAAAACATAAAAATAAGCGTATCCCTGAGTCAAAGCTGGAAACTCTGCATTACATAATTCTTTGCAGAAAATCGTACCGCTTAATTGTAGACTGCACAGCTATCAAAATGTTTTTAGCAGTTTTGCACCAGTCCAAATGTTGCATGCCCAGTGGTTGTAAAATATTACTCATGGGTGAGCATCTCGCAAAGCCACCAGACAAAGGAGTGCATTTCATCGTAAATTTCTACTCACCGACTCAACGATGAAGTTTAAAAGTTCGCTCTTCTATTCACGGGATTGCACGTCCGCCGTGTCCGATTTCAGTTTGGAGAAAGGACTCGTGTACCAGAGAGGCCAGCTCAAAGACGACAATGAACTAGCAAATTACAGCCTGCCCCAGTGTTAAACTTTACTCATTTTATTTCTGGCTTGAAGGCTGTACAGTCCTGCAGTGATTTACCTCTACTGACAAGAACCTTGATTAGCGCGTTATGTACTCTTTTTAATACCTGAGCAGTTTGTGTGTTGTTCGTATCGCAGCTCGACTTCTTTTTTTTTTTTGAATGAGATATTTGGCATGCTTTAAAAAAAAAAAATTGTAACTATTTAGCCTAATAAGAAAGTTGTCTAGTTTTTATCACTCTTGAGAAATGTGTAAAATCCGAGTTATGATACTTTACCATGAGGCCCTCGGTATGTAGTATTAAATTCCACTTTTTTAAGCAGTCAGCACTGTCTGAATTGCTTAACAAAAAACTGCACAAACATTTGCCCCATTGCATCATTAAGAGACTGTGCTTTATCTATCCGTAGAATCAATAGAGCATACAGTAGCTGGCAGTCAAAAGAATAAAAGTGGCGGGAGTGGCCGGGGGGGATTTTTATATTTGTATGTGGTTACCGCATAGACATACACTACTAAACGGGTTGCCACTATCAAATTGTGTACATAGCGCCTCTCCCATCCCAAAAAAGGTAACGTCGAAAAGAATGGTGACAACATTGTTCAAGTAAATCAAAAACATGTTAATAATATATGAAGGTCAAGGAAATGGCATGCATCAACACATAATAACGAGCCACATGACTGTCTCACAAGATTAAATACCGGGTACTGATACATTTTCCATTCAGCTAAAGAAACAAAAACATTTTTTTAAAAAGCAATCAACGAAGCAAGTAAAATATTGAACGGACAAAAGTTACAATTGCGATGTAAGGGAGATAACTGTTGCTAACCTCTACAGCCGTACTGTAAAGTGTGGTTGTACAGACAGCTGCAAGATTCACCTGGGGATAAACAGACATACATATGTATAAAGAAATAACGCTTGTAGTTTTGGGGTATTATTAACAGTGATCGATGAAACTGGACCAAAGGTTTAGTTTTAATACTTTTCTTATGTTTGTATTTCAATGTGAGAATATTGCAAATAAGCCGATTCCACCCACCTTTCGCTATTGATCAATCTATGGTTCAGAGCCTAACCAGAGCAAACCAGGGGATAATCAGACAGACAAATAGGACGAAAGGCACCTCCGGCAGAGCCCTGGCCTGATTTGACTTCAAAACTTCCCCGAGTTAATTAAATCCTCAGCGGGATCTCTTTGCGTTCATACCACTCAATTTCAGTCATTTCAAAGTCACCATTAATGATGCTAGTAAAGAGAATGCCGGCGGGAAAATGGTTGAGTAATTTTATAAAACGTAATTAAAAAAAGAATATAGATGAGCATAATAATGTGCTTAACAGAGGTTTGAAATTTAATTCTTCCATGCGATTATAATGGTGGTTAGGAACGGTCAGCGACTTGTAACATATGTGATTTTTAAATGTATAACAGAATTCGCTTTGAAATGCGATACTTCTTGCAAACCAGGCAATATTCCAATTTCGACGGCTACTCTACTGATAAAGGTTTATTTATTTCTGATTAATTTCTTCGAAATTTTGCCCGGACATGTGCCAGATGAGTATGTTGGGTTTTTTTTTTAACTTCTGTCACTCCAGAGATCTTTCTGAGGTGCAGTACAAAGAATTGTCAGAATTATGTGGCCTCTTTTGTGTGAGAAGATAAGGAAAACGCTATGACCAGGTGTTATGAAAACTTGGTGGTAAGAACATCATGTTCCCAAAGATACTTTTTAATCCATTATACCCGACAACATGACAATGACTAGATTGCACTGGGGCAAGGAAAACGCTTTGGAGAGCCCTAAGTGGCTTTCGTGATGATGAGGTCTTTGTTTCAAGATGGGCACTGCGACTGGCATCTATGCCTCTGCAAGCACCGATGATGAGGTACGTGGCTCTTCTGAGACCGTCGTTGGTTTTCAAGCTATAATTCCTCGCTTTCTGTATTCGTTGACTTGAGAAGGACTCCCCAAACATATTTTTTTTGGGTTCCATAATAACCTTGCACTTGGCCCTCTTACGACCCATATCAGTCTGTGTCCACCTTATACAGGACATGGATTCCGATTCACTTGACCAGTCTTCACTCTTACTGGAATAATAATAGGGATGCAAGACAATTAAAGCATGCGTACCTTTCAGATCGCCGACATCTGTCATAAACAGACCAAGGATACCTCTGAGCATGGACTTGAAGACAGTGTTCACACCTAAAGTTCTAGCCGTGAGGCCAAGGTCATAGACAAAATCTTGAGCCATTTGACCAGATCTTGGCGCATCTGGCAGGAAGGGCAGGGAGAGAATGTTATTTGGGTGACACAGCAACGAATGCCTCTACTGAGTTAGAAAATATAATTTTTTATATTAATCTGAGATTGGGTGGCTGGAAGTATTTTTGTATTTTGTATTTTGTTTACATCTTTAATCCCATTTGGGAAATTTGCTTTAGTGTCATTGCACCCAGTTACAACTGGAGCAGACACGCCGTCGCCACAGTGCAGGGCCGGCTGGCGGTTTTGGGGGGGGGGGTGGAGCGGGGGGGGTGGAAGGAGAAAGGAGTGGTAGGGATAAATTTGATTTAATTTTGCGCGGGCAGCGGTCTGTTCGGCCTGCTCTTTCGATTTCCAACTAACTGCCAAGGTATCTTCAGCGTGCGCAACGTGCCGGGCCCTCCGAGTTTTTCGTCTTTATCCGAGGAGGCTAGGTGCTCGATCCTACCTCCCACAGGATCAGGGGCAGAAAAGTATGAGAAAAATCCCAAACTTCTAACATGCCTGCACCGACCGGGATTCGAACCCGGTACCTTCGGCATGAGAGGCGAGTATCTCGCCTCTAGACCACCGTGTAGATCTGGAGAACCGAGGACAGATTTTGGGATGTGTTGTCACCAGTTGACATTGATTATCAATGGACGAGAGTGACCTAACGAGTGTAGAGAAAATACAAGATGCACTAAACTGGTGAGGGGTGGGGTACGAAAAAGGTGACGAATAAAGATCGTTATGTATTAGGTGTGTAATCGTAATTCATAAAGTATATTATTATAATGTATAAAGTAAACGTAGACAACAGGTAAACAGGCAAGCAGGCAGGTAGCAGATAGGTGGGTACATGGGTAAATTATAACAGGTAGGTTGGTAGGTAGGTACGTATGTATGTCATTGGGTAAGTTGTTATTTGGGTACGTAGGTAAACAGGCAGGTAGAAGGATAGCTAAGTCAGTAGGTTAGTAAGTAGTAGGTGGTTATTATACAGGTAGGTAGGTAGGCAGGTAGACAGATAGGTAGGCAGGTAGGTAGATAGATAGATAGATAGATAGATAGATAGATAGATAGATAGATAGATAGATAGATAGATAGGTAGGTAGGTAGGTAGGTGGGTAGGCAGGTAGGTAAGTAAGTAGGTAGTGAGTAGGTAGGTGGGGTAGAGGAAGGGGGGTGGGGGCTTAAGAGTTGAGAGGAAGACACGCACGGTCCACCTACCATCACGGTTATGTTAACCAGCATGGGTCCCAGCGTCTGGGAGACCGGGAAGAAATAACCCATGGCGTTGTAGAATAAATAGATGAGACTGAAGCTGAGCAGCGTTTTCACTTGAGCAAAGGACAGGTAGGTAAACTGTAGCACACGGAAGACGACTTCTAGAGACAGCGTGTACGTGATTACCGTCAAATTGTGGATATTGCCGGCAATCCGATTCTCACTTGAGTGCTGACACATGAAAATCCATATAAATTGTGGTGGCGGTGGTGGTGGTGGAGGTAGTGGTAGTGGTGGTGGTGGTGATGATGGTGATGGTGATAGTTAGTTAGTTAGTTGTGTGTGTGTGTGTATGTGTGTGTGTGTGTGTGATAAAGTGATAAGTTTTTCCAGAATTTGTGCCAGTAAATTGATTGGGTTGTGCAGTTTATTAAATGAAAGAATAAAAAAAGAAAGCAGATTACACCAGAAAATGCTATATTTACACTCTAATGGAGAGAACGAAAAAAAAAAAAAAAAGGATGTTTTTAAGACTTAAATTAGTGAACACGACAGCCCGTTGCAAATGAACGTGGTGAAGGAAATAAATGATAATTCATCTAGGTTAAGCAACATGAACAGATGTTTCTTTATAGAGAAACACAGCGAGTTTGAGTTAAGAATATACAGTTGGTTGATGAATAATTTACTTTGTCTTAAAAAATGTCAAGACATTGGAGGCTGATTTTTGAGGAAGGACGTCAACACGATAACAGCGATATTGTGCTAGGAAGAAGTGAGGCTCTGGACACAAGAAAAGCAGAATGACAGGACAGAAGCAGATCTTACCAGAAGCGCCCTCAAACCACACAGAGCCGTCTTAACGCATGGACACACCAGGCAGTTGACTAGGGTCCCAAGGTTTAGGGGGCCCCATGCATGCAAATTTACATTGGTTTTTGAACCGGGAAAACGCAGCCTATTGCTTTGGTCAGTGGCCCATAGTACTGTTAAGACGGCCCTGCAATCACCTACTCTTAAAGACCAAGTCATGATGACAAAACTCCCAATGTTATGGATAGATAGACAGATAGTGTGACTAATATTTTCAACGCAGTCAATGCCTGACAGGCAAACCAGCGAGATCAGCGCATGGATCGGCAACCATCCAGAGAAGAACAGTCATATTTGAGATTTTCGGTGGAATTCTAATGAAGAGAAAGCTGTAACACGCATGAAAGACCAGGATACCAAGTTTAGATAATGTCAGGGCGGGACGTAGTCTAATTATAGAACTCAAACAGAGAAAAATCTGAGTTGTGTTCTCTGTTCGGCTATAGCTTTCTGTGTGAGACACTGTGTCTCCCTAACAGCAGTCCTACCAGTCTAGCTGGTAAATCTTGCTGTGGTTCACTTTAACCAGATAGTATAGATGTATAGACAGATCTCACATCCGCCAAATCGCGAAACTAAGTCGCTGCGGTAAACAAGATATTGAAGAATTGAAAGAGACCGCCTTCACCAAAGATAGTGTGCATATCTGTTTAGTGTGGTTTGTTCATATTTTTTGGGCTGACTGAAGCTATTTAGAGCCGTTTGTAAGTTCTTACGCCCCGTGGAAATGCACAAACCGGTATCGTTTACCGCAGCGACCTACTTTCCGCTCCATGCTAACAATGGTTTCCCGGAGCCTCCCGTGTCTCGCAGTGTAAATCGACCAACAGTGAAACCTCTCTATATATCTATACTCTCTGCTTTAACGATGACTAGGACAATTACTTGTCCGGATTTTGAAATGAAAGTTTGGGTGTGGCCTAATATTTGGGAAAAAAAAGTTGGGAATGTGTTTTTTTATATTGTGATCTCTTTCATAGTATGTTTTCTCATTTAAATATTTTTTTGAAACCGGCAATGAAGAAAAGGCAAGAGCCACAGATGAAAGCTAAAAGAGCTGCATGCGGTTCACGAGCCGCTAGTTGCCGACCCCCTGGACTAGTTTTATGTGAATAGATAGCCAAATGACATCTATACTGTTATGTTTTACATGGACAGAGAATTACGGCGCGCAATAATAAACAGAAAAAAAAATATACTGATATACTTATTAGGTCAATTGACAAACAGCCCAGTTGGGGTTTGGACGCACTGAGTCAGGTCTATTTTGCGTCTGTTTTGTCTCAGCGACCGAAGACGGCTCATGGCGGTTTTGACGCGTCCGAGCTTGTGAAACAGACTCGTTTCGGCGTGGATAGTACTCGAGCTCACATTTAACTTCACAGTCCATATCTCACATTAAAATCGAGACAAAACAAACTTGACTCAATGCGCCAACAGCCTTCACATTTAAAGCAAGGGCTGACACCGATTAAACGGACGGTGAGACCCACAGACATTATTATACCAACAAACGTACATACCGATTTCTTGGCCACAATGACGTAGAGTTGCTCAAAGATCAGGGTGACGAGCCAGAAACTGCTGAGCAGATTCAGTTCGTACTGACCGCACAGTGGCAGACATAGAGAGTACCCGAATAAGATCAGAAAGCACGTTTGCATCAGCTGTGAAGTGGATGAAACAGGGAAAGGGCCCAATGTTAAAGATTTGACAAGTAATGTATAGTAACGTAACAGAAATTTACGACTCTAAAGTGCTAGAGAGGTAAAAAAGTAATCTACATTGACAAAAGATAAAACTTCACATTTCATTGTTGGATAATAAGTCATCTACATCCAACAAAAGGGAAGTTTCACGCGTACACTACTTCAGCCTTCACCCTCTGTGCATAATAGGGGTGGGGTTGGTGATTCTAGTGATGAATGATGTGTTCGCTCGAGTGGGAAGTGAATGGAGAGAGGAGTCTTGGAGATGGTAGCAAGAGGTGATGCCAGAGACTTTACATAACCGTATAAGGTCTCTTTGTGATACTATGATGAATGAGGGACGCTGACGGTAGTGGTTCTGGTGGAATACTGTATGGTGATAAAGACAATGATAGTAGTAATGCTGCTGCTGCTGATGATAGATAATGGTGCAAAACTGTGACCGTGATATTGGCCATTTGAGAAACGAAGACGTGAAGGTGGCAGTAATGATGAAGCTGGCGACAGTGTAAGTTGTTGAAAGCTGTAGGTGAATATAGTGACCGTGTTTCGGTGTAGTAAACAGCGGTTGGCATGATTATAGTGACCTGTGCCGTCCAGTACTTGGTGACAGGCGCCGTCCACATGTAGTACAGCTTTTGTGGCAAGATACACCTGCAGCAGAGGCTTGCTGCACAACATGCCTGAATGGAAAGATGGAACTTGCAAGGTGAGAAAAGAATCAGATTGTCTGTGTGGATGATTTTGCTTGTGTGAACACAATTCTGTCTTCGGGTAAATTATTGTTTGCCACTTATGGACACGATTGGGACAACAGAAAAGCATTAAATAAGCTATAAATAATGTTATTCAAGTTTTACTAGAAACTGTTGTGCAAGCTATCCGACTGGCCAGATAGTTGGACAGACATAGACAGAGACATATAGACGGACAGGCAGTCACAAACAAACAGAGAGACAGGCAGGCAGGCAGGCAGGCAGGCAGGCAGACAGACAGGCAGACAGACAGACAAGCAGACAGCTAGCTAGCTAGCTAGTTAATTAGACAGACAGACAGACAGACAGACAGACAGATAGATAAATAGATAGATAGATAGATAAATAGATAGATAGATAGATAGATAGATAGATAGATAGATAAATAGATAGATAGATAGATAGATAGATAGATAGATAGATAGAGAGATAGATAGATAGATAGATAGATAGATAGATAGATAGATAGATAGATAGATAAATAGATAGATAGATAGATAGATAGATAGATAGATAGATAGATAGATAGATAGATAGATAGATAGATAGATAGATAGATAGATAGATAGATAGATAGATAGATAGATAGATAGATAGATAAATAGATAGATAGATAGATAGATAGATAGATAGATAGATAGATAGATAGATAGATAGATAGATAGATAAATAGATAGATAGATAAATAGATAGATAGATAAATAGATAGATAGATAGATAGATAGATAGATAGATAGATAGATAGATAGATAGATAGATAGATAGATAGATAGATAGATAGATAGATAGACAGATAGTAACTAATTCAATGATCAAGCAGAAAGTAATGACAAAAGAGAAGAATAAAAAAAGCAGTGAGTATCATACTTGAACCTGAATGAAAATCGTGTACAGCGAGGGTAAAACACTGAGAGAAGAGGGTATCCGTAAGCACACAGATTAGATGCCATGAAGAATAAAACATAAACCCACTTACACTCTTTTGTCCACCTGCTCGTTGTGATTGACCTGGGATAAGTGAAAAAAATAAAAATCAACACACATAAAAGGTGGTAAAATATGTCTAACTTTGTTATGCGCCTACATTTCTGCTTATCTCTCTTTCAGTTTGACTAATGGCACAGCCGCCTTAACGCATGGACACACAGGGCAGTTGCCCAGGACCCCAAGGGTTTAAGGGACCCACGCATGCAAATTTACATTGGTTTTTGAAACGGATGGGAAAATCCTTTTGTCTTGCCAAGGGACCCATAATGATGTTAAGACAGACGGCCCTGATGAATAGTCTTTGACGGTGAGTCAAAGACAGGGCATTGTATTTATGTGACACGAGTGTCTCCAGTTCAATTTGGATGCCCGTCGCCGTTCCATTTCCTACAGTCATTTATGTCATGGCTTTATGTCCCACCTTTCATCAGGCTCTGTGCCCTTTACATCCGTCTTATTGTCACAAACACTTACTAGTTTTCAGCCTACTGAGCAAATCTGAGGTACAAAAATTAAACACACACACACACACACACACAGAAAATCAGTGGGGCCACAATCCCCCCCCCCCCCCGAAAATGTAGGTTGTGAGTGACGGGCCTCCTTCTGTATGTGGAAACTTGAGAAAGATTGTTTTTTCTTTTTTTTTCCTAGGAATTCGAGAAACCTTCCACCACCACCACCACCATCATCATCATCATCACTACGCCCGTACCATCATCACTACCACCACACACAGTCAGGGTGCCACTGCACAGATATCAGTTATGAGCGTAATCTATGTGGACCGAGAGTTTGAATAAATGGGCGGATGGAGAAAGTTTGCTGTCGTTAGTTCCTAGTCTTCAATAAAAGAAGAATGGTGACACGTAAATCGTGAGGCTACATGTCAGCTGGGACTAGCATACACAGGGTGCATTATCCAGACTCTGCCAGGCACCAATGCCACTTACCTGTTTCCCTGCGGGAGTCTTGGACCAGATCTATCCACAGGTAAGATGGCAAAATCAGCAACAAGCTAAGGTAGATCTGGATCAGAGACAGACACGGTTAACGTTATTTACTATGCTGATTTGCTAAAAACAAGAAACGATGTGAACATAATGTATGCTAATGTTATTTCTGATTGTGCATTATAATATATTATCCATTGGTGTTGTATCACTTAATCTGTGTGCTCTAACAATGGAATGACTAAATCTCATGTCTTTTCCCTTAAAACTCTCTCTCTCCTCTTATCTGAGTCTAGGTCTCATTAATTTTGAATACTCATACCCCCTTAGTCTTAAAACATGTTATTGAGCATTGTGACACATCCCCCTCCCCCCCCCCCCCGCCCCAAATCCCCGGCCCTTTCGACTCCTTCTAGATCTAGTTTTTTACCACTGTTTAAGCCGCCTCCCACCCCCTAATTATCGTGACTTCTAACAATCTTTCTAATACCAGATCCAAATGTCACAATTATTGTTCCACCCCCCCCCCCCCAAACATGCCCGCAGTTCTTTATTTCTCGAAACAATAAGGCTTTGGGCGTCTCTGTTCCAGATTCTCTCTTTGCTGCTCGCTGTGTGTCATTCAGCCGTGTGTATTTGCAGTATACCTATTTCTGGCCCAGCACTGTCATAGCCATCACTGAGTAGATGAAGAGGAAGAACGGGAGAAAGGGCAGAAACTGTCTGCTTCCTGTGACTTCCGGCCCTTTTCCGCGGTTCTGCTTATCTCTCTTTCAGTTTGACTAATGGCACAGCCGCCTTAACGCATGGACACACAGGGCAGTTGCCCAGGACCCCAAGGGTTTAAGGGACCCACGCATGCAAATTTACATTGGTTTTTGAAACGGATGGGAAAATCCTTTTGTCTTGCCAAGGGACCCATAATGATGTTAAGACAGACGGCCCTGATGAATAGTCTTTGACGGTGAGTCAAAGACAGGGCATTGTATTTATGTGACACGAGTGTCTCCAGTTCAATTTGGATGCCCGTCGCCGTTCCATTTCCTACAGTCATTTATGTCATGGCTTTATGTCCCACCTTTCATCAGGCTCTGTGCCCTTTACATCCGTCTTATTGTCACAAACACTTACTAGTTTTCAGCCGCCTCTATTTAAAAATCATTTATGAAAATACTCTATTTTATTTACATTTGCCTCTCCCAGCTCCCAGTTCTCTTCAACGGTGCTACAAACATTGCAACGGGCAAGCAACACCGCCTAGCTGCAATGTAGGACCTCACCTTAACAATGTCCGGCAGAGAGAAAAATCCAGCCTTGCCATGCCTGACACGAATCTGACCGTACCAGAGGTTGTTGATGTACTTCTGGCAGCACGGGTGGGCTAGGAAATATTTGTTGTGGCCCATCACGGCCAGGTCTACGGCTGTGAAATTCTTGAAGTCTGGCAGTTTCGTAGTCACGGAGTTCAAAGCTTTGACGGTGGACTCGCGGTAGTTTAAGTCCAAGAGCTGTACAGCCAGCTGTCCGTAGTCGCTGCGCCATTTGGACATTAAAAAACAAGCAAGAATTGTAAAGAGCGCAGCTTTACAGAAGCGCCATTTTTTAAAATTTGTCCTGGCCACCGTCAAGCCTAAATAATGTCCCTACTTCCATCACCCCCCCCCCCCCCCGCACACCTTTTCCTTTCTCTCGCTCTTTCACTCTGAATCTTCATGGACTCGTCAGGTGTAGAAAACTACTACTGCACCAACGCCGCTCACACTGTCAATGTGTCAGCTCAGTCAACCGGCCCGCCATTCCGTGACGACAAAATAAAGTTACAAGAAACCCCGGCCTGTTTTGTGCACCCATCCACGTGAACAGGACTGGATTAACCATTACGCAAACTAAGCACGCGCTTTGGGCATCAAGGGAAGGGCGGCACCACAGAAATTTTTCATTGCCGGATTTGTTATGGACCATCTGGTGGAAGCCTGCAAATGGTGCAGCTGAACCAGGGTCCACAAAAAGGGGTCCCCACAATGAATGAAAAAAATTCAATATTTATGAAAGCCTATCTTATTATTTGTTTATATTTTGAATTACATATTATATAGTACTAGATGACGTAGAGTATATGGGGCATCGAAATCGTTAGTGCTTGGGGCCCTCTAACGGTTTTCATCAGACCCAGCACGTAAACAACTCTGAAATCGAGCCGCCATACACCGACCGACATGCTGCACTCCGGGAATCCAAGTTTGGGACTTGCAGACGATAAATACCCGAATTTGTTAAACGTTCTACGATGTTTTAAATTTGTTTCATTATTTTCTTTGTTTAATTTTCTACCCTGTTACATTTTTTTCCCTGAAGAAGGTCCATATACTGACAGCTTGATTTGTCCTTCCTTATCTTTGCTTACTACATACAACCTTTTCTTTTAGTGACATCTTGACTCTTCTTCCAGCCTTGCTACAACCCAACATTTTTTCTGCGTACCGGTATTTTGTTTTTGTTTTGTTTTGTTTATATAATCTTTTGTTAAGTCTGAAATTAGTATGTCTCTGGATTACTCACACTCCAATCTTCTTCATTTTGAGTTTCAGATCATGGTCCCAAATCCAGTGCCTGGCCAGGCGACTGTGCAGAGTAGAGAGGACCAGAGCCATAGCCAGGGGCTCGTTGGTTTGGCTCCACAGGATACGTGTCAGCTTGGCGTTGTTGGTGAGTGCTGCCCAGTACAGCACAGCGTGTAGGGCCTACGTGTATGAGTACCGGTACGTTAGTGGGAGTAGGACTGAAATATTTTTGTTCTTTTCTCTGTGCTTGCCGCCCAGTACAACATAGCGTGCAGAGTAAGTTAAATGGGGTTTGAGTGTGAAGAAAGCACGACAACGGCCACTTTGTGCTAGGAAGAAACAAGACGGTTGACATAATATAACAGGATGAAAGGACAGATGGAGACCACACCAAAAGCTCCCACCAACCACCCGAAAGTTGACTGGAGACTGAAAGTACTTAAGATTAAAAGATGTGATGTTGGTGGTGAATGATGCATAAGAACACCAAAGCGCGCAGAGCCTGTGTGAGGGTATGTTGAAAGGCAAAATATGAAAAAAGCTAAGGACTGAAAGACGTGATATTAAAATGCCACTGGGTTACTAACATGTAGAGGGACGCACAGAGAAAAAATAGGTCCAGTTTAAATCCAATCTGTCATTTGTTAAAATAATTACTTCTGCTTCGTACTTGTTCGGATGTTTGTGGCGTTTGTGTGTGTGTGCAGGGGTGCGTATATTAATATTTTAGCAAGCTTTGATACGTTGGATTACACATTGTATTTACATTTGCATGAAATATCTCTCACGGTTTTGGCCGGGTGGTGGACCTTTCATATCAGATTTAAGCCGGACATGGAGGGGAAGGGGGGGGGGTGTGGTAAATGTAAACATGAGGGATTGTGTTGTATGGTTTGGGGAATATGCGTTTGAGTTTGGGTTTAACGGTGCATGGGCAAGATAACGGTACTTTATGTAAGCTTGATACTCACAGCTTCATCAGTTGGAATTTCGCATTTATTTAATACCATATAAATTTGTTTTGTCTGTAAAGTTCTCAAAACGTGTTTTGTAAAAATCTAGATGGAAACTAATGATCAAAGTGCATCGACAGATATCACACCGGCAGAGTTGATGTTAACATTTATGATGATCTTGATTGTGATAACAGTGATACAGGCATAATTATAATGTCGAATGTGGTGCTACATTGTTGACGGTGTTGACGCTGACAAGTCGTCATACCCTTTCCTCGGCCACGCCTATGCTGTCTATCCTGTCAACGCCAGAATTGAGTGAGAGAAGGAGAGGATTGATGAGATGGTGCAGTCCAGTCAATATCTCCAGGAGACGGTTCAGGACACAATCATTTCGATCTAAAAACTGTTCCGGTAGAGGTCGCTGTAAGGTCTGTTGATACAGCAAGAAAAGACACGGCGGCAGAGTCGTGAGGTGATCCGCCTCCCTAAAGGGAACCTCGTGATACTTAACTACTCTTAACTAAAGCTGTTTGTGATGGAACAGTGCTTTGTAAACTCGTAAGTTTACAAACTTCGAAAGCAGAATTTCTGAATATACTATTTTCCAAACAGTGAATAATGGAAACTGTCAAATGGTGTCCCCATTAGGACAAATTGTCAAGGCTATGACACACTGGTCGCGCAAGCGCTCAAATAAATTGACCAGCGAATCCAATATTCATGTAGCAAGTGCGAGTGAGCAAGAATGACATCCCAAGTTCCATGGTATCAGTGGCCAAATTCGTTGGCGCATCATCAAGACTAGTGTGCCATAGCTTTTAATCCTTGCCCACAAAAAACAGTCATTACGTTTATTAAAATCTGATCCTCTAAATTAAATTGTAAGTGCCATAAAGGCAGCATTTTGGTCCCACAGAAAACAGTAACTAAAGAGGTAATAGTTGTAGTGAAGTTAACGCTGGCCGAGCTAGACAAGAGAGTCAGCAGGGAGATGTAGAATCAACGACACAACCACCATTTCTATGTCATTGTCAGTCTGACGTCGAGTTGTAAAGGATTTCCTTAGGGTTGGTAGGGATGGACTTCTTACATCGAAACAACGGCAGTGCGATATAGCAACCAGCGGATCAAGTTCGGGACGATTTCATTCCTATAAGCAAATGTGAGGTCAATCCTATGCGTCAGGTGGACGCAGGGCTGCTGGTTGGGGAACTGCCAGAACCCAGTCTAATAATTATGTGATCCCAACAACCAAACGGTCTTTTCTTATGTATCCAGAATGGGACAGGCTTCAAAGACCATACACTTAATTAAATAAGTTCAGGTACCGTGTCTTAAAGAAAAGACCTACATGCAGGAATCACAGAAATTTAAAAACATAAACAGTATTAAGTCTGGAAATTGGTTTTACTGCCATTAGTATTAAACCAAGTATTGTTATTTGAATAGATGAGTCACTGCCTATTGTACAGTACTGACCATCTTCTCGCCGAGAATGGTCTCCAAGCAAATCCCAGCGAAAAACTCCTTGTCGTGGCACCTTTCATACAGAACCTCAAGGCGCCGATGGTTGAGATATTTGTGCAACACAAAGCCCCACTCCAGAAACAGTTCCACAAACTCTTCTCTGCCTGGCGCCAGCAGTACTTGCTCAAACTGTTCCTCGCCAACCTAGGACAGAGACACATAGTATAGAATGATATCAATACTACCTGATCATTGTTATTCTCAACACCATGCAATATATCGTCACTCTGTTAACATAATGGTCGATCTCATTTTTTTTTTTCCAAAGTTTCGAAAGACGCGATTAAAACTTTCTTATCAAGGTAAATATTTAATAGTTGGTGTGAGTTGTCAATGCATTACTCCCGGGACAGTAACGTAAGGTGGTCTAGTAGCAATGGTGCCGTCTCGTAATTATGATGATGGTAGTGACCGTGGCGATGATGATGGCAGTGGCCGTGGCGTTGATCCAGTGAAGGCTACTTAAAGCGCCACGTGTATGTGTATATATGTAACTATGTTTGCACTGTTTTATAACCATGTGAATGCATTATTATGTATGTTTGTCCCTTTGTCCTACAACATTGCAGCAAATGACGTTCCAACTAAAACCAAGTTACTGGCGCCGATTATTTCAATATTTCCAGTATCCCAATGTCAATATCATCATTTGTGACCCATCGATTCAACACGGTAGTTAAGCTGAGTCGTGTTTGGTCATAATGGAGTCATGCTTAACCCAGCTCTCATTTTAGTTTGGGTTTCATGACGCCTCGGCACGATAACGGCCACTTTTGAGCCTTTCGCGGTCTATTTGAGTACTTCATTAATGTTTGGTACTCAGAGCTTCATCAATTTAAATTTCACAAGTGGAATTAACTAGTTCCGTGTGAATTTTATCATATTGGTACTGCATGGATCACAGAAGAGATAATTGGGAATCAAAAGCAAGCAAATCTTCAATTTTGACCAACCCCATTTATGGTCAACGAAGGGGGATGTTTTCCCCATGCGGGAAGGCCACTTGCGACAGAAATACCAGTTTGAGAGACAGTGTCACATTTGTCATTAAGACTGACCACAAACTTGGTGAGGTTATTTTTATTGAAGATCTCCGTTTGGGCGAGATCCGGACGTTTCCAGTCAATGGTCAGCTGTAGATTCCACTGGATCTGCTCCAGTCCGGACTGAACAGGCCGGGCGTCATGAGCTGGGCAAGACAATGAGGGTATAAGGTACTATGAGGACCGAGAGCCATCAGTATTATTTTGTTTCACATCCTGTCACAGAAACTGTTATCTTCAAAATTTTTTTTAGATCCATTCTGATGTCTAGAGAAATAAAAAATCCGATACCAATGCAAATTTATTACAAAATATTTCTATGGTACAAAAAAAAAAAAAATGAGTTGACAACAAAATCTGGTTGCTAACACAAATCAGACAGTTGGTTCCGGATACCGTATTTCAGACTTGATTTATTCATCTAAGTACTGTCCTCATCAAGAGCACAGGTCACAGTTGTTGTCTAGTTTCCTGTAGCATGGTAGGTCAGGCCAACTACACGGCGGGTAGGATGACAGCAATAAAAGTGCGTAAAGGATCACCTTAGTGAACTCGTTTTTGGACGACGTCTAATAAATAATTATGTCAAATGCCATCTGAAATGGCGCGCCTACGTGCCACTTTTCTGTGTTTCAGTTTGCCTGCCTGAGTGAATACAAGTTAATCCTCTTATATTTATATTATGGGAGGGGACGGGGGGAGGAGGGAGGAGGGGGGGGGAGAATGAGAGGGAGAGAGAGAAGAGGGAGAAATATAAAGAGAGAGGGGAAGAGCGAGAGAGAGAAAGAGTGTGTGTGTGAGAGAAAGAGAGTGAGAGAGAGAAGGGCGGAGAGAGAGAGAAAGAAGGGGAGAAAGGGAAGGAGAGAGTGTGAAAGAAAAGGTGGGAGAGAGAGAGAGAGACAGCGAGAGGAGGGAGAAGAAAGAGAGAGAGAGAGAGAGAGGGGGGGGGGAGATGGAGAGAGAGAGAGAGAGAGGCGAGAGAGAGAGAGAGAGAGGAGAGATAGAGGAGAGAGAGAGAGAGAGAGAGAGAGAGAGAGAGAGAGAAGAGCGAGAGTTCTTAAATCTGTATTAACACCTACGAGTTACCAATGGGTACAACAACCAGTATAACATGTAATATGGACCTAAGTATGCATATCAGGTGACTCACACGCGAGGACTGCTGTCAGGATGACCTTGCTGAGATCCTTCAGTTCAAACCCCTGAACGTTGCGCTCTACCAAAGTCACCAGGTTCGCTCCTCCCTGGGCAAGAGAATAGCTCGCTGAAACACACAGACACACATACATCACCCCCCCCCCTTCTCTCTCTCTCACTCACATAATTGGCGTTACTTTCCATATTCCTCTCACTCAACAAAAACCAGTTGCACATAACTGATCGAATTTTGGAGGGCCTGATAAATTCTGCACGACCTCTTGGGCGATGGCTGTTCACATCTATCATTATCAATATTTCAGGAAGGGTCTCCCATAACTTCATAAAATAATATCCTAATTTGCTGGGGTTTAGTTGTGATCTGAAAAAGTTGTATATAGCAAGGCCTCAATCAAGAAATAATCAAAAATATTATTTCTTGCGAAAGGCGTTGCTACATACAACGTTTTCTTTTTGCCATATTTTGTCTTTGCTTCACCCTTGCTGCGACCCCACAGATTTTCTGTGGGTTTTATATTTCGTCAATTGTGATCTATCTCCCTGTCAAACAGTAGGAAATTGTAGCCTTTGCAGTGGGTATAAGGCTTCAGTGTCACAGAGTTACCTCCGTGGCATGGGTCACACACTGGAGTATTCTGTCACGGCACTGATTCCTGGCCTCGCTGTTGTCTCGGAATTCATCTGGAAACATCTCCGTCATCTGCCGCAAAAGTTCTGTCTTGATGTAGGTCCGGTAATTTTCTGGGTCCGCTCTGGTTGGTAAAACCATTTAAGAGATGCATGCTGGAAAATGAACAATCGAACTGAAAACATGGTTGCTCGACTGAAATAACAATTTAACACTTTCAGGGTAAGAACAGATGATACTGGAATACCACAGTCCACTATTGGCATCTAAATGACTACAGACCACCATAGGCATCTAATTGACCACAGCTCACTATCGGCATCTGATTGACCACATGACCACAGTCCATTTTGGCATCTAAATGACCACAGTCCACTGTCAGCACCTAAATGACCATGTCCTCTATCGGCACCTAATTTAATGACCATGTCCAGTATCGGCACCTAAATGACCACAGTCCACTATCAACATCTAAATCACAACACTCCACCATCAGCATCTAAATGACCACAGCGTACTATCAGCACCTAAATGCCCATAGTCCACTATCATTATTTAAATGGCCACAGTCCATTTTCGGCACCTAAATTACCACAGTCCACCGCTGGCACCTAAATGACCAAAATCCACTAAAGACCTCTAGATGACCACAGCCACCATCTCTTTAAACAATGATGGCAATCCACGTACGCTGTTCAAATTTAGATGATAATGTCCTCTTCATGACCACTACCATACCACTTAAGCTGGGTTTTCATGTGTACGGAAAAGGAAACGGAAACGGCAAAGGCAACGAAAACGCCCAAAAACCCTTCAAGTAGTGAAAAAGAAAGAATGTTTTAATGTGCACGGCCTTTTCCGTACACATGGAAACACTCGTTCTCTTTACTACTTGATATATGTTTGCTAAATTGCTGTTTCCGTTTCCGTACATAGTGAAAACACAGCTTTGCTCTCACTTTCATCAGCACCACCACTATTGCATCACCACAATTACTATAGACATGAATTCATCAACTAGTGCTGTCATACATGAGTAATTTTCTTCGCCATATTCAAACATCGTCATCTACATGTAATAACCGAGTGGAGTGGAGTGAGTGCAATTAAGGGGATTGCTACAGAGCGGGTGTAGAATAAGAAGAGCTCACGACAGACGGATAGGAAAAGACGTGAAAGGGGAAGAGTAAAAATAACTCATGCAGACAAGTGGGAAAAGCGTGCGTGTATGAGTGGTGTGGAAGTCTGAATGAGGCGAAAGCGCTGGATTACTATCACTGCAAGTTAGAAGGTCCTACGGATCGGACCTGTGAATAAAAGCCCATCGGGCGGACATAAGGGGAAGCAGTCGAGAAGACTAGTGAGAGTCTTTCCAGTTATGACTGGTGTCGGGGACGGGCCGCAGAGCCACCTCGATGAGCACAGGGGATAGGCCAGCATAGGGCCGGAGGCCACACATAGGCCAGAAGTGAGGCTGTCAGTGCAGGACAGTAGAGGCACATAAAGTCGTGGCAGTCAGGCCACGGACAGGGACGTAGATATGAGAGTGAATGAGATACTATATTGTTGCCATGTTGATAGGCTAGTGAACTGATATTATGTTGTTGCCATGTTGATGGCTATGGAAATAATAATGTGTTATTGCCCTGCTGAGGTGCGAGGGGAATGCTAAGGTGTATGACAATAGGAAGGTGATATTGAGAGACTGCGGTGCCAGTAACTTATTAATGGGCTATTAAGACCCTGAGGGGAGAGGCTGAGGCCGAAGTGCCTTTAGGAGTAACTACCGGATTGTGGATCCGAGGGAGAGTGTGTGTGAGAATAAGGCCGTTGTACGGCAGTGCATTTCAATAATATAATGTATGTAATTGCGCTATTATATGTATAATTATGTTTAATAAATGTGTGAGTCTGATGGGTTGTCCTGTTAAGTGTTAAACTTGTTGTTCGTGATTGTTGTCCTGTCATACTTATTACATCTCCCAGTCTGGGATTTGTGACATTGGGGGCTCGTCCATTGTGACTCGTCCATTTTCGTAATATTTAGTTGTAGTTAGTTAGTAGGTATTTGTGCTGTCTTGTTCGTTGGATGAATGGACATTTCATGATATGATTTATGTATATTAATGAATGTATATTGATGCATGTATTGCTATGAATAGGTATTAATGTGTATTTAAACTTTCCAGAGTGTGTGCGTGCAGCCTGAGGAGACAAGCAGCCAGAGCTCCGATTAGGTCGAGGACTTAAACTCATAAGGCTGAAAGTTAAGTAAAAGTCTAAAATTTTGTACCCTGGATTAAGGGCTGTCTTTTCATCTGTCTGTTTCCCTGTTTTTGCTGTTTTCGTTGTAATTGATTATACGGGCGGTGGCGCGGGTTTGCTGTGTTGAACTTAGTTTATCCTTTTAAAAAGGTGTGGTAAACTTTGGAACTTCGTTCATCACAGTGACCAGTTCTGTAGGGACCTGTAATATTGTTTAGTTGTAGCGTCGATATCTTCCTCGTTGTTTTAGGAAGACGTTTCTCTTGTCCCTCTCTTACCTGTCTGTAAATACGTTCTTTTTTTTCGGACTCTGTTCTTGTTCGTACCTTGTAGTGTAATCGGCGTATTTAGGTTGCATTTTTTTTCCATTATATTTTCTTTTTTAGGCCTTTGTCTTAGTCTGGTTCGTTGTCCTTGACGTACTTGTGGTCCTTCTACTGAATTTTCTCATTCTTATCTTTTCCTTTCGTTTTGTTATTTAATAGTGCTAGACATTTTATAAACATACAATTAGTTAGAGAGAGTAGGCTGTAGAATGTTTAGTTAGGGGTGTTTCTGAATTGTATTTGGGTTTTGTTATATCTGGTGTGATCTCAGGTCTCTGGTCGTGTCGTTAGTGATCATACCGACAGGTTAGCCGTTTTTATAATACATACCATAAGCATAAATCTGTGAAATGGCAGAACTCCAACAATTAATGAAGTTGGGTAAGGAACTTGGCCTTGAGGGAGAAGAGCTACGCGGCTGGATTAAAGAACAGCAGGCGGATTTGCGCGATGAGCGTGCTAAGGATAGAGAGCGAGAAAAAGAGGCTCAAGAGCGACAGAGAGAAGAGGAAAGAGAGGCTAAGGCTCAGCAACAAGAAAGAGAGGCTAAGGATAAGGAACAGGAAAGGGAGTTTAAGCAACAGGAAAGAGAGGCTAAGGAACGGGAGCAGGAGAGGGAGTTAAAGTTAAGGGAGATAGAAGCTAGGGATAACCAACAGGAGAGAGAGACGCGAATGAGAATCGCGGAGTTGGAAAGCCAAAAGAATGCGCCAACGGAAGCAGTTGAGCGGCAGGTACACAATAAGGGTGGTGTTAGGATTAAGCTCCCTACGTTCGACGACCGGAAGGACGACATAGACGCCTTCCTTTACAGGTTCGAACTGAACGCACAATTGCAATGGGGGGAAAATAAGGAATTATGGGCCACGTACCTGGCATCGCTATTGCAGGGGCGAGCGTTAACCTACTTTAAAGAGCTACAGCGCGAAGACGTGCAAGACTACGATAAGCTGAAGGCTTTGCTGCTTCGCCGATTTGCGCGTACCGAGGAATATTTCCGGGAGCAGTTTAGGCGGGCACGTGCAGATACCAGGGAGGACTTTGCTGCCTTCGTCGCGAGACTAACGGAGTATTTCGCGAACTGGGTAGACTTGGCGCATGTGGGCACGGATTTCGCTAAACTGAAAGACCTAATGATCCGTGACCAGCTGTACGCGTCGTGCCACAAAGATCTGGTGGCTTTCCTGAAAGAGAACGAACCCGCGACGGTGCAGGAGGCGTCTAAGTTGGCGGAGGCATACCGTACGGCGCACCCGTCCAAACTAGTCGCCAGGGCGTACGTCCAAGATGCTGGGTACGTCGCCGTTGTCGAGGGACCGACGGCATAGGGACTCTAGTTCCGGTCGCGAGGGGTCACGGGGACCCAGGCCTAGGGCAGCACAGGGAGCGGAGTGTTGGACTTGCGGACGCGTGGGTCACTTTTCGCGCGAGTGTAGGGCCGCGAAGTGTTGGAACTGCGGAAGAGCAGATCACATCAGCGTGAACTGCCCTGCAGGTAGGATAGCGGCGAACGTGGACAGTAGCTCCAGTCCATGTTCCCCAAATAAATTTCATCATGCGGCTGCGTGTGTTACATCGGACAACGGAGGCGGACAGTATTCTAAGTGTCCCAGTTGTGAGAAGTTATTATCTTCCGGTATTTTACCTTGTGGGAGAAAGATCCCCGTTATAAATTCATGTCATACAGGAGGTGGTCTTAGGGTTTATCCGGGGTTTGTTGGGGACGAACCGGTCTCGGTTTTACGAGATACGGGATCTACCGTTGTGGGAGTGCATAGAGACTGCATTCGGGATTCACAGCTTACAGGTGAGACTGTCCCGTGCATCCAATTTTCGGGGGCCATTGAGAAATTACCCATGGCAAGAATAATGATAGATACACCTTTCCTTAGCGGGGAAGTCGAAGCAGTCGTTGGTTGTTTTCCAGGCGCCCAGCTCATCATTGGGAATGTATCACGGGTCGTTTCCCCTTCCGATGAGAACGTGCAAGCATGGTCGCAATCAAAAGGTATTGACTTTTGCGCCGCGGTCGAAACACGTCGACGGGTAGCGGATAAAGATAAGATTAGACCTTTGGCGACGCCAGCGGTCAACCTAGATATCACGCCAGAGCGCTTGGCGAGATTACAAAGGGAGGACCCATCATTAAACCCATGTTTTGGGGAAGCGCGAACCGAGAAAACAAGGAGATATAAGAACGGGTCGTCCTCCTTTATTGTTCAGGCGGGCATTCTGTTCCGTAAGTATGTAACGGTGTCCTCCATTTTAAAGCAGGTCGTTGTGCCAGCGTTGCTGATCGCAACAGTATTGCATTTGGCACATGATGTCCCATTAGCGGGTCATATGGGGATAGCTAGAACCAAAGAAAGGGTTCTTAAAAATTTTTACTGGCCATCGATCCACAGAGATGTACAGGTCTATTGTAAGACGTGCAGTGCGTGCCAAAAGACGACGCATAAGGGTCGTACACCCCAGGCTCCTCTTCAGAAGATCCCCACGGTCTCGGAACCGTTTAAAAAGGTCTCGATAGACCTTGTTGGCCCCATTCACCCAGCGACCGATAGGGGGAATCGATTTTTCTTAACGGTCATATGTAATGCTACGAGATGGCCAGAGGCGGTTCCTCTGCGGACCATAACGTCTGAGGCAGTCGCGGAAGCGTTGTTTGCAATTTTCGCTAGGGTAGGAATACCAGAGCAAATTCTGTCTGATAGGGGCGCGCAATTTACGTCGCAGATGATGAAGGAATTGTTCCGCTTATTCAGTATACAACCCATCACTACCACCCCTTATCATCCGCAGGCTAATGGCATGTGCGAGAGATTGAACTCGACGTTGAAGTCGATGCTGCGTAAGGTAGCTGCTGATCGCCCTAAAGATTGGGATAGATATATCCCTGCAGTGTTATTCGCGTACAGAGAGGTACGGCAGGAGTCAACGGGATTCTCGCCGTTCGAAATGATGTACGGTCGTAGTCCTAGGGGCCCGACTGATGTTCTTCGGGACATGATGACGTCGCCATCATCGGGAGACGATGAGCAGATTTCGGTGTTTCAGTACCTTGTTGACTTAAGAGAAAGACTATCTTCAGCGCGCACTATGGCACAAGAAGCTTCTGGTATCGCTTCGAAAAGAGCAAAAGACTATAAAGATAGAGGGTCCAAACTGAGAATTTTTAAGCCAGGAGACAAGGTTCTGCTGTTGTTACCTACGGACCATAATAAGTTATTGATGACATGGAAAGGCCCTTATGTTATTGAGCGAGTTGTTTCAAAGGTAGATTACGCTATCCACATTGATGGAACGAGTAAGGTTTTCCATGTTAATATGCTACAGAGATTTTATGAGAGACCACAGTATCTGTGTGCACAGACAAGACCAGAGGAGACTGTCTTCTCTACTGCTTGTACGGGGGTCGTAGACCAGTTGGACTGTGACGTAAGCGACACCGAGGCGCAGGAAGAGTTACAAATTCAATTGCCGGAGTTAACTCCGACACAAGGTTACAGGGACGTAAAAATTAACCCTGACCTTACAAGTTCAAGGAGTAGGGAACTTGAGACCCTGTTAGCGTCATTTCCGGATGTTGTTACGGATTTGCCGGGTCGCACTACGGTGATCCAGCACCAAATAAAGTTGACTTCGGATAGGCCAGTATTTCTTAGACCGTATCCGTTGCCTTTTTCTTCGAGAGATAGAGTCATAAAGGAAGTTGAGTCAATGTTGAAGTTAGATGTGATAGAACCATCAACATCGCCGTATTCATCACCCATCGTCCTCGTGAAAAAACTTGATGGATCGGTGCGGTTCTGTATTGATTTTCGAAGATTGAACACTATTACGGTAGGCGATAGGGAGCCTATTCCGTTCCAGGAGGAATTAATAGCTTCATTGGCCGGGTCCACGTGGTTTTCCAAGATAGATTTGACGAAAGGGTATTGGGAAATCCCGCTTACTGAGGAGTCTAAACAATACACGGCGTTCCAAACGCCCATTGGATTATTCCAATTTAAGGTCATGCCATTTGGGTTGGTAAACGCACCAGCGACGTTTGCACGATTAATGAGATTAGTGTTGAAGGACATACCTAATGTCGTGTCATTCTTTGACGATATAGCATGCCATACGTCGACATGGTCTGATCATATTCAGACACTAACAGTAATTTTTCAACGATTACGTCATTTTGGGTTAACTGCTAAACCCGCAAAGATGGATTTGGCATGTCCAGAGATAATATTCTTAGGACATATCGTGGGTAGAGGTGTTCAGAGACCTGAAGAAACAAAAATTGACAAGTTAGTAGGGTTGCAAATCCCTAAAACAAAGAAACAAGTCAGAAGCTTAGTGGGAATTTTAAATTATTACAGAAAGTTCATTCCAAATTTTTCCTCCTTGTCATCTTCTCTTACTGACCTTACTAAGAAGGGACAACCCGATAAGGTCCAGTGGACGTCTGAATGTCAGACATCATTTGATAATTTGGTGACAGCATTATCATCGTCACCCATTCTGATATTACCCGATTTTCGATCTAATTTTATCCTCAGAACGGATGCGTCGGACTCTGGTGTCGGCGCTTGTCTTCTACAGGAGAAGAACGAATGTCTCCATCCTGTATGTTATGTCAGTAGGAAGTTATTGCAGAGAGAAAGAAAGTATTCTGTGATAGAGCGTGAGTGTCTTGCCATTGTCTGGTCCGTCCAGAAATTGGGACGTTATCTCATGGGACGAGAATTTTGTATCCAGACAGACCACAAGCCACTGACATTTTTGTCGAAGAATCGTTCGTCCAGCCCACGCTTGTCTAGATGGGCATTGGCTTTACAGCCGTACACCTTCGTTATTCAACCAATTCCAGGAACCAGCAATCATATCGCCGACTACCTTAGTCGCGCCTAGGGGAAGATTTCAGGAGCTTATACATCGGAGGACAGGAACATTGACAGGATCTGTGTGAATGAGTCGACTTTAAAATATTGACATTATAAATATGATATGAAGAATGGTTGATAGGTTGAGTGGTTTTTGATTCTGTATTAGATATTGTGTTTAGTTAGCTATTCATGATGTGACACATATATGCATATTGCAGGCCATATTGATCCCCATATTTTCCCCTGATTTCGGTATTCTATATACTAGGGGAACTGCTAGGTCATTTTTCTAGTGTAGGTATTGCTCACGCTCACTCGTTGACAGTCATCTTGATGCGATTTGAAATTAATTGCATTAATTTTTTTGGGGTGGGGGATGATGTCACGAGTGGAGTGAGTGCAATTAAGGGGATTGCTACAGAGCGGGTGTAGAATAAGAAGAGCTCACGACAGACGGATAGGAAAAGACGTGAAAGGGGAAGAGTAAAAATAACTCATGCAGACAAGTGGGAAAAGCGTGCGTGTATGAGTGGTGTGGAAGTCTGAATGAGGCGAAAGCGCTGGATTACTATCACTGCAAGTTAGAAGGTCCTACGGATCGGACCTGTGAATAAAAGCCCATCGGGCGGACATAAGGGGAAGCAGTCGAGAAGACTAGTGAGAGTCTTTCCAGTTATGACTGGTGTCGGGGACGGGCCGCAGAGCCACCTCGATGAGCACAGGGGATAGGCCAGCATAGGGCCGGAGGCCACACATAGG
The DNA here is from genome assembly GCA_963931925.1 of Onchidella celtica. Taxonomy (NCBI): domain Eukaryota; kingdom Metazoa; phylum Mollusca; class Gastropoda; order Systellommatophora; family Onchidiidae; genus Onchidella; species Onchidella celtica. Next base: position 38,077,728 of record OZ007567.1, read on the forward strand.
CCAGAAGTGAGGCTGTCAGTGCAGGACAGTAGAGGCACATAAAGTCGTGGCAGTCAGGCCACGGACAGGGACGTAGATATGAGAGTGAATGAGATACTATATTGTTGCCATGTTGATAGGCTAGTGAACTGATATTATGTTGTTGCCATGTTGATGGCTATGGAAATAATAATGTGTTATTGCCCTGCTGAGGTGCGAGGGGAATGCTAAGGTGTATGACAATAGGAAGGTGATATTGAGAGACTGCGGTGCCAGTAACTTATTAATGGGCTATTAAGACCCTGAGGGGAGAGACTGAGGCCGAAGTGCCTTTAGGAGTAACTACCGGATTGTGGATCCGAGGGAGAGTGTGTGTGAGAATAAGGCCGTTGTACGGCAGTGCATTTCAATAATATAATGTATGTAATTGCGCTATTATATGTATAATTATGTTTAATAAATGTGTGAGTCTGATGGGTTGTCCTGTTAAGTGTTAAACTTGTTGTTCGTGATTGTTGTCCTGTCATACTTATTACATCTCCCAGTCTGGGATTTGTGACATACATGTAATAACCAATGATGAAATACTTGGCTAACCTTATCATGAAGCCACACAAATGTATGCACAAAACGGCCGTTCACAACTCTTTTTGCCAAATCTTTTAATATTCTGTGAACTCCTTAAAGGGAATTTATTTTTTATCTTTCTACTGATTAAGGGGGACTGCAGTATTTCATGTGTTTGTTTATATAAAATATATAGAATACTTTTCAAGTATAACAGTTTTTCCCTCTCTAAGATCCTTCCAGTGGCGTCTCTACTACATGTCTGAAATTAATGAAACTTAAGCTTCGAGGCCCCTAATACCTGAGGGGCCTCGAAGAAACTTTTTCTAATGAGTGAAATTTGGATGTTGCTCTATTGTTCCTGGTTGCGAAGGGGCCCCCATAACACTTCAAGCTTCAGGGTCCCAAAAATGTAACTCCGCCACTGGATCCTTTCACATTTGTGGGTTTTTATGACAGGGCCAGAATTTACGTCTCCAGGGCCGCTTTCAAGGCAAAAGCCAACAGATCAGCCGCCTTGCCCTGCCCACAGATAACGATAACAGGCACTTGTCGTCTCAACAAGGTCAGCACGTGGTCAATCTCCTCTGGACCTCCCTGGATCATCAAGCCAATTAGAGGTGTTCTCAAGCTTTCCGTCCCAGCTTCTCCTTGGTCTTCGAGAAGATTTTGTAAGGCCATATGAAAAACATGATCGAATGCTCAAAATTAGAATAGGTTTCTCGGATCCACCAGATTTGGCAAGATAAGATAAGTTAAGACAAGATAAGATAAAAAAATCACTTTGTTATCCCATGAAGGAAATTCTTTTTTATAGGACGTTCAATAGCACATTCTTGTTAGACGCATCTTACACATCATGACATAAACATTCATGTATTACATATATCACAACTCAACAAAGTCAGTAACAGGCCCACACTAAGTGACATAGTAAGGAAACTTAGTGAAATATGGCACACATCTAGCTAAAGTGTCTTGTTGGGGCGAATTGCGGTGGGCAAAGACGATCTTTCGTATCTTTCTCATCTTTGGATGACACCTAGATTTTCTGGCCGGTTGTATACAGTCGTCCATCTCACAGACTGGTGTATCATTGACTTTACTGGTTTTAGAGTTATGACTACTTTATCATCGCTTATGGTGATGTCTATTTTCTCACAAAGTGACCCCTCGGCATCTTCAATGGTTTTGAAATTATAAGCAGAAACTTTTTTGCCACATCCAAGAGTAACAAAACACTGGAGCGTTTTGTAGTGAAATAAGGGAATTTTTTATACGTCACTACGGCGAAGAACCAAAAAGAAATGAGATGGAAAGAGATCATGAAAAGACAACCAGAGATGCTGAAGACAAAGACAATAACAGAACGACGATCAGATTAAAAGATGAAGGAGAACACTGTATCAAGGGCAATCCGATGGAAAGGTTGCTGATAATATACAAACTTGAGATAATAGAAAAGCAAAATACTTGAAGCAACTAATAGATAAAAAAATAATATTAATGAATCAACACGGGCTACAGTGGCAGTGTACATAATGGTCTGTTTCAATTTATGTTACCAAACTTTAACTGTAGAGAATGTTGAAAAAAATAAGCTGGCTATCTATTTGTGTTGTTTTACCCTCATGCATGTAACGTCTCTCCTTGCCCACGGGTTGCAAGAATCGAGATTCCAGCAGAAAACGAAAATGGGCGCAGGCACTGGGAGGAAGGTTGTCGTTGATAATGAAGAAATGGGTCAAATTGGGATTGAGCTGAGCATAGTCATCATCTGTTTCACTCATCCTAATCGTCATTGGATGTTTGGTGGTCTGTGGAACAGACAAGGGGTGGTGGGGTGGGTGGGTGGAAGAGTGCTTAACCCATTTAATTCTTTCAATTTCATTCATGAAAAACATTTTGTACCCACCTAGATGGCAGACTGACGACAATCATCATGAACCTAAACCTTGATTTCAACCGAACTCATCCTTGGCTGATAAAAGTGCTGTTTTGCCTGCTTAGCCCCTGCGATGTCATAACTTGAGAGCTACTTACTATTTTATATCGTCTAGAGCCATAGATCTGTAAATACCTACACTGTATTCATATGTGTGTGTGTGTGTGAGGGGGGGGGGTGCAGCAGAAAGAAATGGGGGTGCTTTGTAACAATTGTCTCTCTCCTTCGGCACTTGTATACCGTGAGTTAGATTGCTTATCCTTTCTTTTAAAATACGCAGGGGTTCTAACTTTAAGAGCTCCAGCCTTCTGGCCGCCACTGCGGTGACGGCAATTTTACAGTCGGGAGAAATAGGAGATGATTCCACTCATCAAGATGCGGCCTGGCTTTGGCTGGCCTGCATGGGTTTTTCCGAAAGCTTCATTTAGCGTCAGAAACAGCTACAACCGCCGACGCAGCACGAATATTTGTAGACGAGACCTCTGTGTGGCTATCTTTCTTCAGCGCCCCGTGGATGGAAAGGACGTCGTTGGCCTTTTTGCTGCAGCCAGATGCCCCAAACGCAGCTGGACTAATCAGACCTCAGACGAATGGGGTTCCAGCTTAACACTAACAACGTACTGTGTAAGACCTACTTACCGCTGCGTTTTGCAGTTCCATCATCTGCGAGTCTTTCAGGCAGTTGCCAGATACTACACCCATTACGGTCAAAGTCGTGAGAGGCTCACTGGACAGAAATCTGACCATAGTCTGTTCAGTGACCAGAATACTTCTCCTACTTTTCTCCCTTGCGATGGCATTTCCAATCATGGCTGATACACCGCTGTTCATGCCCTCGGTAATAATCCACATGTCCGTCAGACAGGCTGCCTGTAGAGAACAATCGAAAAGGAGCATTATGATAAGGCCATGACATATTATTTGCCAAGAAAACCTTAATTTTTCATCTCTGACAGACCACTGTAAACCTAATAATTGAATTAGGCTACACTAAACAAGCGTGTGCACACCGGTAATCGTTGTATCAGTATGAGCAACCTCCTTCGGTACAAAGATGTCTTCAAATGTGTCATGAAGACAGGCAGCATTAATCCAGCAAGCTGGGAAACCCTAGCAACAAATCGCAGTGGCTGGAGGATGCTATCAGAAGATGCATCCGCACGAGTGGGAAGCGGAGACGGTAGCAGTTGGGGGGGGGGGGGAGAAGAAGGAGCGCAAGGATCAGATACCAGAAACAATCGCTGAGCCAGATGCGAAGACCTTCGAATGCAGCAACCGAAACAGAGCCCCGGCTCAAGGATCGGACAGTACAGTGACAGCAGAGACTCGAACTGACATACCATGGGCACACAATCGGTTGTCCCTCGAGACGGAAGGAGGCCAACAACAATAACAACATAGGTCAGCGTCTTTAACAACGACAAACGTCACTTTCTTGAAATTGTATGTTTCTTAAATGATATGATGACTCATCAAATGAATCAGTGGAGTATGTACGTAATAATTTAATTATGACACCTTAAAATCTGAGTTCAGCGGTTCGAATGCGCCTTTTAAAGTTTTGAAGGTGGTACGAAGCATATTGACACAGGAGTTTGGATTTAAAAACCGAACAGCCCAGCTTTGTATTATACTACACTAGATGACGTACCGGGCATTGCCCGGAATAAACAATCATGTGCTCCCCCCCCCCCCTCTCTCTCTCTCTCTCTCTCATCATATAATAATGGACCTTGGGCCCACCTTTGTTCCCGCAAAGGCTTTTTTACTACGCAACGTAGGGAAATGAAACTTGGCACATGCATGTAAAATCTGTGGTCTGTCTGAGTGTCTGTATGTCTCTGTTTGTCATACATCTCTCTCTCTCTCTCTCTTTCTGTCGGTCTGTCGGTCTGTCTGTCTGTCTAACACTCACTGACCTCCATCAGACCATCTTCAAAGTCTTCCACATCCTGAACACGCTTCCAGGACCTGAAGTAGCTGACATTGGAGATGACTGACAAGATCAGTTTAGGTGTGCGGAGATGCCATCTGCCTGCCATGTCCGAGGCAATAGTCTCCACCTGTGCTGCGCTAGCCTCTGTCACAATCATGTAGTCGGACGTCTGTGAGGTTTCCAAAACATCACTGGTCATCGGAGAGCTTAGAATCATAACTTACATAATGCTTCTTCCATATCCCCGTTTACATCTGTATGGCTGGCCGACAGCAAGCTCCCGGTTGCTAGGGCAAGCGCCTTTGCTCGTGAAAGCGGCTGTTGTTTGCGCTAATAAGCTATAAGCAATAGCAAACTGTGTCTTTGAATCAAAAAAAGGGGACCAGAATTGCACCATAATTATTCCAATCACCTTTGTTTGCTTGTTTGTTTTTGTTAAACATGTAATAATGAGAGTACTATTATTTCAGAGGATAGATGGGTTCTTCTGATAAACTGTTATGAGGATGGTATTGACACAATATTGCATCCATCTACAGCAATATACAAAGAAAAAGTAGTGGTGTTCATTTGGTATAAAATAATACACTGTATAACACAACACATGTCTCTAAGTATAAATGTGAAGATCACACACTTTTTTCCATTAAAAAGTGCCCAAAGTTTGCATGTACAGGAACCGCAGCGGGCTAATTGTTCCCTTGGTCGGAGTTAAGTTCGGAGCCTCGTGATACGTCACACGGTAGCCGTTGCTGGGATTTTCCATTTTTCATTTTTTTTTTTTGATTTTGTTACTCGTCTGGTCAGCTCGGTAGTTGGTTCACATTTGGCTATATACTGTCAAATTTAACTCATTTCAGCGCTTTCTTAATAAAAACTACATTGTACACTATTAGAAAGGATACTGGGGAGTCATAATAGATCAATCAATACCTTGGCCAATAAAAGTCGTTTTTCTCCGCCCCTACCCTGCGATTTATTTACCTTTTTGAGATACTGAGTCACGTACAATGTACATAGCATAAAGATGGACTTGTGAAGCATTCTCTGCGAACACCGCCATTGTCGTAGGTTGTAGAAAAAGGGAATTTTCAAGATGGATTTGGTTTCAAGCTAGGTTTTGGCAACACAAAAAATGTTTGACGTTTTTTAGCTTTATATTTTAATTATCTGGGCGAGTGTGTGATTATGATAAACTTTTTAGGCCCCTGGGACTAAAACGGAAGGTTGCCAAGCCATTTAAATTAGCCTTTGCGGTATTGCTGTTCAGTTGGAGTGCCGCGCATGGGCACCTTAAGTTGAAGTGCCGGATTCACCATAAGGTTAGGCTGGAGCCTGGGGTCTCAAAATCTACGGGATGGGGCTCGCTGCATCTCGCCTCTTCTCACATATATGTTGCGATGCAGTGTAGTTTCTGAACAAATCTTTTGTGGTTTTCCTAACGTATGTCCTTTCGAGAAGGAATTGCGAAGTGCGGAATTTTAAACACTCATCACCAATACTGGCGTCACTCAAATTATTTAAAACACTTCGACCTCCCTCTGGGCACGAAGGTAGTGGGAGTAGCCTCACAGCTAGAATAGTCTAGGGCCTCTCTTCATCCGGTTCCAGCCCTGGAATCTTGGGATTGAATCAGAAATGGCGCCAGATCATAGATTAGTTATTCATGAGTTAGGAAGTGCCCCAAATGAAAGTGCTTCGGTAGGGACAGTTGTCACTACGGGCTTTCTTGTCGCGTATACAAGCAAATAGCATGATCACACATGTAGGCCTATACACGCGGACTCGCACTGACAATAATAGCTCACCACTTCTTTGGACTCCATTCCCTCTACAACAAATTTGACCTTTCCTCCAAGCACCGCGGGTGTGTAGTCCCATGTCACACCTTTCTTTCTGTAAAATTGGTGGGAGCAAAAACAATCTGGTTATAATAACATGTGTTGCGGTCATTCATATCAACCATAGTCACATGCATAATCATAGAGTTTTTACTAGGTGTTGTCTGTCTTCTTCCTTTTTTTTTCTTTTAAAATTATTTGGGCGAGGTTCCTCTGACCGGGTGTATAGATTGCTCTATAAAGTTTCCCCTGACCAAATGAATACATGTAATTCAAGTTGGTGATCAAACTCATCTCACCAATCAAAACTTCATTTCAAGCACAATGAGGAAAGTCTAGGTTGTTTCGGTGGTCGCCGTTTTTAGGTTTAACTTCATCCGCTAGGCGAGAAACTCAATGATTGATCGAATTTAAAAACCTGTTTTGCACTGATGTAACGTTACACCACCATGTATCCAGTTACGTCACATTCATGCTTACGGCCTATCGCCCGAGTATCCTTTTTGGTTTAGTCTGACCACCTAATCAGAGGAATCACCCCCCCCGCCCCCCCACCCCACTTTTTTTTTTTTTTTGAAGGAGGAGGCTATTTCTCGTCATTCAAAATAATGACACAATGAAATGTCACACGTGACCTAGAGGCATACAAGACAAAGACCATTAACAAGACACGGATAGTGACTGACAACATCCAGGCATCCAGTACGAGTATAAGACCGTACATTTTATTATTAATGCATATACTGACATTTGAAGGCCACGCCCAAGAACATGTACATAATAACATATCTACTTATCCAGCAACATAATTAACTTTCTTTCTCTTTTTTTTTTTTTTTCTACATTCTGTTTAATGGGACCCTATAATTATTAACTTAGGTACCACTGCTGTCCGGAAATAATTCTTGCAATCTTTGAACCGACAGTGCACCAGCCCCATCCTACTTCCCACCGTAACCACTCCACCCTAATCATCCTCACCGCAAAAGAGGGGCGGGCGGGGGAGAGGGGGGGGGGGAGGGGGTCACACGGATTAAACAAACCAAAATCCCAGCTTGTCTTTAAGTGAAGTTTCGATAATGCATACTCAAAGAGAAGCGTTTTAGGTGTATTTCTTATGAACAACATGTTGTCATTCGTTAATGTGCACATAGCTGGTAAAACATCTTTTGTTGCCTCTCTTGTATTAGAAAGGGAAAAGACAGAAATATTGGTCGAAAATACTGGAGAACTTTTTTTTTTTCGTACTGTCACCTTGTCATCACGTTTCAGGGGAAATTGGACGTTTGCACCACAGTTTATGATAACTACAGGTATGTCCATGTAGTCTGAGTCGTGAGTTTGAGTTTGGAGTTTTACGGCTGGTCGGTACGACAACGACCACTTTGCGTCTGTCACGGTCTAGTTTGGGTGCTTTATTTATGCTTCGTATTCAGAGCTAACTAAATTTCACAAATAAAATTAAATAAAATAGTTCCGTATAAGTTTTATCACATTGGTCAAATTCTCAGAAGTTGTTTTGTTTGGATCTGAACAGAAGTTTGTAAATGAGTATAAAAGTTTTAAAATCAAACTGCAGATCTTAGCTTAGTCTCTTTCAGTAAAGACAGGACGCACTGTGGGTGCAGGTTAGAAAAAAATTTTTCATGGATCCGCAGGCATGGTGCCTTCTTTGGATATGCATGAAATCTGCACATTCAATATGTTTTAACGATTTTCACCCAACTGAGTAGAGTACAGAGCCTGACTAATCACTTACCTCTCCACTGGGCTTTCCATCCCAAGCCGCCATGACAGCAGCGACAGTCTGCGGGTGATTTTGCCCCATACGCTTGCTTCACTGATAATAGACATGTTGTTGTTGTTTCAGAGAGGTCTCTAAGAAGTTAACGAATACATGAAACCCCCGGCTGTCTCTGACCACACGAAGTCTGTCCGCCAAAATCTTCAGGTGGGTAGCCTAAAATGTGCCTGATGTGTGGCAATCGCCAAGAAAACAGTACAAGTACCGTCAGTGCCAGTCGCTGTCCGAACCGTGTTAGGATTTGCATGCCCTCTTCTCATCGTTCATCCATTCATGTAATAATTATACATGTCACCTATTAGACAACTCGCAGTCAAACGAAACTATTGAAATGGTTTCACGGAGGTCTTTTACTGTTGTTGTTTGTGTTTGTTTGTTTGTTTTTTCTTGGGGGGAGGAGGAGGGGCGGCGAGGTTCAATACTTAGGCAAAGAAATCATCTGCGGCAGTCTTAACCCATGGACACACCAGGCAGTTGGCCAGGGGCCACAAGGGTTGGAGGGGGGGGGGGCATGGGTACATATTTATGAAATGGTAGCTCTGATCATCTATGTATTCGCGCCAAAATGTGGCCCATTTTGCAGTCTATCTATTTTGGTTGCAACTACATATTCTCTGAACTACGTCTGCATGTTACCAAGGTAGCCGCTGACTGAGTAGACTGGCGGAATCATTGCAGACATCTGAATAGCAACAACATGGCAGCCTAATGGTTACTTTCAAAGTCATGTACATAATTATCGAAGCTGTAACGCGTCAGCTTGTAGAGAACTGAGAAAACTATTATTTTATTTGATAGGCCAAACGTTCTAAAAGCTTTCTGGATTTCATGGAATCTGTTGTAATTTTCTCGTCCAGGCGCGGTGTGAAATTAGCGGAGTGTGGAAAAGTTTAAGCGGAGTTGCAAAACATTAAATTTGTATCAAGAAGAGGGAGAATTTGATCTTAAAACCTCATATCATTCCTAAACCCGAGGACAAGACACAGGCCTCAAGTCTTGAATCCCCACTTTATCAATTCACACAATGCCATTCGCGAATCAGAAATTGGCCTAGTAAACACTTGACTTGAATTTATTTACTTAATGTTTTAAGTCTCCGTCTTATCATGACGAAATGTGGGGGAAAAAAGGGAAAAATAAATACATTTTCAAAACGGTAAATATGAACATAAAACTCTATGCAAAACATACACGTAGATTCTATAATATTTTGGGGGGGGGGGGGTGCTCCACATTTCAACTACAGCCATAGATACCAGTGCATACATACATGTACATGTATATGAATGAATAGCAAGCCCTACTCTTTCCTACCCTGATTTTGGTCTGCTGGTCTTCACATAAAGGAACTGTTGTCGTTTTAAATCACATTCGGTCTCTTTACCAGTAATGCAGCTAATCTAGCTCAAGCAGAATCCAAACTATTCTACCGGAAACACTAAAATAAATAAATAAATAATAAAAACGCCAGGCGCAGTTTGCACGGGCTATAATGACGCAACAGATCTTCGCCCCACAGCTCAAATATTGATGACGTAAATCTATCATATATTCTAGATCTACTCACAGTGTGTACTTCAAATTCTTTGCATTTACTTGACTGTTATAGTTCATGTACGAGCATATAATATCCACCTGAGATTCAGTCCAACCGAACTACATGAACATGTATACTAAAATATGGGCATACTCCCCAGGTTATCACGCACAGCAACACCATTCATAATTGAACCCTTGTTACATTCTGACAGTTCCTTAGGCTCGAATGCAGCTCCCATCCAAAAACCTGAGAAAATGAAAGCATCCTGATTCATGACCTGGATGGAGCCTGGCCTTCATGGGGTGTAAAAGGTTACAAGGGCTACAACACTAATTTTATTTGACATCGGGTCTTTTTCTTGGAAGATCCCCTGTAGTTTCGCCCTTCCCGGCAGTTTCAATTCCTTTAATCCTTATGATAAGCTTAAGTCGTGCTGCACTACCTGATGCGTCGAGGGAAGTCTCGGAAGTTTTTGCCGCCTAGTTTAGAAATGTATGTCCATTTTCCATCAAAATTACGCTGAGCCTGCGTGCCTGGGGATGTCAATATTGGCGCGTAAGTGCAATTGCAATGTCCAGTCCAGTGGCATCCTCGTCAGGATTTCTTTTTGTTGGCTGAGTTAGGGTCTTTGTCGGTTACTGAATACGTAAATTATAATACATGCACAGTATTATTATTTGGACCAAGTGGCCAATGTACTCACCATAGACTTTGGAGATCAGTTTATGGTCAACATCCAAAAACTCTACTGCGGCTGTTTCGTCAATGAAAAGATCATTGTGGCCTGCGATCCATACGTAATCATAATCCTAATCTTTGCACTTTCCTAAAAACATTCCCTGGTCTAAATTGTTACTACAAAAAGTTAATTACTCTTCAGAATTAGAGTGCCTTTGTTCTAATTTTGGGTTCGAAAGTTTTCGAGAGGTATCTGTGGCTAGAGAAGGTTCATTTGCAAGTACACTGTACACCCATTTGTTTGAACTGTATGTGTAAAGTGTACGTTGTTTAACTTCGTATTGTACTTTTAAAGCACGGCATCTTCAGAATGACGATACCGCGCCTGATACGGTTTACTGAACAGTTCGGAAAATTAAAATACAGATGGTGGCATTGGTATACTTATTAATATAACAACATATTTTACACCTTCAGCATGACAAACGTTGTTTTCATTTGGTCAAGTGCTATTATGTCGACAATTTAATTTTTTTTTTCAATATCAAAACTGAAAATGCGACCTTTTCTGTGTAACGCTGACACATGTTTGAAGTCGTTTTCAGTGTGACTTTTGTCATAACAAGTGACCAATGGAAATCAACATGCAACCTTCAGCCCATAATGAGTGGCGAGTGACATATAGCGAACAACTTTCTGTATCTGAATGCCTACCTACCCACTGGATTATAGTGTACACTGTACATGTATCTTGTTTTACGGACCGTGACTTCCATTCACCAATTCAAAACAGGCAAGCAGGGGCCTTTGAGTGAAAGTCTTCTTTATTACATAATGTTTGCTCTTCACACTGACTATATATTATGATGTAAAACTCTCTTCCTTTTGCTGGACCTTCTGGGGACACGACCGGGGTGGGGGGGGGCGTGGGGGCGTGGCCCTGGGGAGTCCTTGCGCCTCTTGGTCCATCACGAGCTTACTAATCCCAGATGGGCTAAGGGTGTGGGGCTCCTTGGTTGCTGTTCCTTCGCCGGGCGTTCCGGAAACGCCACAGGAGGGCCCAGGGCAACAGCATGCCCCTTTGGAAGTTCTGTGCTCGTCTTGGTCCAGCGAGTGGCAACGGCATAGTCTCAGGAATCCTTTACGCTTTTGCAGTGGGGACCCACTTTCTGGGAAGGTTCGAGATGAATCTGCCTCTTCTTTGCCCATCTCGGCCAACTGTCAGTTCGCTCTTTCTTCAGTTTTGGTGGGTTTTGCGCTACAATTCGCCCTTTATTCAGTTTGGCGGGTTTTGGTCCTGAGACGATGTGGACACTTGGTCATTTCCAGACTCAGCTCTCAGACCGACAAGTAGCTCCATCACCACTCTGCTAAGTTTGCCTTGTGCAAGTTTTCTGCCCATAGTTCTGGCTGTTTGGGAACTGGTGAGTTGATTGTTCAGTTTTGTTGTATATTGTGTTTTTGGTATTTACAGCGTTTCTTTCACCGTGCCGTGACTATAACAGATAATTCATGGCGTGTATTTTGTTAAGTGGTTTCTAGACTCTGTGCTCAGGCACATGGTTATTGGTATTAATGTCACTTAATCCGTGGTGGAGTTCAAAGCTGCAATGTTGCACTAGTGTTACACTATCGTATACACTATATTGTAAACGAGGTACATGATGCGGAGACTTCCCCTTTAACTCCATGCAGTTTATTTGAAATTCAGCCACCCTGCTGTTGAGTGACAGCGGATGTAAGATTGCACGGAAATGAAGTAAGCTATTAATGATAATGACAGTTGTTGGAATGGACCTATCGCCTGGTATGGGGTACACTGGTTAGTGTGTGTCCGTACATTCGAATATTGATCTGCAGGTAAGGCAAGGTCCTTTTCAACAAGGCGACCTAGTCTAGATCACTATTAGTATTATTGCCTCATGTTGTAGTGTAGCCAAGAGGCAACTAGAGGTGCTTCAATCATCCATCTGTACAAAAACAAAGGGGACAGCCAAGTCTGTGACAACCATCGGGGAATCTCTCTACTTTCAATTGCTGGCAAAATATTGGCAAGAATGCTTCTGAATCGCCTTCTTGATCACCTCTCGTCAAATGACTTGCTTCCCGAGAGCCAATGTGGCTTTCGTAAAGAGAGGGGAACGGCGGATATGATTTTTGCTGCCAGACAGATTCAGGAAAAATGCATGGAACAAAATAAAGCGCTGTATATCACATTTGTTGACCTCACAAAAGCATTTGACACAGTGTGTCGTGAAGGCCTCTGGAAAATCTTGGCGAAGTTTGGGTGTCCACCCGAATTCATCACAATAGTGCGCCAGTTTCATGATGGCATGCAAGCTGCAGTCAAAAGCAACGGCAGTGTTTCAGAGCCCTTTGCTGTCACAAATGGGGTAAAACAGAGTTGTGTCTTAGCCCCAACTCTGTTCAGCATCATGTCCTCTGCAATGCTACAAGAAGCCTTTAGCTCTCCTCCTCAAGGAGTAAGCATCAAGTACCGAACTGATGGCAGTCTATTCAACCTCAGGAGACTTCGGGCAAAAACCAAAACCAAAAGTACTCAAGTCTGTGACCTACTATTTGCTGATGATTGTGCACTTCTGGCACACGATCAGGATAGCATGCAAAACTGTGTTGATAAGTTCTCTAGTGCCTGTGACAACTTTGGCCTCACAATAAGCACAAAGAAGACGGAAGTGCTCCATCAGCCTACTCCAGACGACAAGTATCCTGTGACCCCAAATATCAAAGTCCATGACAGTCTTCTGAAGGTGTCGGAGAACTTCACCTATCTTGGCAGTACACTGTCTTCCGCGGCTCGTGTTGATACTGAAATTCTCTCAAGAATCAGCAAAGCCAGCTCTGCATTTGGCAGGCTTCGAAAGAGAGTATGGGATGTTGCCGGCATTCGCACAGACACTAAGCTGAAAGTGTACAATGCTGTGGTCCTTCCCACCCTACTCTATGGGGCTGAAACCTGGACAGTGTACCAATCGCATGCCAGAAAGCTAAATCACTTTCATCTGGCCTGCCTTAGAAAGATCCTAAGGATCAAATGGCAGGATAAAATTCCAGACACTGAGGTCCTCAATCGTGCCAAGGAATTGAGCATCTTCTGCCACCTGAAAAAAAATCAGCTACGTTGGGCAGGACATGTTGTCAGAATGCCCGACTCCAGACTCCCTAAGCAAATCTTCTTCTCTGAGCTCTCCAATGGAACGAGGAATGTTGGGGCCCCAAAGAGACGTTACAAAGACACTCTCAAGCAATCACTGAAGGCCTTTGCCATTGATGTGAGTGAGTGGGAAAAGCTCTCGCTTGATCGTGCAAATTAGAGGGCGGCCCTTACCAGAGGCAGCAAAGCATGGGAAGCTGACAGAGTCCAGCAGGCTATCAAAAAAAGAGAATGGCGCAAGAAAAGGCCCAGTGGTACTGAACCAACGGAGCACTCTTGTCATTTATGCGGAAGGGTCTGCAGGGCAAAAATAGGACTTATCAGTCACATGAGAAGCCATAAGTCATGAAAGAACAGTCTTTCCATTCTGTCCTCTGTGTCCTTTAGTTCTCTTTATTGTCCATGTGTTGAAATTCTCAACAATTTCTGTTCTTTATTCCTCTGGTGTTGTTAAGGTCATCATCATACCTGATGGACGAACTATTATTACTGTTAATTAGGCCTATGTGCTTTACGTTGTTTTTTTAAAAAATAATAATTAATGTGTTCCCTGTCGCCAAAAAGATCCTGGTGTGGTGTTGCTTTGTAAGATCGTGAGCAAGCACCACGGTGGTGAAGGCTGAGTGTTGAATGGTTAACTGAGTATTTAATTCTACTATTTAATATTATCCACCACAGTTTAGTTCAGTTTCCATTCTTCATCCCAACACACATAAATCCAAAGGGACTTGCCAATAAGTGCATAAATCTACGCAATACTGCCTGTTTTTAAAACGGTCAACTCGCGTTGGTGTTAAACCTGCAGTCGCACCATATTGTACTAGTAGTAGTAGCCTTTAGATACATGATCCACCGCCATACGGTCTCAGAGTCAAATCAACAACAAAGAGGAGGGCTGCAACAAATGTAAGTAAACACTAAAAAAAATAGGCAGCGTTAGAAACTGTGCAACTCCACTACAGCCCCCCCCCCCCCCCCCAAAAAAAAACAACAAATGTATAAATACAGTAAAACCTCGCTATACCGCCACCCGTTATACCGCCATTCCCGCATACCACCAGCTTTTCGCCGTGGTACGGATCTGACACCTATACAAAATCACTAAAAATCTCGTTATACCGCCATCCGCCAACAGTTTGACTGCTACATTCATTACTTGAGTATAGTAAATATTGCTCGTTATAGCGCCAACGTAAATTTAACCTCCTCCCCACATCTACCTAAATCCAACTAACACTGCAACAGTCGGAACATCACTTGGCGCCACAGTGCTTGTTACTCAAACACCAATCCTACTACAGTCTTCGCTTTTGAAGTCCTGATAGGCCTACTGATGGGGCATGCAGTGGGAAAGACGGGTCACAGTTCAAGAGAGAGTTTGCGAACGAACTTAAGCGCGCGCGAGATGATGCTTCAACTGGTTCATACCGGTCGCGGGGCACGATGCAAACAACGCACGTTTGTTGCTGAATTGTAATGTAGCATTATTTGTCGTGTTGCAATACATAATACTTTTACTCTTAAGGTGCGATTTCCTGAATAAATAAACTCCAACACACATAAACACAAAAAACAACAACAAAAAAATACAAATTTTATGAAAGCAATGTAAACTTCAAAATGACAATGGAGGTTTATGTCTAGTGGAGAAATAAGGGAGATAACTGCAATATTTTAGACATGTTAGCCAGTCCAATGTTGGTAAATTACCTAATTACTTATTTCCCTTGTTCTACATGGTATTTTCGTTGTACCGCCATTCTCGTTATACCGCCAATTTTCTGTTTGCCCCTTACTTGGCGGTATAACGAGGTTTTACTGTACATTCCTACGGTTCCAATCACTCTCATCATACTACATATATTAATTTTATTATTTAGTTCAAGAGATTAAACTTCGCTTCATAATTCAAAGTATCACAACACCATGTACTTTCAGTTACTGGTGTGTTATTATTACTTTCAGACGGATCCCACTCCCAAGAGCTATACACTACACATAAGGAATTTGTGTTAAAACTATTCTGAGTAAGTGTTGAGAGAGAGAGAGAGAGAGAGAAAGAGAGAGACAGAGAGAGAGAGAGAAAGAGAGTGAGTGAGAGAGAGAGAGAGAGAGAAAGAGAGTGTGTGTGTGTGTGTGTGAGAGAGAGAGAGAGAGAGAGAGAGAGAGAGAGAGAGAGATAGATAGATAGATGGATAGATAGAGAGACAGAAAAAGAGAGAGAAAAGCATTTGCTTAGAGATGAATACAGTACATATAAATAGTGCTTGCATTCAGAGGGTCATTCCAACCCTAATCTAGCTCCAGTGGCTGTATTTTCATGGACTGAAGTGACAGCATCCATTTTACTGAAATTATAGAGCAGAAATAAGTTTCCCATGCTCTGTCACTGAAATCTTAACCTCTGGAGAATGAATGAGAATGTATGCAGTAAAACCTCGTTATACCGCCAAGTAAGGGGCAAACAGAAAATTGGCGGTATAACGAGAATGGCGGTACAACGAAAATACCATGTAGAACAAGGGAAATAAGTAATTAAGTAATTTACCAACATTGGACTGGCTAACATGTCTAAAATACTGCAGTGATCTCCCTTATCTCTCCACTACACATAAACCTCCGTTGTCATTTTGAAGTTTACATTGCTTTCATTTGTATTTTTTTGTTGTTGTTTATTGCGTTTATGTGTGTTGGAGTTTATTTATTCAGGAAATCGCACCTTATGAGTAAAAGTATTATGTATTGCAACACGACAAATAATGCTACATTACAATTCAGCAACAAATGTGTGTTGTTTGCATCGTACCCCGCGACCGGTATGAACCAGTTGAAGCATCACCTCGCGCGCGCTTAAGTTCGTTCGCAAACTCTCTCTTGAACTGTGACCCGTCTTTCCCACTGCATGCCCCATCAGTAGGCCTATCAGGACTTCAAAAGCGAAGACTGTAGTAGGATTGGTGTTTGAGTAACAAACACAGACTGTGGCGTCAAGTGATGTTCCGACTGTTAGCTGATTTAGGTAGATGTGGGGAGTAGGGGTTAAATTTACGTTGGTGCTATAACGAGCAATATTTACCATACCCAAGTTATGAATGTAGCAGTCAAACTGTTGGCGGGTGGCGGTATTTTTAACGGGATTTTTAGTGACTTTGTATAGGTGTCAGATCCGTACCACGGCGAAAAGCTGGTGGTATGCGGGAATGGCGGTTTAACGGGTGGCGGTATAGCGAGGTTTTACTCTATTCCAAAATCAGAGCTCTGGTTTAGGTATGACTTCTACTTGTGCCACAGCTTGATTGCTGCCACAACAGCAGAGTTTCTCACTGCTTTAAAAAAAACAAAAAGTGACAGAATCTCTGAACTGCTTAGTGCTTGATGGTCAAAATAATCAAATGGCAATTTTTTTAAACACATTCCTTGGCTGTCCAACACATCCACCCAGGTCACACAATAGGCCTTCAATGTATTATAGTGTATTGAAAAAAGCACAACTATCAATCACTCATTCTCTCTCATGCAGCTTGCCACACTTTCCAAACACTGGATGATTTCAGATGTTTTCTCTGGTAAATTTAATTCAATTCTCCATAACAATAAATCAACTGAGAAATCTGGATGTAGAACGTAAATTATTAGAATGAACCCATTAATATTATACAGCTGTATGTTAAAGCCTGAAATTGCTCCAAACTTTAACATGATTTATGATTTAACCAGCTTTAAAATACATTATATTAAATCACATGTAAATTGATCATTCTTGGTATCTTGGCCACAAAACATTCTTTTCCTCAATAAGAATAATCAGAGCAGATATCATACACCAATTGTCCTTTAGGAACAGAACATGTATACACATGCATCATTACAACCATATAAGATACAAATAAAAATATGTCTGTGTCAAGGCAATCTCATTTTTCATTCATCAGCTGTATTTCATATTTCATGACTCATTTCCTCACCATTCCCTGTAATTATATTTGTAACCCCTTTTCCTATTTCACCAGTGTTTACTATCAATATAACTGACTACACAGCCACTTGTTACTATGTTGTACGTATTATATCCATATATGCAAAAAAATCACCTAACTTTACCATCTTCTATTTCATGCTTCATCTTATTTTCTCACAGTCAAAATGATGAGATTGTGTGTTCCTGTTAAAACTGTTCAAAATTTAACAATATCAAAAAAACATAAAATGCAAGCATACTCAATCAACCCCTAATAAATTTACAATTGCAAAACTTTTTCTTAAGGAGGATCAACTAACAACAGAAAATATGTAGGCACCTTCATGTTTACCACCATGATTGTACCTGAAATGTCATGCATCCAGTTTCAAGTTCAGATGTTCTTGGAGCTACACCATTCCAAGGACATAAAAACCAGAGTGTAAAAATGACATGATTATCATTTCAAGTTAAATCAAACTAGCCTACTGTCTCACTCACAAGTGATTTTCTTAAACTCACTTCCGCTGACTGATTGTCTGGCCAAGCTCATAACCTGGGAAATTTGCTCAACAGAACTGAACAAATTGTTTAGTGGTGTTGATTTCCACAGACTGAGACAAATGATAATACTTGCAGGACTAAGAACTACAATGCATAAAAATGACTGCTGTAGACACTATACTGGTTCTAAAAGCATAATTTACAAAACAATTAAAAAGCAATATATGAGCATACAATTTTTCAATGCTAACTGACAGAGCCAAATTCCAAAAGAATATCCTTTGTTGAGGTTACTACATGTCTGTCAAAGCAGCCCCAGGTTTCAATTTTTTTTAACATTCCCCCCGCAGTCCAAAATCCTTGGCTGGGTACTGTACACCAATTTTCCCCTGTGGGGTTAATGCTCCCCTGTTTTCATGATGATAAGAATGAATCTGTGATGGCTTTTGTCATTCTGAGAAAAAGTGAGATCTGATATTGATCTCAATGACAATAATATGATTGCAAACACATCGACTGTGATCTAAAAAACCCTTAAATTCCTACACGGTAATTCACACACTTGACTCTTTATCAGTTTATATACAGCAAGAGAATTTGTGGAAGCTGAAGAATGTTTTAAAATTAAAAAAATCCCCTTTAAATTTAATGGAAAAATGCTAGCCTGTGGTAAAACTTTTCTTATAGGCGAGTCAAATCATGTTGCACTTCATACTCTTTTCCTTTCTCTCCACTCTCCACCTGATCATACAGCTGTAGTCACTGACAGGAATTTGTTCTGGCCCCTGTTAATCCTCTTCCGGTTCCTACAAGCGTTCTCTCTCTCAACGGAATTTAACCACCTCGCGTTAAGTGCTGACAAAATTCAAATGCATTTTTGAATTTGAAACACACTCTCTCACATAAATTTACATTCTTGGCTTTTGAGAATGTAAAAGACAATACAGTACAAAATCACCATGATGATGCATGACAAAATCCAAACATGACAGTTACGAAACAACAGGAACATCAGCCTCAGTCTCTATGCCTAGCAGATACTTGAAAAAATGCAGCATCATCACAGAGTGGCCTGGCAGATAGATGTAGGTTGTGTAGAACACAAGTGCCAAGAAAAACACTAGCAACACATCTTGACAAAGTTAAGGATCACTCCTCACTTTAGTAACAACTGGAAAATTAAAGGCACAAGTATCTTTTTTTTTTTCTATTTTATAAATTTACATTTCCCATCAGGTGTTGTCTTTCTTTTAAATCTGTTTAATGATAGACAATGCCATTATAATGATTATATAAACTAACCAATTGTTTTAAACTTACAATACTTTTAAATATTATATCAGGACTACCATAATCAACACATTCACTGATTAAATAGATCAGACAGTTAAAAGAGGAGTCCAGTTAAACAACATTTTTTGTATCATACTTTGATTCAAAGGTTTTTGCTCTTCACCAGTTGGAGCCACCCTTAAATCTAGTGAGAGGGGAGAAGTAGAATTTCAACAATCAAAAGCTTTCATTGGCTGTCTGTTTTGCTAGATATCATATTTACCAGCATCAAATAAATCCGAGATCTTTCCATTGTAACTGATAGCACTAGCACATTTTTTGCATGAAGTAATCTTCATAAAAATGACAATAACCAGTCATGGTAAAATGCTAATAAGAAACTAATAACATGCACATAATCCTCGCTGTATGTCATGGGTCTAATTGACCCAGAAGCAATTAAAAACGGTTGTAATTATCTTGTTTCTGGGAATTTTTTTCTTGAAATTACAAGCATTCCTTCATGGTGTCATTGCCCATCTTCCCATAGTTTTAAAATTTTAAAATATTATATGCATGTGTGTGCCCACCAAGGCACGTGCATTTTTACTATTCCTACCTGTACGCCCTGGGGTCTGACAGACACCACATGGGATTTTATTGTGGATTTTATTATCATGCCTTTACTTGTATGTCCTGGGGTCTCAGATACACTACACTCCTACAGAGGATTTTATTGTTACATCCCACTCATATGTTCTTGGGTCTGATAGACACCATACCTTTTAAGGAGGGTATCCCAATAAACTGTTCTTTGGGGTGTGGTGTCGATTAAACACCACTATGTACGCCATGCATAGCTTTTAGCGATGTTCGGTGAAGGTTAAAAAAAGTACCCAATCCCTATTATATTTGTGCTTCACAGAATAACCACACAAATGATAAAGGATACTACAGGCCCATCTTTCTACTGGCTCCAAGAAGTACACATTGGACAGGAGAGTGTAGTAAAAATACCAGTCGCTGATTTTGTCGAAGATTTCGCCCAAACCCATGGTGTAGCTTTGTCTATCAGTCTGAGGATTAATTTAGAAAAAATTACACATAAAGAATACATACCACACTAAACAATAATTTAACATGCTATTATATTATTTATATATTATTATAATTATACATGTATCCTAATTTTCTGTTGAAAATCATGGCTGAACAGTAGTATGAAAAAAGATACGTTCTACCAACATTTCTTTCTCCCACCATTTAGAAGGGCAAGTTTTGAGTCCAGGAAGATCTTCACCAACACTTTTTAAAATTTTGAGGAACCTTTCAAAATTTATGTTTTATGAAAAGAAAGAATGCTGTTTGCTCCGCTTGATTCTCAGCACGCCATGATCACCAAACAAAAAGATCCTGTGTGCAGGCTGCTGCATCTTTACATTTTTTCTGCAACTTTCCACTGCATCCCCCTTCCTTTTTTTTTTTCTACTTTACTAAATATAACACAGATCAGAGGGACATCCTGGGGTGAGGTAATTGTGTGCAAAATGGGATGAGGCAGGCAGGCTGATCTGTCAGTTTAAAGACCTCAAGATACATGTACTCTTATGGTTGTTGGCTAGATTACAACATGACATTATGTGTACTGTAAATCAACAGATTCCATACACAATCATGATCAATTGAAATGACAACTTTACCATAGTACATGTATCAGTTTTGAAAAGTGCTGTTGATGTTATCAACTTTCTTTCCACTAGGGAGCACATGTAGGCTGTCTTTACATTCCTTAGTTCCTTTAACTACTTTAACTCTCTTGCTGCCACAGCGCCATCATAAGTTGCAGAAGGCTGGAGCACATTTCAAGCTAAAACCAACGGGAGGCCGATATACTGTCCGACACTGCACTGGTGTGTTATGCACTCCTAATTTTACTACTTCCTGCTGTCTTTCTACCCGATAATCCATTATTCTGGAGGTCTAAAGAAAGGAAGGGAATTTGGGCTTGGCCGCAACAAGGTTAAGATTTAAAAATTTAACAAGAAAAATTTGATGCGTAATGTAAATTCTAAATATCTGTTATAAAATTCCTGCTCATATTGTCATATTTATGATGATCAGAATTACTTATTCCTTATACCTTGGTTAATATCATATTCACACACAAAAAGAAGAAAATATGTTCTGATAATTATACAGTGTATTTAGTGATAAGACAATTTTTGAATCAGAAAATCTTTCTTTTCTGATAATTACAGAATAAGTACATAAGTATCCTTACACAAGTAAGTACAGTACAGTACAGATAAGTACAGTATCCTTACACAAATTCATCCCACTAAATAAATATAAAACCTGGTAGCCTATAGGTGTTTGATGAAGCACAACAACTATATTGCTTGAGATCTATCCTGTGAAGAGGGAGCTGAATAAAAGATGCAGTTCAGTATAAATTTGCCTCCAAGAAAAGATCAGCTGTTACATTCCTCCCTCTGGTTTAAGAATTGCTGATTCCCCACAGTCTGCACAGCTCATAAATGTAACAGAGCAATTCGCAAATAGCAACAGCTACCATATGCTCACACATTGAAAAACACGTCGTGCTGTCATGAAATTTGAGCTATTTGTCTGCAAGGAAAGTTTGCTAAGAATAATGGTTGAAAACGCAGATGTTGCAAAATTCAAATCATCAGTTTGTATGTGGGTGGGATCTATCAGAAACATAGTGTAAAGAGAAAAGAGTTCTGTCATTGCTCCTAAAAGGCATTCACATGCTTATCATTCATTCTGACATGAGTTTAACCACCTTCGTGTTCAAGAAACAATTAATTCTTTCCAGCTTTCAACATCCTATAGATAAAATTTACGTTTTCTTACAATTTTTGTCCTATATGATCTATGAAGATTTAAGGAATCCATTACAGAATGATATGGCCAGCTAGTCAGTTTACTTTCTGAAAACTCTGAGTCTGAGCTAAAGGAGTTAGGAGCATTTGATCTCAGTGTAAACCCCCCGCCCTCTCTAGGTGGATGTATTTATAATAGGTCATCCAAACTGATTTAAATACTTTTTATCACATCTCACCAGTTATTGTCTAATCGGATAGACCTTTTCCAAGAATTTTGATACCAAATTTATTATGCTGGCTTAAAGGCTTTAAAAGTTATGGCATTTTCAAAAGTGAAAAAGCACCTAGAATTTGCTACCTTTTGCAAATCGCACGATAGTCCAACTTTGACCGCCAATAAAATGACCGTTTATTGAGTCACGACTTTAAGAATTCTTAGTTTCCAAGAAAAGGGGGTGTACATTACGCTCAATTTTCTTTGAGAGGTGCAAATGCAACACAAACATCTCATTTTATGTTTTTTAGTCACCAAACATCATCCGACGTCAATTTTTGTGAACTCTAGACTTACAAGGGAGACAAAAATAATGTTTTTTTTTTTTTTTTTTAAATTGAAAAGGAGGTCAACTGTGTCACCACTGACTTAGCACTGAGTGTCAGACAAAGGTGACGAAATCAAGCATGGGGTGGGGCTATAGATTAGAAACAGTCCGCGCTTGGTGCCGAAACATACCCCATGTCTGATCTTAACATACCCTTTATATAATACAAAGGCTGAAGTTTTTTGAAATATAATTTTGATTATGATCTACTAAAGTTTCCGCCAGTTTCTCGGTCCACAAACTTTTCAACCAATGATTTTAAAGCAATTTCACCCTGAAACATATAAAATACATTACATTTAAACCTCATTTATCTGGCTTTCTGGGTGAGTTATTTTAAAACATGTGCGCCACATCAGCGTGATGTGTTGCGACCCTTTGTTACAAGGGGGTCAATTTGGTATGCGCAGCTCAGAGCGAAAACAGCAAGTCTATGCCTTTTTCAAGCTCTAAAAACGCACAGAGATACACACATTAAACAATACAAAAGAAAGTATATTCTGTCAGAGGAAGGATGAACTTTATTTTAACGTGGAATACATGACGTTTCACATAAATACACAGCAGTAATAGCCTTGTAACGTTGGCCTAAAATTATGCCAAAATGGGATTTCGCCCCTTTAACGGGGCAGTTTGGACTACCTATTTATAGTTAACATGCATCTCAGCCATTAGCACCATTAGCACTCAGAACATGGCTATAGACTTCTCCCCATTTATCCAAGTTAGTTTTTGTAAATAATTTCAACTGGTCCCTAATAAATTCAAATCTCTTACAGTCCAATCCACTTATCTCGACATGGCTTTTGTCAACATTCTGGGTAACTCGACACAATTTTTAAGTCCCAACCTGTTCCTTCTTTGATGCTACTAAATATTTCCCAGTAACTGGTAAATTCCATTCTTTCCTCTTATATCGACACATTTCAGCATTTCTCCCCGACCAGAGCACTAGAACTATAACTGTGCTACTGAAAATGCCCACGCAACTCCCCACATATAAGACCCCTTCCTTTGTTTTTGCAGTGCTGGCAGGGTGGGGCAGGAGAGGGGTTGTGTGGACACAGAGGATGATCCTTGGCTTCAGTAAGGCGAGTGTGAAGTGCCATACATAGCCATTTAAGTGCATGGCAGTGAAAGTACAGTGTTATAAACTGAGTAATTTTTTTTTTTATCACAAAACATTTATGCGCCGTTGATACTAGGCCTTGACCTGGATATCTCAATGATATTGGAGGAACGGGTGACAGTAGGCCTATGCTGGTAATTATCTAGGAAAAGGGACATAATATGATTGCATTATTTTTATAATTTATTGGACATTTTTCCCATTATTAATGGTGATTGATTCCCTCCCACCCCCTTTCTTATTTGGGAGGAGTACCTTACTCGAGCGCCACTTTGTCAGATTGATAAGTAACGACGTGAGGGTCTAGTCAGTTTGTATCATCGAGGCCGTAGGCCGATGTTCGTCGGGGCAGTAGTCAGATTGACATATCAGGGAAAGCCCCCGGGGTAGCTATGTATCATCTCTTTTAGTTAGTTTCTGGTCTTTGGCGCTCGAGTACGGAACTCCTTCCCTTATTTTGGTTCTCTTCCACCACTAACCGGCTATTTTGACTTCCTCTTTACTCGACACAAGTTAGACGGTCCCACTGATGTCGAGATATTAGGATTGTACTGTAAATCTGAAGTGAACTAGATCTAGATCTAGGAATCTTAGAATCTAGAGAATCTACTTATCTAGACTCTAGATTAGATATAATATAATAGAATTAGATCTATAGATATCTAGAGATTCTAGATCTTGTCTAGATCCAGGCCTTGTAAGGCAACAACGTTCGACATTAACAACTCAACGATACCTGTAGATTGACGTTACGGGTAGATCAGCTCATAAATGTGTGTGAGATTATCACGACTGGATTATCACCACGATGATAATGAATGAAAGAGGCCTGAATGAACGATAACAATCTCTAGGCTACGAATGCATCCGGAAACGAACCACTACAATAATTGTATCGCATAATTTGGCACTAATTCTTGGTACGATTAATTGGGATTATTTCTTCAGAGTGAACAAACAACAAAAACGAAAGAAGGTAGATTTTAAGAGATTTTTTCACTAACTGTGAAAATTTGACGGTGGCAAAATTCTTAAAGTTTTGGTTAATTTTATGCGTGACCGGACCAGATTGAAACTGCGTCACATTCTTTACAACATTCGATACATGTATCGATATTGTGTGTGCACAACCCTTCACATATCTGCCTAATTCAATGTTATGATTCATCAGTTTACGTTTCTTGAGTGTTTTTGTGCATAATGACGATTAAAAAACTTTAAGATTAAAAACAAAATGCGTATTTCATGACTCCAAATCCACTGATTTTATCTGTCTTGTTATGGAAAAATAAACTTCTGCATCTCTTGACTAGGCCTAGATTGTGAGTTTTTAAAGTCTGGCATACTGAAATTAGAAATTTCGTCATACATCCTCTTCCGGTTCCTACATGCGTTCTCTCTCTCAACGGAATTTAACCGCCTCGCGTTGATGTACTGCGTGTCCAACTAATATTTCACATTAACAGGTAATTTAAGAAGCTAGTCAGAAGAAAGTCGTGTGAGACGTATAGACAGTGACCGTGGTGGCATATCTAGCTTCTGGTGGTCAGTTTGTTTTAAAAATAGATTCTAGAATCTAGAGTCTAGATAGAGTCTAGATTCTAGATCTAGATTCTAGATCTAGATCTAGATCTAGAATCTAGATTCTAGATCTCGTCTAGATCTAGAATCTAGATTAGGTACTTCAGTCACCGCCCGATTGTGCCCGAGTCGGCGGTCACCGGCAATCGCGATTTTCTGTTCCGCCATAAAACGGACGCCCTGACATGGTTTTGCGTTTCGGCTGATAACTAGCCCTAGAACCGGTGTTTTTCTGTTTTTAATGTCATAAAAAAGTTCCGATCTTTATGTGCACAATGACTAGATCACTCTACTAGAGTCTACTCTAGGCCTAAGGCCCTAAGTCGCCTAAGAGTAAGAGTAGGCCTAGAAAATTATCTAGACTAGAGTCTAGATCTAATTTACTACTAGAGTCTAGTACTACTACTAGACTCCAGGCGTAGATGTAATTAAAACTAATTTACTAGACTGTACTGTAGGGCCTAGATCCAGTAGGTCTGTTGTGTCTGATGTTGAAAAATATCCAATTCACATTACAATTAGATTTATAAACTGGTCAACAGTGATCCCAACAATTTCAATAAATCTTAACCCATACCCCGCGCACTACCCGTAAAGCCCGCTGCACGGTCAGTGACCTTACTCACGGAGAATCTTATCTAGGGTCACTGACCCGTGCCACTATGCGATGACCACAAACGCTGTCCACGTGGTTCGGTTTTTATTGATCGGTATGAAAACATTCGCTGCTATGCCTTATCACGCTTGATAATGAATTAACCAGCAAAATCTTAGTCTGTCAGTCTCTAACCAATGATCTGACTTATGATTCCAAACTGACAGCTGTAGTTTTTGTGAGAACAAAGCATAACTAGCCACGCCCTCCCAAGCCCTACACAAATGGTTTCATCCTTATTGACACATCCTAATAAACCAATGTGGGCATTTGGGGTAAAGATTATTTCAGAGCTTGTTTCTGATTGGTTCTTAGATACAGACAACTCCAGATGGTGGTCAGCTTGTGACAAAATAGATAATATTGCAAATTTGTTGAGCAACAGTTTGCATGTCGATGTTACATCTTTTGAAAGTGTGGGGAGAGTCTTTGAAAGCTTAGTCTTTGTGATTCCGACCAGTGGTTCACTGGTTAGTGGTTAACATGTCCATGTCACAATGCCTTTGATTTAGACGAGATACACTGAACAATAACACGGTGGTTACGTCTCAAAAAGGTCAGTGACCTGATGCGTGAAAATAGGGCTTGCGCGTGGCACGGTCATCTTGACCGTCCCGACTTTTGCCGCCCGTGCGGCTTGCAGGTAAATACCGACAATTGCCGCCCCTCGCAGGGTGAGGGTTAAGTACTGAACTGCTAGTCCTAGTCCTACTATCTAGGGCCAAGGGATCGGCTCTGTGACCAGAATGCTGAAACCAGGGTTATGTGGTTGAAATCAAGCGGAAACTGGGGTTTTCTGTAGCTGGTTTCACTATAAAAATGCCTGGAAAGTAGGCCTAATCAGGTTTTAGTTGTATTGAATAAGGCCGGCTACTCCATGTAGATTCCTATGCCTGGGCTAACGGGAAGTAATTTTAGTCATGCCCGAGAAATATGAAAATAAAATTCACCAAAAATTCAAATTCTAAGATCCAGCTTCTTCTATTCCCACTGTAGAATAGATTTTGATGTTCAAATGTAGTCAGTAGTGGCAGTAACACAAAATTACTAATATTATAAGGGACTGCCAGTAGAGAAATTCCATTTCAGCCACACAGTGTCACAACAGTTCAGGGATAGCCTACACAAGAAGTTGACTTTTAAAGAGTGTCCTTAAGTGGAAGCAAAGATACTGGATTGTGGAAGGTCGCAGGGTGCCCGTGATGATGGATGTTTTTTTATATTAAATGCAAAGCTCAGAGATTAACATTCAGAACATGAAATAGGCATGTAACTAAAACCAAAATTGTAACTATAGTACTCCTTCTGGGACTCCGGAAGAGGTATTGCCATTGTACAGGAGTTGCTTACTTTAAGAATGAATTTATAAAATTTATACTTTCATGTTACGAGTAGATTTGTTTAATTTCTCTCTGCAGACTTGTGTAGCAGATTGTAGTCATGCCCTCAGATGCAAAGAAAAAGAGAGATGCTAAAAAGAAGGAAGCAGCAAAGTCTCGTGGTCAGAAGAAACCTGTGAAACAGGATGGGGAAGCAGAAGCTAGCGAAAATACAGAAACTGATGGAACAGAACAAAATGGAACTTGTGAGGGACAGGAGAATGGTGTACCCAATGGAGCCTCAGGTGTGTTACCTACGATGCCATAGTATCACCTAACAGTTTGAAAATCTGAATCTATTATTTAATGGCTGCAGAGCAGGTTCTTTTGAAAACTGAAGGTTTTGCAGTTTAACTTCGTTATAATGTTTGAGTGTTTTTTTTTTTTTTTAAATTTAGGATAGATATTAATGTTTAACTTTCATTGCAGTTGTGGTGCCTGTTTGGTAAGAATGGTCACTAAGTAAACTCGTGAAATGCTTTGTATAGTTTATACCTTGAATGTGAAGCTTGCTGTTGGTTTTCATATTTTCCTTCACCATATTAAAGGTAAGACTTTGTTTTTTGAAAAGCTACTTTGTCACTGATAGTAACTAGTCATAAGCAAGCAATAGCATAGTTTCATCAGGATGCCACTAAAAAGAAGAATAACATGCGCTGGCTATGTTTAAAACTTGAGTGATGCCCCTTGATTAGTGTATACATGAAAAGCCAACACATTTGTGAATGATGCCATATATATATATATATGGGTAGTCAATGCCATTAAATACAATTTGTCTGCTTTTCACATGATTGCAGATGATATTTCATCTGTGTCTACTCTCCTTGATGAGTTGTCATTAGCTGCCAAGCATCGATCGTGCACAGGGGTTTTGGCGTCCCACCCTGACAGTAGAGATCTCCACATCCATAACTTATCCATCTTGTTTCATGGAGCAGAGCTGCTAACAGATTCAACTCTGGAGCTGAATGTAGGCAGAAGATATGGACTCATTGGCTTAAATGGCTGCGGTATGATATTTGATGTTAATGTAAATACTGAATCAGAGCATTTCAATAATTTACATTATAACTTTAAAAGCCGTCTACTTATTCAACTTTTTCAAGAATGAGTATTTAACTCTCTGACCCGCTACCGACACAGGTGCAGTTTGCCTTTGACATACACTGAGCCCCCCACAGACTAATAAAATACCCAGACTGGATGATCCCATTGTGTGACGTAACAAAACAGCGAAAGGTCATGATCCATCCGCCACATTAGGTTTACGTTTACGATCGACGCTGCACCATAGCTACAATGTTGAATGAATGACACCATTTTGACGCGTCTACTGAACGTGGAAGTTTGGTTCCGCACCAAGAAATTAATACATCTTGACAAATAAAAAGAAATTTCTACTGCAGATAGAACTAGAATCGGAATTTCCCGAGCGGCGGCCATGTTGGTTATACGACCGCCGCTCGGGAAATTCCGTAAAAAACGACACAGCCCGAAGCTCGTGTTTCCAGTCTGTGGAGCCCCCCTACTGACACAGGTGCAGTTTGCCTTTGACATACACTGAGTCCCACGAACGCACCCTTGTTGGTTTTCAACTTCCAATTTTTTCTACTCCGGTTATAAAATGGGGAATATGTCGGCTGTAGGCTCTGAGCTGTGATTCTCTGTCCATTTCTGCACACGTGTATAGCCATTATGTGCTGACAGTGCTTCCAGTATGGGATATATAGGGCGATGAAAATGGTCATATCAATATGAGCATAGCATAAAGCTTGTTTTGCTAAAATTAGTAAAATGCGGTGGAAGCGACTGAAGTTAGACCTGGTCAGAAGAAAGTATGGATGTTTTGATACCAAATAACTGTACTGGATAATAATTAACTGATGTTTACTTATAAATTTCAACTTTGTTTTTATGAAAATTAAAATTAATAGATTAGAATTTATCCCCATCACCCCCCATATCACCAACGAAAATTTATAATTCATTTTAAATAAATATTAATATATATTCAAATATTATAATACTTTAGAATACAAGTTGTGAGTTGTGAACTGTAATGTTGTGAGTTGTGAACTGCGCCTAACAAGTAACAGGCTGCGTTACAATTTCCTCTGAGAGAGAGAGAGAGAGGGTGAGAGAAAGAAAGAGAGAGTGAGAGAGACGTAAGTCGAGAGAACAAGACTTTCTGTAAAGCACCTAGAGCAAACTCGTTTGGATTAGGCGCTATATAAATGATCTTCATTGTTATTAGTTAAGCTCCAGTGTCCGGTCTGTCTTAGGGTCTCCCAAGAGGTCTGATAGGATTTCTGGGTCTGCAATACCTCTGATCAGGTTGTCCTTGATCATCTCATCACTGCAGTCAAACGTGTGAGTGCAATTTGCTTCTTTGCACCCTGCAGTGTACTGACAAAGGGATGCCTGTCCTCTAAGGTTTGCCAGGAATGTTCGTACGCCTGTGCCTGGTGACTGCACCATCTTGTTGAGCTTCATGCGGTGAACCAGAGTGCTCTCTTCCTTGACAGCCAATCTGCGTATGGCGGCCAAGAGGTCTGTCTCCGGCATAGTCGACACATCTCCCCTTATGTCACGCATGATGTCAGTGCGCAGGTCCTGGCTACAGCAATAGAAAAGGGCTGTGGGTATCATGCAGCTGGTGATTGTCATGCCTATTTTATACATATCCCATTGTCTCGTGAAGGCCGACCACTGGTCAGGGTCACATCTGTCAAGAACAGATTTAATTCATAAATGTTTCCACTGACTAAATTTTTGTGAGAGAGCAGTGAGTAATTTTTACAAACGTAATTATTGTGCGAGCCAGCATAACTTGGTCTCGTAAACAATTTGTTTTGAACAGTTTTTTTTTATAATAGATAGACAGAAGATGTGGGGAAGGATAGACGGACAGCGTAGGTGTGCATGACTGAGCACTTTTTATATCTCGTGTTTTGAACTAGGTTTAGTAGAGAGGGAAGGGGTGAGTAGGAATTAAATGTTATTGAGACGTCTGTCAACGTACAGAAAATACCGTGATCCAGAGTAAAAGCTCGGGGTTTTGAACATGTTAAGAATTTATTGCTATAAAATTACATTATATTGTATTGAGTGATTCGACCTTTGATGTCGACCCAAGGTCGTTGCGTAGGGCTGTTACTTAAAATAACTCAGTTCGGCAGCTGAGCTAGAAGTGGTTGCACCAATCACAATCCAGGAATTAGACGGTAAGCTGTAGATGCAGACCAGTATTTAAGGCCATACAGAACTTAGTTCTGGGCCACATGTAGACAATCCATTTACGAGGTGGTCGGCGATAGTCCTCAGCCAGATGAGAGACATAGAGACGCAGTTGAGCAGTCCATTGTGAGGAGCCTGATTTAAAGCTCCAGAGCCTAAGCTACTTGGTTTGATATAAACCCACAGCGTTTACATCCAGCGCTCTCACTCCTAGTGAGGGCCGCATGGTGAGAGTCCATACTAATTTGTAATGATGAAAGTGAACCGTTCTACTTACTTTTGAAGACAGTTTCAGAGCTACCGCCAGACAACGCATGGTTGTACAAGCATTCTCCATGGCGTGTCTAGAGGAAATGTCCATATCATAACATGTCTCATTGAATTAATAGAATTTAAACTGTTATATCCGTCGCCACGTGCGCGGATTCTTTTTGCCATATAACTCATATGACCTGCAAGTAGTTAGATTGAATACGTTAGTCTTTATAAAAGCTGTAGTTCCATTAGTTAGATTCAGTTGCCTTTGAATTGATATTTATATTTATAATTATATTTGTTACATTAATTCCTGTAATTAAACTGCCCTACAGTTCTGCTAAAATTGAAAGCAATTGATTTATTTAATTTTTAGAGTGCAAGTATTTATTTTTGTGTGTTCGTCGATTGTGGGAGCGGACCTCGAAAGAGTGTCAGTCGAAATATCCCCATGTAACCCACATCGCGACAACATCCGAGGCCTATTAGTGGCGGTTCCATCTTGAGTTTGGGCTTGGATTGTTGTGTTGATTGATGCACGTATTTGTCATGCATTTGAAGTGCGGTCGTCAAAGCAGTGGCAAAAGTGTCAAGATCCTGGGATTGCCACTCACAGCCGTCGACTGGGCATGTGAGGCGAGGCATGGTGAAGAAATTCCGAGTTCTTATTTACTATGGCGGTGCAGAAAGGGACTTCGTGCTTGGCTGATTAAAGTGAAGAGATCTCCATCATAGTAGTTTGAAAACAGCCCCCTGAGCTGCTGACAGCCGAATGCTCCGCAGACCGGATTCTGGCGTGGAGATCATCAGGAGAGAATGCGTCGCTGTTTCGGGCTCTACCTCTCTACAGCTATTTTAATGACGCCTTGCCAGTTCGACTGTGTGCCTCTACTGTCAACCGTCAGGACTCATTCCAGGTGGTATCCTCTCTCTTCAACCAGATCCAATGGCTTGCTCTTTCTACGGTCTTTTGTAGATCTTTCCTCATGGCATTTCCTTTCTTTGGGCCAAGTCCAGCCACTCTCATCCACCTGCTGACGCTGTCTGCCATGAAGCCTCTACATCCGACCTCGACTGGGAAATGCGATACCTTCCATCCCGCCTCCGCGCACTCTTCGGCAAGAGCTTCGTAGCGGCTCTCCTTCCTCTCGTGTGCTGCCTTGATATTGTCTTCATAAGGCACCGTCAGCTCTACCAGATGTACCTCTTTCTCTTCTTCGCTCCATAACACCAAGTCAGGCTTCTTTGTTGTTGGAATGGGAAAAAATTTCTTGCTGCCTTCTAGATCTGCAGACACTTCCCATTGGCCATCACTTTCGTCAGCAGGGGCTTTGCTTGTCTTCTCTCTTTCAGGCACCTTACTTCCTCGTGGCACGAATGTGATCTTTCTCAGTCCGTGGTCCTGCGGTTTAGGAGCGTACTTTCCCTCATTCACCTGCTCCTTTGCTGCCTTTGTGAGAATCTTGAGCACCTCATTGTGCCTCCACGTGTATCTGTTCAGCGCTAAGTGGCAGTTTGAGAGGATATGTTTCATGGTTCCTAGCTTTCCGCACCTGCACTTGTCATCTTCCTGGGTCTTCCATCTGACCAGGTTCACCGGTGAAGGCAGAACGTCGTAGGTAGCCCGAAGAAGGAAGCTCAGCCTTGAAGTATTCCACTCCCATACCTCACTCCACCCAATCTGTCTTTCCACTACATGCTCCTCCCAACTCGTCACTTGTCCTTGCTGAGCACACTGAACTAGATGAACGTCCCGCCTCTCCGCCTCCATCTTTCGCACCTGCCCTGCTGCAGCTGATCTTCTCTCCTTCTGTGACATTTTCCCAAAGGGCTTGAAGTCACCACTACCCAGTCCCAGCCTGTCTGCCTGTGCAGGGCCAACAATGTCGCCATGCTTCAACACAGAGATGACCTCATCAGCCGCGTCCTCCGCCCTCCATTTTCTTGCCGTTCTGACATCCGGTGGGTTGTCGCTGATCTTAAGGTCCTTCGACTCCCTCAGCATCATCACTGTCCTGATCTTTCCTGCCTTGTAGATCTCCACGATTGAAGTGAGTGGCACCTGGAGCGCGCCTTTCTGCCTGTACAGGGCTGATGTGTTAATTGTTCGTGGTAGGCCTAGCCACTTTCTGATGAAGTTGTTACACGCTCTATCATTTCAACTCTTGACAAGGCGACTTCGTACATTGTCAGTGGCCATGCAAGCCGCGGTTATAGGGCGAACTGAAGACACCATATCTTGTACTTTCCTGGCAGCCTAGTCTTGTCAATGGCTTTCAGGCCATCCTCTGCTTGTTTCATGATAGCCACGCCACGGCTCTTGTCATTCAGTGCTCCCGCATACCATCGTCCTAAACTCTTAACAGGCTCATCTTTCACTGTGGGTATCTTCTCCCCCGCGATCGTGAATTTCTGTTGCTTCTGCTTTCCTTTGTGCAAGGTCAGGCTCCTGGACTTCTTGGCTTTGAATTTCATCCTCGACCAAGTTACCAGCTCATCCAGCCGCGCCAAGACCGTCTGCATTATGTCTGCATCTTTTGTCAGCAGAGTCACATCATCCATGAATGCCTTCTTCGGTGCTCTTACTTCTGCCTCTTCTTCACTTAAGCCTGCTGACCTCAAGAGCATCTCCATCACTAGGATGAACCAGATGACCGAAATCGTGCAGCCAGCTGCTATACCGATCTCCAAATGGTGCCACTCAGTTGTGAATTCTTCTGTTGAGAATCGCATCTGGAATTTGCTGTAGTACTCGTTCATGATGTCTTGCACCTTGCGCGGGATGTAGAAGAATTCCACTGCTTTCATCAGCAGTTCGTGGGGTACTGACCCATAGGCATTCGCCAGATCCAACCAGACCACGTTCAGGTTACTTTTGGCTTTCTTGGCATCCTGAATTGCCTCCCAAATCGTGAAAGCATGCTCAATGCAGCCCGGCATCCCTGGTACTCCTGCTTTCTGGACGCTTTCGTCCACGTAGCCATTGCCCTGCAAATAAGCAACAACCCTCCTCGCAAGTATACCCATGAAGATCTTGCACGTCACATTGATGATGGAGATAGGGCGAAATTGTCCGATGCTTTCTGCATCCTGTTCCTTCGGTAGGTATACACCTTCCGCTTTGCACCAGTCGTCGACAAGCTCCTTATCATCCCACAGGTCCCTCAGCAATACGTACAGAATGTGTCTTAGTTCGTCGCAATACTTAAAAACCCTGTAGGACACTCCATCGCCCCCGGGTGCGCTTTTGGCTCTTGCTCTTTTGACAAAATCGTCCACTTCCCTTTCAGTGAACGGTCCCAGTCGGAAGCTCATGACAGGGGCGGTCGGTCGCTTCAGGCCTCTCATGTCTGGTAGCGGCTCATTCCTTTTGGGATCGCTGTATGTCTGCCTGACCTGAGCATCCAGCTCTTCTTTTGTGCAAGTCAGCATCCCGATTCGTGCTTCTGTGAACAACTTCTTGGCTGCCTCATAAGGATTTTTCAAAAACTGCTCCCGTGCTCTTTTGCGTTCCTTTCGCCTGCTGCACCTTCTTTCTTGCCTCTGCAGGTCTCTGCTCCTCTTTTTTAGGTCTTCATACAAGATTTTCAGGCCTTCTTCCTGGTCTGGTGGTGCACTTTTTCTCTACTTCTGCAGGTCCCTTTTCTGTTTTCTGATTTGCGCCAGAGCTCTACTCGGCCCTCCCGCCTTCGCCGGTGTTTTCTTCTTACTCTCGCAGCTGTCAAACTCTTCCATTGCCGTCTCGTAGATGATGTTTGCAAACAGACCCAACATCTCTTTGGCATCTCCTATGCTGGCCTTCTTCTTGGATTCTCTCAGTTTCTCTTTGCCTTTCTTTTCCAGTATTTTGTATTTGTCCTTGTTGGCAGCAGGCCACAGAATTCTCGGCTTTCTTGACCCTGGTTCCTGGGTTGTCGGATCTGCACCGACCTGGACCTGGACAGAAGAAGAGTTGACCGAAGCACTAATCTCTCAGCTGTGGTTTTCATCCTGGGATGATTTGCTTCGCGTCTTATGATCTGTCGATCCGCACTGTCTTCTCTCCTTCAAACAGGCTCTCCCTTGATGCACTCTCATTCCCCGCCAAGTGCCGAAACTCCTGCCGCACTGCCTGCAAATGGAGCTGTTTTCTCGTTGATCATTGGTCATTGTCCTTTTCATGCTTGGGTCGTTATCCATAGGTTCAATCCTTGTGGATCCATCCTCAACTCCCCCCTCTCGGTGGATCCTGGGGCTGTCTTTACTTGTGGTTGACGTAACAGTGAATACAGTGACATGGGTTGTTAGCCCCTGCCACCGTCGGTCTCTCCCGATGTCCACCCGTCACTCCGGGTTGTCGTCCTGTCTTTCCAGGATGTCAGTGGCAGTTAAGAATGAATAACTTCCTTTATTGTGAATTCTTTCAACTTCTTTATTTGATTCTCAATTACAAAAGGATGATGGAGATCTCTGCAAAAGAGAGGGTGAGATGATGTTAGTATCATGAGGGATGCATTGTGGTTATGTAGGATTAATTGGATACATATCTATCTAGTTATTAAATTTTAGATAAGCTTTCTCACTTCTTTTAGCCATACAAAAGTTCAGCTTGGTACTAAAAATTGACTTAGTTGAATTAAATAATTTACCAAAAAATTTAATGCTTAATAATTGTTTAAAAATTTTTTTGATGTTTTATATGTATTCATTAAACAATACATACCGCCAACTTCAAAGCAATACCTTGATAAAGTTGTGAAATGTTAAAATACCCTGGAAAACCCCAGGTTCAGGAGCATAACCTGGGAAAAAGCCTCGGGGCTCAGTCAAGAGATCTGAATTATTTAATTTAACCCTCCAAGTGTCGCCGGCCGATTGGTCCTGTTCTGTGGTGCTACGGCCGATTTATAAATAGCCTATGAAGACAATAAGACCTTTATTTCTTTTTGTGGTGCTGGCGGGGAGGGGTAAGAGAGGGGGTGTGCGGACACAAAGGATGACCCTTGGCTTCAGTAGGGGGAGTGTGGAGTGCCTTGCATAGGCGTACGGCAGTAAAAGTACAGAGTACTACAGTCTGAGTAATTTTTACCCCCACAAAACATTTGTGCTCTGTTGATACTAGGTCTTGACCTAGATCTCTCGGTTAACTGCCGTATTGTGTGCATATCAGTATCATCGCTTCTTCTGAAGAAACGGTCAGCTCCAGGTTAAAAAAAAAAGGAAAGCACTGCACATTTGATAGCTACAGCATTTCTCTGATGTCGGCAAATCTTTGCCACACAACTGCTCCACACAACAATGATATTGGAGGAACGGGTGACAGTATGCCGATAATTGAAAGGAAAAGGGACATAATTACGTTATTTATTGGACACTTTTCCCAAAATAATGGTAGACCTGATGAAGGTGAAGTAGATAAGTTTGGCTGGGCAGCTGTTTATGATGAAAGCACTAGAACCAGACATGATAATAGATATAATTTTCATCCAGAGTGTACAAAACTATACATTTTCTGGCAGGAAATTGAATTGACTGTTTTTAGCAGCAGTGAAACAATTAGAGCAGCACAAGTGTCCTTCATTGTTACTAAAAGTGAGTACTACTGGTATGTCAAAATGATAAAGGTCGTTTCAGGCAAGGTCAAAGTCATTACACTTTACGATGTTATGAAAAAAAAATATAGTTTTATTGCATTTGATTGAATACTGTGTACAATATAATCTATTTTCAAACTTTATATTAAAACCTTAAATATCCTCTGACACCACATAAGAATATGCCTGACACTTGGAGGGTTAAACAGAGTCACTTGGTGTATTCATGATAAAATTAGGATCATGCCCATGCTTCTGATTTGGAAATATGAAATGCCAAAGAATTGGCTGTGGCAAGTACAGAAGATGGAAACAATAACTCTTATTGGAAGTAATCATGTCTTTTCCAGGCTTGGAATAAAATCCATTTCTAAAAATACTCTTCATACAGACTTGTCATGTATTGAAATTTAATAATTGGTGCTGTTCCATCTGTATACTCCTCATACCTTGAGTAATGGAACTGCTCTTTCTTTTTTTCTTGTTTTTAATATTTTTATCATTTTCAACCATTCTCTTAGTCCCTTTCATGCTTCAGTTCTTCATAAAAGGTAATTGGTTTGGTAGCAAAGACTCTGGCCAGAAATGTAATGTGCAAGATGAATTGTCCAGTGGAACAAAATGGTAAATGTAATAATTTTATTCTGTCATTTTTGCTTTCAATCTCAACTTATGTTGGCATGTTCTAGCATAGTGTAAAATTTCGTCTGCAGGTAAAACGTCCTTACTGGCTGCCCTTGCAGCACGAGAAGTTCCCGTTCCAGATCATATAGACACATTTTTGTTACGTAGAGAAATGCCTCCCAGTGACAAGACAGCTTTGGAGGCAGTGGTTGAAGTGGATGAGGAGAGACATCGCCTAGAGAAAGAAGCTGAGGAATTGGCACATAACCAAGATCCAGGTCATTTAGCACAACCATTATTTTTTAGGTGTAGAAATGTAGTCCCATGATTTGTTTGTATGATCAAGTCTTCATTGTCACAGTGTATTTTGTAATTTGTAGAAATTGGCATTTATATTTGTTTCAGATTTTTAAGAGATTGAGAAAAGAGCTTTCTTGGAATTAATTTAGTCTAGATTGTGAAGACCAGTACAACATATTTTGCTGTTCATAGTCCATTTAATGTTATAGTGTAGCAGTGATATTTATTATTGTTGATTTTTTTTTTTTTAAATCAGAGGCTCATGAGAGATTGATGGATGTCTATGAAAGATTGGAAGATCTGGATGCTGCTAAAGCAGCAGCCAAGGCAGGTTATATATTACATGGTCTGGGATTTACTCGCACCATGCAGAATACAAAGGTAATTTTATATTTTTGTTTTCTAATAATTTTTCATTGAGCCATGATTAAAATCTTGATGGCATAAAGTTTTAAGTCAGAATGTTTCCAGCGATTCTGATTTCCTTCTTTGGAGTGAGCAGTGTTGTCCATTTTTACACATTCGAGCAAAAAAGGTCCTCTCTCGTTCTAGATAGTGGCAAATGTGTGAGATAAAGCCCAAATTAAGTGCCATGCAAGAATGAGGCAGTATTCTGTTGATAGCTCAGCAGTCTTTAACTTGCTGACTACCAGCCATTTTTCTTCACATCATCCATTGTGGACTATCGCTGCACGTTTATTAATTAACATGGACATACAAAATGTGCTTTTGCAGCATAACAAACAATATCCCAACCTTAAGGAAGCTTTATTATCTGAGTCACATTCAGCTCTGAATTTGACCCGCAACTTGCGAAATGCCACAGCAGTCACTATTGGCATTGTCAGTGGTTGTCGTAAAAATATCATAGCTCACGTCCTTTTCATCTCCTTATGTCTTTGCAACTTTCTGATTGACGGGAAACGGATGCAATATCAATGGGTGAACTTATACCCCAACTGCTCCGTTGTTGCTGTGAAAAACAGGTATGAAATTGGTGCGGGAGGGTCACGATAAAAGAAGGTTAGTGTAGTATTAGTAGTAATAATTTGTATTGCAAGTGTCATTGTAAAAGTAGCCAGTGAATTGAAGAATGGATCATAATATTATAAAAGTAGCCTATTGTGTTATTTCATGCTTCAGGTCAAAGATTTTTCTGGAGGTTGGAGAATGCGCATAGCCTTGGCAAGAGCGCTTTTTATACGACCGTCCTTAATGCTTCTAGATGAACCAACCAATCATTTGGATCTGAATGCATGTGTTTGGTTGGAGGAAGAACTGAAAACGTAAGTCTGAACGGAGCTCGTTTTCCATATTGGCATTTTGCATATAATGAAATGTAATTGGCTTTTTCAGTTAAATTTTTAACTCTTTTTTTTTTTTTTTTGTAAAATGTCCTTTGTATAAAAGTCCTCTATCTTGCTCTAGCTCTATCGTCAATACTTTTTGGGTTTATGAAACCCAAATGATTTGTGATTTTCACAGCATTTCAAAGAAATTGTGCCCTTTGATTTACTTTCTGTAAAGAATAGTTCCTTTTGTTTTTAATTTGGATAAATTTCTCATCATTACTAATTCATGTGTGAGTGTACAGTATATGACATTTACTGTTACAGATAAAAAGTACATTTGTAAGTTTCTGCATCAGAGGTGCTGAGTGATTTTTCCCAAAATATGCATGTGCATTATTAAATGTGCAGATCACAGTTTTTCATGTCATCATTTGTGTTGCAGATATCCACGTATTCTAGTGATCATCTCACATTCTCAAGACTTTCTGAATGGTGTTTGTACGAACATTATTCACATGCAACTGAAGAAACTCAAGTACTATGGAGTGAGTCTCGATATTATTTTTTTGTTTTTTAATTTTATATGACAATATATATAATTGTATGTGATACCAATTCGAAAACACATCTTAATGAAAGAAATTTATAGAACTGTTCTTATCCGCATGAACAAAATGATTCATGAGTGGGATAAGTAGTTGAAGGTTATTTTCAAAAGAAATAAATTCCCCCCCCCCCCCCCCTTTTTTTTTTTAATAAAGCTTTTTCTCAAAGACTTATAAGTTCATCAAGAATTGAACATGTCACATTATTATTACAACTAGCTGAGGTCCTCGGCCCTGCCCAGGATAAATCGGTTTGAATATTAGTTTCAGTTCCGGGTGGTTATTATGGACCTGCTTCATCTTGCCTGTTCCTATTTGTTTTATTTTTGTTTGTTTGTTTTTAAATAAGTCGTACTGCTCTGCCTTTGTGAGTTGACACCCTGCGCATCCCGTACAATAGCATGATTTGCGCACGGGTTAGTGTGTTTGATAGTGAACACATCGCAGGAAGTGATAACGAAACCTTAAAATGGCGAACCATGGCTCGAAATAGATCTAAATGATGGCAAAACAATGAACAATGAAACGTAGAAGCCTGAACATTTCATAATTTGTAATATAGCCCATGTTAATTTCGCATTGATAATATGCTGTTGTGCAAAGTTTGAAGCCTGGGTGTGATGCGGTTCCTGAGCCTTAGGTTACCAAAGTTTCGAGTTACCAAAATATATATATAGATGTATACATTACAGCAGTCAATGAAAAGATAGAGAGTTAAGATTCCTTATTTTTGTGACAGAATATGCCGTTTGTATAATCAACCCTCTCACTGGAGAATGATGACAAAAAAGGCCGAATTATAGAGCTTTGGCTCCCATTCATTCTGCAAAGACCAATGGTTGAGCCATGCTCGATGTTCATAGCACATGGAAGCGATCCATTAGTGATGCTGACTCCAGTCCAGAAAAAAATTCTGATAAAATCCCACTACATTTCTGGAAGCTGATTAGATATTATTATATAACTTAAAGAATAATCACATCACCTAAGAATAATAAGTACCATTAAAAGTTTGTGAGGACATGCTGGAGAACTGAATTTCATACTAAAATTATTCAGACAGATGACCTGCATAAATGTGCATTGGTTTTGCAGGGTAATTATGACAGTTATGTACAGACTCGGTTTGAATTGGAAGAAAATCAGATGAAGAGGTACAAATGGGAGCAAGACCAGATTGCTCACATGAAGGTAAGGAAATTATTCTTTGGTTTCATAAACTTGGATGAAGAGTAATGGTGAAAAAGTAACACTCGGTATGTATTTTTTACTGGTAACTTAGCTTATTTGGCAAACCAACAAATGCATTAGACATTGTAATGTATTCTTTTTCTTGATGAATTGTGCAGGTCAGTGCAACTGATATTTTATAGCTTTTGTTCTATTTGTGCTTTAGGAAAGTTGGTGAATATCTAATGAAAGAGAATGTGGTTTGTGTTTTGCAGTCAGGAGTGCAAACTGTAAAAAACAATTAAACAGAAATACCAAATCAGAGTGCATTTATATGTATATGTTTGTAAATGATGATTTTGACTTGCGTTACAGAACTATATAGCTAGGTTTGGTCATGGCAGTGCAAAACTAGCTAGACAGGCTCAGAGTAAAGAAAAGACATTGAAAAAGATGGTAGATGGTGGTTTGACAGAAAGAGTGTCATCAGACAAGGTATGTAGAACTACTGGCTCTCATTCAGTTGATTGTCCTGTTGTGATCAGTTGTTTTGTCTTCCAAGCACATATCTAGTAACATTTTTCATGAGATTGCTGTAAGTTGATGGTAGTTTATTAGTCATGTAATTTCTCTGCATGGTAATTTTGATTCTGGGCGATTCCAAGCGTTACGGCGTGACAAAAAAGGGCACTTTTTTGCCTTTCATCTTTTCTAGAAGGATTATTACTATTAGTAACAGTACAGACTTAAAATTGCACACTAATAAACTAGGATTTATTGTGTTCAGGATGGCACCAAGAGAAATAAAATTGAAAGTTAATGAGGTAGTCAAACCCTTGACCGTTACGGAGTGACGAAAAAGCCCTTTTTTTTTTGGGGTCATAAACTTTAGTTGTAAAATTCACGTCCCCTAGATGGACCTGAGGTCCCATCTTTACATATGTGATGCGTAAAAGGACAAACTTAGTTACCATAATGGTAGCAAAGTTAATGGTTTTTAAGTTTATATGAGAGAATGATATAAGTGACCGTTACGGCGTGACAGTATAAAAAATCAACTGAACATGGCAAAAAAAATAATAAAAAATATTACAATGCACTGTTCCTGGTTTTTCTTTATTTTTAGGAATCTGAATTTTATTAACAAATAATTTGTAAATTTAAGTAGCCTGTTTGTATTTGTACAATTATATAACTCTTAAAAACTCTTTCATCAATAAATGTAAAACATGAACATAGTAAAAGGCAAAAAAAAAAAAAAGAATGAAAGAAAGAAAGAAAAACAATTTATAAACAAGTTGATTTCTACTTTAAAAAAAGCATGTTTGCTAATACATCAAAAGAATTTAGAGAGATCAATCTGAAAAAAATAGTGACCCCGTTTGTTTTCCAGGTTTCAAAAAATGAACTTCACAATAAAGAATTCAGATTTCTCAATCACTTGAGCTACAAAGTTTTTGGTTCGAGATTTTCCCATAACTTTGGCCACAATAAAATCACCAATAAGTG
Source organism: Onchidella celtica (assembly GCA_963931925.1). Classification (NCBI taxonomy): domain Eukaryota; kingdom Metazoa; phylum Mollusca; class Gastropoda; order Systellommatophora; family Onchidiidae; genus Onchidella; species Onchidella celtica. Next base: position 38,119,690 of record OZ007567.1, read on the forward strand.
GGTCACTTCTTTCAGCAGAAGTGGATTCATGAGATGTAGACTTGCTTTGAAAAGGCTTGAAGACATGTGTGCTAACAGTTTGTTTTTTTTTCTGTGGAGAGAATACTCAACTTTAAAGGGCTGGAGAGCTTTGACAGATTTTGTGTTTGGGGAATTGGTTGCACATTTTCCCAAATTTCAGATAGGCTATCTTCTGATGCTCTGATGTCCTCAGAAGCCACAAAAATGACTTTAGTCTTCACTGACCTTTCACTGGCAACTTCTGAAAAGTCCTTTGCATTTGAAACACCCTGCCCTGCCGAATTTGAAATCCAAACTCTCCTTTTCACCCCCCCCCCCCCCCCCCATGCCACCCACTGCACCCTTTCCATGAGACGTTGCGAAGAAATGCCAGGACAGATTTACTTTCAGTTCATTTTTCAATACAGTAAGATAGGAGAGGACACATTTTTGCTTAAACTGGGAAGCGGCATCATCTGAAAATATGCTGACATGTTCAATTTCTTTGTGTTCAGTTTGCAGTGTGGTGATCAATTTTCTGATAAACAAGACAATGGCTACTTTGTCATGATTCAAATCATCTGTTACAAAGACACATTTTTGTTAATCCAAGCACAAGTTGTAAACAGTGACACTTGTTCATGGCTCCAATGAGCACTTTGGATTTCATTTTGGAGTATAATAGCATAATTTTCTGCAAAATCTACTTGTACAACCACATTCTTTCCATCATTTCAGCCAAAACAGCTCATAAAAAAAAATAATTTAACATAAATTTTATCATTCATTATTGCAAAATACACACATTTTCTTGAGTTCAAAGACTTCAACCATATATCTATGTGAGCCAGGAATGTTTTTACATTGATTTTGGAAAACAAGTTTGATGCAGAGAAATTAAGCGTGGATATATTGTCACTCATCAGATTGACAATCATCTGTCACGCCGTAACGTTACGGCGTGACGCTGTTTCAATTATTGACAGCTCTTTTATTTTTTAACCAATTTTGTTTAAATTTGGTTTGTGTATATCTCATACCCTGGCCATAAGTCAGTTGAAAAGGTATTTTGATTTTTTTAGTTTCTAATTTTATACGTTAAAACAAGGGGGAAAAACGTTACGGCGTGACAAACTAACCTCATTTGTTTTCTAAAATTCTGTCAATACTAAAATACCCAGTCCAACAAAACTGGTGTACAATTGTTCCTCTATAAAGGGGCTATCAGGTAGACATTAAGGATGCATCCTAATTATAAACCAGGAACTTCAGCAGATGTCTTAAAACATGCACCTACTTTCTGGACCAGAGTGAAATTCTGGCCAATTTTTACCTAACACTCAATAACGAATAAAATAACGACCTTGGCCTTCTAAAACTCAAAAAATTAATATGGACCTTCAACCTAGAGTCTTTTACCCAGACCTGCCTAGTTGAAAAATCAAAAATCTGTAACAAGGGACATTTTTTTCAGTAATTTCACATAAAAATCAGTAACACCACTTACGAGATAATTTGACGTTTAGATTCACACGAAGACGTCGAAGAAGGCTGTTACACGAATCCACACCACTATTTACATTCTATGTACAGTTTATTTACAGGTTTTTTTGTCTCCAGCTGCATGTGCCTAGTCCTTTGACAAGGACTGGGCATAGGCCCCCTTCAGTCTCTTCAACTGCTGGGGTGAGAAGCTGCCACTCTTCATTGTGGAGTCTCTTTTGTGCTTCAGCACCAGGATAGCCTCCAGTGTTGCTATGCCCATTGAGCAGCGTTGCTCTGTCTTCACTTTCCTTATACACAGGAAAAGACTCGCTCACAGTGGGCACTGCTGTAAGGAATGGTGAGAAGGCCCATCATGAATTTGCCAATGTTGGTATATGGCTTTGCTCCACAATCATCCTCATTGACATAGGCTGATACTTTTAACCAAAAGTCATCAATCCTGATGTTTGCACTCATGGCATTTGGTGGAATGTTGCACTGAAGACAGGTGAACTCCTCAGCAATAGTGTCAAGCCCTATATCTCTTGGGACAAGGATTGGATACTTCTTGGCAAAGTACTTTACACTGTTAATGGATGCAGAGCTGAGCTTATCAGGATCTGTGACAGCCAAGTGTTTCAGAACTTGATCTGTAAGAGGCAGAGACTTGAGCAGGTAGTCTACAACAATAATGAAATATTTCTGCACACTGTCATAAAACTCCTTGATTTTTGTGTCAGAGAGACCATTTGCTGACTTGTTGGCGATGAAGGACTCGCACTCTTCCCCAATGATCAGCTCTGTCTTGCTTTTCAGGTTGTATGGGAGCTTGTACTGAACATCTGTTACAGGCTTGTTCATCCCAAATGCTGATGGTGCAACAAACCTGCTCATGGTTCTGATTAGCTTGAAGGACTGCTGGAGCATGGTTGAGGCCTTGGGTGCATCTGACTGATTTGTAGTCAGATATTCCTCAAACACTTTGTTGGTGTATCTCAGGAACATCAGATACAGGTGGGTGGATCTAGACCGCAGGATGCCCAGAATTTTCTCCACCTTCTTCCTAGCATAACAGCTCAAGCCTTTGTCTGCAATCTCAGCCTTGAAAAAGTCCTTCAATGGTTCCCAGTTGTCCAGTAGGCGGTTAAGGCACCGGCCAATGCTGAGCCATCTTGTTGACACATGTTCAGCATCTTCTGCTGCTCTTTTCCATAGAATTCTTGAAATTTTGAAAATCTGTGGGATCGTAACGAACTCTTGTTGAAGTAATAGAAGATGTCCACCAAAAGATCAGATGCGTTGGCTGGGAGGATGTCAGCACCTTTCTCAGCAGCTATATGGACAAGGTGGAGTGGACAGCCAGACAAAAAGATTTCTTCATGCTTGTCTTTGCAAAATGCAATTACCCCCTTCTCTTCCCCAGTCATGACATTGGCGTTGTCGCAGCCAAGGGCAATGCAGTTGCTCCATGGGATTTTATGTTCGGCTAGCAGACTGTCAACTAAACCAAAGATCTTAGCACCAGTAGCTGACCCCTCTATAGTTGGCACACTTAACAGCTCACTGTGTACTCCATCTGTTGAAACACTCCTCACCACCAGGGGAAACAACTTGCTTTGCTCCATATCATTGGAGCCATCAGTGCTGATGGAAAAGGGCCCAGATTTCATTCTACCAATAAGAGTTTCCTGAACCATATTGCTCATTTCCTTGATGAGGGCCGTTGTCTTGGATCACCCACAATGTATTTCCTTCGCTATCTGGGAATCTGGACACGTTTGTTTCACCAGTTTTGGAAGGTCATCTGCTACTGCTGCTGGTAGATTGTGCTTGGCAATAAATTCAGCCATAAGGGCTTCGGCATTCATCACTGAAGATGCGAAAGTATTTTCCTTGTTGACACTGACAGACTTAAACATACTGGCGATGCTCTTCTGTTTGGTGTCTTCTGCCAGCTTCATGTGCTTAGTTCCATTCACATGAACTCGACAGTCAAATCGACCAGAGTGTGAAATGGAAAAATCTGTTGCACAAATAGTGCAGAATGCGTGGCCTGGTCCAACACGTGACTTCACCAGACATGGCCATTCTTCGGTGTAAGCCGGACGGAAAGTCTGAGTACTGCCTTTGCGTTTTTTGGCAGGGGGTTCCAGTGTTTCAAAATTCGTTCCATCCATGCAATAACATGTGCCAATAATCTCTTTCTCGGTATTAACAAGGCCACGTATTTTCGTTTATATGACCCAGTGTCAGAGCGGCACGCAAACAGCCAATCTGACAATACAACACTGAACAGGAAGTTGACATCCGGATATGATTCGTGGATTATTTTTTTTCGGTTTGCTACTTCTCGGTTTTTCATTAATTCCGTAGTCTGAACGCTGTTTCCGTAACTCCGTAATTCAGAGTGGATTTCAGTAACAGTTACGGAAAATCCGTAACACTAGGCAGGTCTGCTTTTACCTGTAATTTAAAACCATGGACACAGTTACAAACCCATTTTGAAAATTTTGACCTCAGGACCTACTTGCTTGGAATCGCCCTTCTGTATTATGGGAAATTCCTAGTTCATGTCTGAAAAAAAAAAATAATTGTACCCAAACGTGACAAGCAAATTTGTGGGATGCATTCACAGCAAAACTAGGTTGGACTTCATTAATTAGAAAATCAGCAGTGTTTTAGGGTCTTCCTTCTTTTTTTTTCTGCTTGACATTGCCTTGTTCCTCCCCAGACTGTACAACTGTACTTCCCAAGTTGTGGTAGTATACCACCGCCTGTCATAATGGTGCAGCATGTTAGCTTCCACTATTCTGGAAACCAGGTATGTTTCAATAAAACTCTCTCAAAAGCTGTCATATGCCACTTTCGGTTATTTTTCAAGTGACAAATATTTCCAATTAAATCAGATAGATATATAATATATGTTGATGTTCAGATCATGGGAGTTTCAACTTGCTCTTGGAAGATGAGACTGGATGTACTTGTGCACTGAAGTTCAGGTTTTTGTGTTTGTGACAAATCAAGACCTTGGGAGCTGGAGGTAAAGGTTTTCATAAACTGAAAGGTATCTCAATTACCTGCACTATTGTAAAAAGGGGTGGAAGAGGAGGGAAGGTAATATAATACTAATAAGAAACAATAACAAAGTCGACTTTTTTTTTTTAACATTTGTGTGTTTTATTTTTCCCACAGAAACATATCTACAAAAATTTGGACTTCGGAATCGACCTAGACACTCGGGTGGCTTTGGTAGGACCTAATGGTGCAGGGAAATCTACACTACTCAAACTGATTACTGGAGAGGTTTGTGATGGCAGTAGGCTGTTGGAAAGAGTTTTATATTGGACTTCAAATTATCATTCAGAATCTTGGTAGAGAAGATGCCAGATAGTGTTGCAAATAAAGTTCATGAGGTGTCATGTCTAGAGATGACTCAGATTTGTGAACATTTTTGATTGCTATAAAACCATGATCAGCCTTACCACCTGGAGTCACATTTGCAAATTTGTTAATTATGGATAATATTTTGTGAAAAATTCTTCTGCTGTTCAGGAAATCAGACAATAATGTACATCAGTCAAGTCTCAGATAAAACTGGTTTGGAATGAGACTTTTTTTTTTTTTTTTTTTTAATAATGGAAAATTGAAAGGTACTTCATAACCTGCAGGAGAGGTTGCAGATGGGATCTTTAAGCAAGTGACATCTGTTTTTAGGACAACTGAATTAATTGTTTCTCTTCTTTCACAGTTGATCCCTACAGATGGGCTTATCCGAAGACATTCTCACCTGAAGATTGGTAGATATCACCAGGTGAGTACATTTTTTCAGTACATCAGAATCACAAGGGATGTATGAGGTGTTCACATTGCTATTGTATGTTTGCAGTCCAATTTGTAATGGGCTGTTCTTGACACACTAGATCTAAGTTACAACTACTGGGAAGCACTTGGCATCCCTAACATAATTTCTCATGATTTGTAATTGTAAAGGCAATGGCTACATTCTTAACATGGCCATAAGCCTTTGATTTCGATAAATGTACACTATATTGAAATTAATTTGTAGGCACATTTTTTAACATGTTTGGAGGAATGACATACAACCCACAAACTCCGTCATAGTTAGCGACAGACATTTCCTGTTTCAGACTTGGATCTAACCGTTATGAATGGGACATTACTATCGTAAATCAATAGAGGCTTACTTGCGGAAGTGTCTTCAAAGTTCTACAACAAAAAGTGTTCGGAAAAACTTCCAACAAAGAAAAGATCAGACCTGCCAATCCATTACAGATTTTCTTAGTTTATTTCGGAACTTATTACCACAACATTATGGTATTTTGGAAAGTAGTAATTTCATTACCCTTTCCTTGTCACCGCCTTGGGCTATATATATCACTTAGGTAATCTGCCCCCTGAAAAATTTACCAATCCATATAAATCTAAATGGTAGACAATTACGACTAAGTTCTGGGGGTCGAAACCCATCATTAGGAAGTTCATCATCATTACTATCATCTACAACAACGTCTACCTCACTATCACTTGATGAATCTTCTTGAAATGACACCCAACTGTTGCTACTGTCAGTGCTATCAACTTCGGTGTCAGCCATTCTGTCACTGACATTGCCAACTGACACTAATTTCAACATTCCACAACTTAGATTCATTGTAAACATCAGCAGTTTGCTTAAAAATCAAGGGAAGCTACTCTAGAAACTTCAAGTAATAATAAACATTCGTCCTCGATCGCATTCGCATATTTCATCTTCCTAGTCTGATATACCCCACACGCGACCGCTATAGCAGTCCAAGTGTACCAATTTCGGAAAATGACGGCGACCGCTTGGTGACAAGGAAGGTGTTGACATACACATCCAAAGTGCGCATAAATAATTTCATGAAGAAAATTCAAGGGAATTCACTATTATAACCCTGAACCATACATGTTGCAGATTTGGCTTTAGATTTGACTTTTCTTTTGTCGTATTTTCTACATTGAGCCCTGTAAAAAGTTAAGCTGGCCGCTTTTTAAAAAATTGTTTTGTACTTCCCTAGCAAATTTTCTGCCAAAAGTAATTTGAGTGTGCTTCAGTGCTTCCAGACATCCGCAAATTTGCGGAAATCCGCAAATCGTGAAATTTCAGCAAGTTTCGCAAAATTCCTCTCGATCCGCAAAGTTCACAATATAAAACGTACAAGATTTACGATATTCGGCGATTTGTGGATATTGTCGTCGACGCGTGCGGTCACACTTGAATAACATGTTTGTACTACTCGTCGTGAACGGGTATTATTTACTTATATTACCGCGGGTGCTGAGCGGTTACTAGCTGTAGCTAATAAAGCCAACAGTGGAATTAATTGATACCCGAGTCCCCGTTACTTATACTAGTAACTGTTACCCGGTTCCTCATCAATACCCGACCGTAGCAGGATCTACTCCAGGGTTGCCAGGTTTGGCTCTTTGGGTGCCAGAATCCAGAAATCTGGCTCTCTGGAACATAGCTGGCTCCGAAATTTCGTTTTCTGGCTCTGGCTCTTTTTCTGGCTTTCTATCAATATTCATAGACTACGAACGTTTCTAGTGTCTCTTTCTAGCTCCTTCAGTAGTATTTTCTTGAATTTAATGGGTAGATTAAACAGTAGAACATCTGCTTAATGCCTATCCCGAACACCAATCAATCAGAAGAAATATGGCCCACACCCACCCAGGCACACACGAAACTGTACGGCACTTAGGGATCTGCGGGACACTGCATTATTCGTTAGACTTTAGACTGACAGGGGTAGCTGTCTAAAGGTGTACGAAAAAGAAGAATTGTAAAACAAAAAATGAAAAACAAAATCTGGCTCTTTCCTGGCTCCCTAGCGTAATGGATCTGGCTCCCAAGCGTAAAACGTACCTGGCAATCCTGATATTCTACTTCCTTTGTTTAGTTGAAGTTTGTGGACATCGTTGAATTTTTTTTTTTCTAGTTGCCTAGTCTTAATCTAGATCTAGAGGATAGTTTTCTTTCCTGTTTGTTTATTCATGCGGAATGTAGTTCCCGGTGTTATACTTAGTTTTGACTAAATTATTATTAGTTAAGAATAAGACCGATTCAAGAGAGAGAGGTGAGGCCGCCGGCCAAAAAAGAGTGGGCGAGACGACAAGACTAACTAAGAAAGAGACGCAGTTTTTCTACTCTGAGATCGAACAACAAACAAAACATGATGGTGGCTTTGTTCTTTAATGAAGATAGTGACTTGCAAGAATCTTCCTGTGACCCTATGCCCTGCCCCTATACTTGTACTATTACTATAGCCTAATACTAGGGCCTATGCATGCTAGACTGTCAGAGTCTAGAGTGAGGAATTTATTTTTGTTCCAGTTTGAGTTACTATACTAGTACTAGTTACTGCAGTGAGTGACAGTTCCTGCTGGTTGTTGGAGATCTCTTCATCTGTCTTCATATAATATTATTATGGATGCACATGCAATTTAAACTTAAATCCGAGACTGGTGGTGTACTGTTCTGAGTTGTGCTTGGTTTTTACTAATAGTTTAACTATGCTAGACTATACTGTATAAAGAGACTGTGACTTCTAATAGCCTACTTCTATCTCTAGTACATTTTTGTGAGGGGTCTAGCTAGTCTGAAGTGAAGTATGTTGATTGGCCCTACAACATGCTCAGATTTTGATTTTTTACCCTCTATTTTTTAAATTTTTCTTCGGCTTCAGGGGGACGTTTGTCCCCCAAACGTCCCCCTGAAAACCCCCTACCGGGGCGCTGCCCTGGACCCGGACAAATTTCCTCGAATTTCTTTCTTGGCTGCTGGAAGCACTGGTGCTTATTTTTCGTCATTTGTTAACGGGTGGGAATCCAGATCACAGTTCTAAACATAGCTAGATGTATTCTCTTCCTTCAAATTTAAGCTGAGCTAGACATCGCTAAAGTCTAGATCTAAGTGGTTTATTTGGCAGCGACAATGTATGACGGATGCAGGAATGAGTCTTAGCAAGATCTGTGGATAGACGTATTAAGACTAAAGTGATTTATTCGGCAGCGATTGTGATGGAAGAGGGAATCAATTTTCAAATTGTCTTGACCTAGATTTCTCGAATCCAAGCCGTGAACACGGAGAAGGTTGACTATGCATGGCATTTATGCATTTTGGCACTCAGATCCCAACATGTCAAGGCAGCTCTTGTCTGACATAATTGTAGGAAAAACACAACTCCAGAGCAAAGACAAGTTTGACACAGTGCTTTTCAGGAGGGGATTCTTTTTCACTTTTGACCAAGATCAAGACGAAGGGCGGATAATAAGATATGGTTGAAATGAACTATAAGTAATGTAAGTTTTCAAGATGATTTTCAACTTAATCCTTTGTAACCAACAACAAAAAAATAACAACATAAAAATATAAGTTTAGAAAAGGTTCTGGTACCATTTAATTTTTATTGTCGTTCACACCGATTCAGATTTTTTGAGGGCCTGATTCAGATTTTAAATTGTAGGGTGGCATCTCTGATTTTAGGTTATAGTTTTTGAACTCCATCAGTCTTTTAGTACTTTGAGCTGATGTCCTTGGATTTGTTTGTTTTACAGCACTTAGCAGAACAACTTGACTTGGATTTGTCAGCTCTGGAGTACATGATGAAATGTTACCCAGACGTGAAAGAGAAAGAGGACATGAGGAAGATTATTGGCAGGTTTGGGTTGACTGGAACACAACAGGTAAGATAAGAATGAGAAGTTTAATGCAGCTGAAAGGAACACCCATTTCTGTAAGACATGTTAATCAAGGAATGTGAACATTTAAAATCAAAATACTAACACAATAGCAATTCAGCACTATTGCATTTTAATGAGTCCCTGACAATTACATTTACACCTAAAACCACATGTGTACTTTTCAGTGTATTGAAAATGAAATGATTAAAGTTTGTTTGAAAAAGTATGTTTGGAAATTGCAGATTTGATGCAAACAGTGGATCTATGGAAACAGCTCCTTTCATTTTCAGTGAGGACATAAACAAAGGAAAGTTCCATGCAGAATGTTTTGTTTGTCCACGCCTGCCATGGAGCTTTTTTTTCAGCCAGCATAGTCAGCTGGACATTGTGGCAACTTTGTATGACTGTGCAATTGGGCCGCAGTAAAGGCGCCTTAACTAAATTGTGTTAGAAATTGCTTTTCACATGTGATAACCGGGTCTACCTTTAGAATAATAATGATGCGGTTCAGTGAAGCCGCCTCATTCAAAGTCAAAGAATTCTTAGTTTGAGGAAAATCGCGTCTAGGACAGGGGAAAAAGGGTAGTGAATCCTAGAAGCCTTTTTGTAATCAACTTGAAGAATTTAAGAAATTGATAGATTGTCCGTCTCATTCAATCAGAGATATCATGTCTCACACATGCATGCAATTTGACACAATGACTAGCATTTGGCATCATATTGTAATGCACGATTAACATTTTAGTGACGTCATTTGATTGAGAACATTTTAAACAACATTCTACAGATTTGCCCGATCAGGAATTTATCTGATGGTCAACGTTGTCGAGTAACATTTGCCTGGTTGGCATGGCAGTGCCCACATCTGCTCCTCCTGGACGAACCCACAAACCACTTGGATATTGAGACCATTGATGCTCTTGCAGATGCCATCAATGACTTTGAGGGTGGCATGATCTTAGTCAGTCACGATTTCAGGCTTATTTCTCAGGTAATTATTTGTGGAAGTCTTAAGTTTAAGTGTTAAGTTCAAGATTTACTATGAAGGTTTGCAAAATTTTTTTAAAGAGATACCACTTTCTGGAAATCACACCATCTCCAGATATTGTCATAAAATGTTAGTGATTGTCAATTGAATGTAAGACCCTGCCTGGATGCACATTTTGTCTTTTTTCTCTTTATATTGCAGTGTACTTTCTGGTTATAGTTTTCATTAGCTATATGACGGTTCCATGCAAGAACCGGATATCTACACTAGCACCGCCATTTAGGTCACTGTGACCGGTATTTTTACCACTTCAAATTTCAAGTCTGTATCTTTACTCGTCAGAGTTATGGATTATTTTCAAAATCGCATAACTACATTGTTTATACATTTCCACTGCAAGAAACGCATACCTACATTAACCGGTTCTTGCAGTAAATCAAAATCACCTGTGCCAAACAAAAAAAGGGCCAAGTGGCACTTATCCATTTTTTGCAGTCACCTCTTTTGTTCAGGAAATCAGTTTATGCTTTAATAACAGTCACTTATGTGCTATTACTAGAAATATTATATCTGCACATAATCACCATTTCACATCGTAATCAGTACCATAAGTTCACAGCAAACAGATAACTGACAGAACGCAGTTACCACTAGAAGCGGATATCTACATTTTTTTAAAAGTTTTCTCAAGAACGAAAAAAGTTGTAATGAATTTACATGGCTTGCCTGTTGCAGTGTGGTAAACACTACCTTAAGTATCACTGACATAAAAGATAGCAATTTAAGAACCAAAAGAAAAGGTGAAAAAACTTTCAACTTCGTTTTTCTCAAAACTTCAAAAATGTAGATATCCAGTTCTTGCACGGAACCGTCGATATCTTCTTAAGAAGAATAGGTGGACCCAGATATTGTCTCTAACCTCTCAGTTAAACACACCATGAAGCAAAGGTAATTTAACCCTAGTCCTGCGGGAGGCCACTATATTGGCCTCCCCGCGCAACACGCGAGACACAGGAGGCCAATATTTTGTCCGACACGCTTGACCGCGGGTCCTGCGGAAGGCCACATTTTTGTATAGCAATGGTGCGCCTCGCGCTTTGGTTATTCGGTTGCCAAGGCTGTCGTTTTTTCCCATTTTTTTTCCACACAATTTTCGCGTTTTTATCCATCCTGTCACCCCTACTATATCTAACAAAATGGTATCGTCCGATTACGTTTATTACGATGCAACTATTCGTCATACTCGTGTAATAGTACTGACGGCCTGAAGTTTGAACTGGGGAAAATCTTGGGGAAACTTTTACTTTGATGCTGGTTGTCGTCTACATGTGAAATGAGAAGAAAGGGGCCATGTGCGTATTTGAGATGCCGTTCTATGTATGTAATTATGAATTTCGATGTAATATTAGGGCATGCTGCATAAGGGCGTCTGTCAGTAGGTTTTTCATCAGGGAAAACTGGGAGAAAATGACCGACTTTGTTGTTGGTCGTTGTCTTTATTTGATGTGGTAATTAGAGAGATATTGTGTTCCTTTGATTAAACCGCTTTTTAGTACATGTATGTGCTCTACGACCTGGAACTGGAAATCAAATCTCTCGCTAAAACTAACATTATAGTAAGTGGACGCTTTACATAGTAGAGGAGGAGGAAGGCAATGTCACGATACATGTGGTTAGTAAATTAAGCGAATGGCTTAAAAGAGGTCTTGGGAAAATGATAAAACGTGTTAAACGGCGTGTAAATGCAGAAAATTCTTGATTTGGGGCCTTCCATTTCAAATAAAACCTACTGCATATCATCACAAGTACTTTATCCAAATATCATAGGTGTCCCTTAAGATTTATCCACCACTATTGTTGTTGTTGCGTCCTGAAGTACGCAATACAGGTGTTCACAAGGACCCGATTGACCCGACGGCCGAGGTTATCGGCAACACGCGAACGATTGGCTGACTGGGCGCTGGCTATCCCCGCACGGGGCGTTACGTGGACGAGTTCACTCAACGCGGGACGAGGGTTAACTTAACCCTTACCATGCGAAGGACGGTATATGTCGGCATCGACTTTCCATGCACGGGCGGCAAAAGTCGGCATGGTCAAGCTGACCGCGCAAGCCGGATTTTTGTGCGTCGGGTCACTGACATCTTTGAGATGTAACTAACATCTTATTGCTCACTGTATTTCTTCTAAATCAAAGGCATTGTGACAAGGACATGTTAACCAGTGAACCACTGGTCGGAATCACAGAGACTGAGCTTTTAAAGGCTCTCCCCACAGTATCAAAAGATGTAACATCGACATGCGAAACTGTTGCTCAATAAATTTGCAATATTCTCTCATTTTCTCACAAGCTGACCATCATCTAAAGTTGTCTGTACCTAAGAACCAATCAGAAACAAGCTGTTAAACGATCTTTGCCCCAAATGCACACATTGGTTCATTAGTATGTGTCAATCAGGATGAAACCATTTGGGGGGCGTGGCTAGTTATTATGCTTTGTTCTCACGAAAAGTACAGCTGTCAGTTTAGTTTCATAAGTCGGATTATTGGTAAAAGACTTAAAAGGTTTTGCCGGTTAATCCATTATCAAGCGTGATCAAGCATAGCAGCGAATGTTTTCATACCGATCAATAAAAACCGAGCCATGTGGACAGCGGTAGTGTGGTCATCAGCAAGGGTCAGTGTGATCCAGGCACCCTTCTCCGTGAGTAAGGTCACTGACTGGGCAGCGGGCTTTGAGTGTCGGTTGCAGGGTGAGCGTTAAGAATTGAACAATTATTGCAAAATGCAGTTTTGTGGTATCTGGAGTGTGGAGAGATACCTAGGCTAATCATTACTTGCAGGTAATGTAAACACTCAGTATTATGCGCTGATTAGGCAACATTGATTTATGTTATACATTTTGTTCCTACTCTGATCAGGTCACAGAGGAAATCTGGGTGTGTGAAAAGCAGACAGTGACTAAGTGGGAAGGTGATATTTTCTCCTACAAGAAACATCTTACTAAAGAGACGCAGAAAGAGAATGAGAAGTTGAAAGCTTGATGATGGAGACCCGCAGCTTGTGTTAATATAATATACTTTAGCATTTAGCAACTGACATGCCATTTTACCCTCAATACGCTTGGTATAGTGTCAAGACAAAGAATGCTACACAGTAAAGGCTGGCATTTATGATGAAAAATCAACATTTTACTCTTAGCAAATCCCATAATGAAACTTGCATGTTAACATTTGAAGTACTTGTTTATCAAACATAAAAGAAAGGCTGTTATTATTGTTAAAGAGCTGTATCAGGTCAGAAAGTCTTGAAATTATTGAATTGCCCTGCCATTTTCTTGTCACATAGCAAGTCATGAGGCATTATTATTTTAATTAATACTTTATTTATGAAGTCTATGTTACCCATGAATTTCTGTGTACATCTGATTTAGAGTTATTTTAAAACAAGTGTAAAGAGGCCATAATTTTTTCAGTACGACAATTCACAGGACATCATTCATTCCTTGGTAAGGACATGGAGTACACGTCACAGATCTGGTTTTCTTGTCAAATTCATTTACTTGTAAAAAATTAAAAATATGGCATGTTGCAAAGACCATCAATTTATGCTAAAGCTCTGTCCCCAGACTTCTTGTCATTAGAGAGTAACTTAACTGTGGTGTAAAATTAAATGACACTATGGATTATTTATTACAGACTATTCAAAGCTGTTGAGTTTGATATAGGGGAAATGTGTGTTTGAGGTATTGCATCAGGACTTAATATTTCCCAATGGCCTGCATCTGTAATATGAGGCTAATCACTTGCCCTCTGCTACCGTACTCATCTGCTTTATTCCTCACACCCTTATTGTTTCACATTGGAACTTTGGATATTGAAATAGGGTGTGGTCCATTCTGTCCCCAATAGTAATTAGTGAAAATCTTCACACTGTAGTTTTATTAAAGGGGCCCCTCTTTGATAGTCCTTTCAAAGTAGAAAATGACCTCCTTGCTACTTCTAGAACCTTTTAATTTGGCAGCAGATGTTCTCAGTCAAATTTAATTCAAGGAAGATGCAGTACCTTCTTGTGTGCACATTAGTAATAATAGGAATGAAGAACAATGTTGCTGATCAGCTAAAAAAGGGCATGTTTTCCTGTAGCTATGAGTTTTGTTTTTTTATACAGATTCCTTTGCTCTCAAAATGTTAGGTGCATTATCATATTTTATATAAATTTATAAATGGAGAAAGTAGTATTCTTGGGATGAAATTTTGTTAAGAATTTCAATTTCAGTGAAGGTTTTTCTTGTCTCAACAAAATCCTTTTTGTTCATCCTGGGTAACTGGGTCTTTCACTTACAGGTCATGGGATTTGTGCTTTATTGGAAGAAAATGACATGATTTTATTTCACAAATGTTAAGAAATACTGTTGAAGCCCTCTGTTCAAATAACTTCCATTTTCAATAGTTGCTTTCATGATAGTGACAGGAAATGGCAGCAAATAGTTGTAACTGGGCGTAAACAACGCATTGTACTTCTTCATTCCTTGGACATGTATACTATAATATTGCCCCACTACTGCTTTGTTCTATCTCACACTTTTTAAAAAAGCGGAGGTAAAGCCACAGTATGCCGCAACAGAATACGCTGCCATCTGTACAAGTAGATTTTAAAGTGTTGAAAAGTTGACAACACTTTGTGTCAGACTTTATAAGCAGTTTTCTCAAAACATTCTGATGTGGAGAGGATAAAAGCAGAACTGGAGTGCAATATACTGATGTTAAAAGGCTTTTTTTCTTCTTTTCTAATGCAATTCAGGTAGTAAACGACATGTAGTCACTTGCTGTGCTGTATATTATCCCATTTTACTGGTAGACCAGTGTGGAATGTCCTAACATTTGATACTGTAAGCACAGGAGGCCAGGGAAATTCAGGCGGTCAGGGTTCAAAGGCTTAATGATCAGTTCCAAACCGGAGAAACATTGAATACTATAATAATGAGGGTTATCTGGAAAAAAAAATGTTTTTTTTTTTGATAGGCCAGAATTCAGTGTGATGTGTATTTTTCTGAACTAATTCTATTTTGACTGCATGTAATTTTTGGGTGTATTTAAATGTACAGTGACCACCTATACTGCATTTTTTGCAGCTGTCAATAAAAACAAAAATGCCATTTTTCTCACCGATTGTGGAAATGGTCTCATGTCATTTACATGAACTTTGTTCGTATAAATTTCCTTGAATCTTTGCAACATTCAGAATTAACACCAAACTGAATAATAATAATGTGCACAATGGAGAAATCAAATATAGAATACAGTACTCTGAAATGAATTTCTTGGTCTGTGTTTATTAACAAATGGCCAAAGGAGAATTATGTAACAAAGTAAGATACCACTAAATGAATAAAGCATTTAAAATTATGTGGCAATGATGAAATCCTTTAATAAAAAAGCAAAATAAAAAAAAAATAATGAGTCTGATGACATGTATTTTTAGGGGGAGGAAAAAAAGTATTAAAACATACAAAATGTGAAATGTAAGGAGGGGAAGAAGGTTGGTGCAAGATTATGCAGAGCATGATGGTCATGCAATGCCACAATAGATTGTATTTTGCTGAATTAATCTTCCTGCAAATGAGCCAGATGATACAGAATAAAATGTATTTCTCGAAGTACAAGTACTCGACAATTTGATAAACTGTACAAGGCATGACTGAAATAGCACACTCATTCTTGCAGCATCAAGTTTCCTTTTGTTCACACTAAAAAACACATGCATCGACTGGCTATCACTTTTGAAGATCCGGTAGATCTGGAAAAAAATAAAATTAGAGGTATATAAACAGTGTGTCAGCAATCAATGTCATTGCCAACTTGTTCAGGACAAGAAATTACATGTACAATGTACTAGCAAATACCCTATTTAATCTAGCCCCACTATTGACAGGAGGAGATGTTCTACTCATACAATATTTACATAAATGGTCACTTATAATAAAACGTAGAATAAGCATTGCAAACCATGAGAGAACACATTAAAGGCAAGCAGGCTATACTATGTGCCACCATAGGTTTCCAAATTTCATTCTACATACCCTTCTGAATTGCACAACAGACACTTTGCTCTGACATTCCCAAAAATACAAAAAATCGAAGGGAGGCAATCAGACAAACCAATTTTTCCACAGGTATCCAAAAAAACATCTGACCTTGATCCATGAAGCAAACTGATTTTGGAAAGTGGCTATATCAATAAGTTATGTCTTCCGATGGATAGATCTCAGTATTCTAATAATTTTGATACAAAATTTGTCTCTGTATCTCCATATTTAATTTAAGAAAGTTGTGTCGTTTTGAATTTTTTAAAATTTGTGGTGATTGTGTCATCAGCCGCGACGCCAACTTTGACCTCCCATAAAATGACGGTTTATTGAGCCGCGGCATTAAAAATTCTCAGTATCCAAGTAAAGAGGGTGTACTCTACGCTTAATTTTTTTCCAGGGGTACAAACAAAATACAAGCATCTCATTTTACATTTTTTAGTCAGCAAACGTCATCCGGCGACATTTTTGTGTGAACTTATGGGGAGACAAAAATTACGTTTTTGTTGAGGTCAGCCGTGTCACCATTGACTTGGCACTGAGTGTCAGATAAAGGTGACGAAATCATGCATTGGGTGGGTCTCTAAAAACAGTCGGCGGTTCCATCCCAAACATGCCCCATGTCTCATTTTGGCATCCCCTTATAATACAAAGGCTGAGGTTTATTTGCGTATTATTTTGCTCCTGATCAATAAAAGTTTTCGCTAGTTTCTCGGCCTACAAACTTTTCAACAAATGATTTTCAAAAGAATTTCAACTTAAAACACAAGGAAAAATACATTGAATTCAACCTCATTTATCTGGCTTTCTGTGTGAGTTATTTTCAAACACATGCCACGACCCTTTGTTATGAGGGGGTCAATTCGGTACGTGCAGCTCGGAGTGAAAACGGCAAAACGATGTCCTGTTCAAGCTATAAAAACACACAGCTAAACACATTAAACAATGCAAAAGGAAGTATACTGTGTCAGAGGAAGGATTGAACTTTTTATTTTAATGCAGGATACATGGCGTTTCACATACATACACAGCAGTAATAGCCTTGTAATGTTGGCATAAAATTATGCCAAAACGGGATTTCGGCCCTTTAGCGCTCCAGTTTGGGGTACCTACTTAAGCTCTAAGTACTATTATTCAGAGGGAAGAATATTATTTTAATAGCTTGACTGTGAAGTATTTATTGCGTGCAGACTTATTTGTCCTTTTATTCAGGATCAGGCCTACTTTTTCACAAGCTGGACCATACTTGAAAACTTGAAAAAAAAATGTATCCTTACCTTCATCATCACTGTCCTCTTCATCACCCTGTGCAAAAAGAAAATATAAAAAAATGTAATGATCAAAGTAATTACCTGATACAAGCATAAACGAAGGCCTCTTGCAGAGAAAGTTGCATATCAAATTACAGGGTAATTTGAGATAAAATTTACCTAGCTTGATAATCCAGTGGGAATCGGCTTAAGCCCTGAGGCACCAGAAATATCTCTTCATTTTAAGAAAGGATTCACTCTACCTAATCATTTCTACGGGAAGTATACTGGTTTCATAAAAGGGTTTTCCCTTAGTTTTACAAAGAAATAAATACACTGATACAGTAATTACTAATAGAATTCTTCCATCTGCTGGCATTTACAAACAGCTGAATTGTTTTTTTTTCATTAGGTGTGACTGTTTCTGTGTGTTCATTTCCATTAAGCTCACACAAAATACAGCACTGCAAAGATCATTTCAAGCAAAATTAATTAATCCAGTAGCTATCACTGATGGCAAAGAGAGAATCAGCCATTGCTGGGGAGCGACTTGCTCTTGAATGATGCCGATTTTTGGATCGTCATGGTCCACTTCAAAATATCTGAATATCCAGATGACAATCCAAGTTTTAGATCAGTCTCAATCCGGTTAGAAGAGAGGAGGAGGTTGTAGACCACAAGTCTGGTGACTCGAAAGAGGGGTCAGTCGGTTAATTCTAGCTACTCTTGTTGATCTTGTTGGGATGAATTTATTTTTCAATCACTGAGACCGAGACACTATTTCATTAAGTAACAAGCCTCCAATCTAGATTTCTTTAGTAAAGTCGCAAGCAGGTCACCTGTTTGTATACAGCCAGATATCTGGATAAAGCTGTTCACCTGGATATCCAAATATAACTTTGGACTCTCGCCTAGCAGTAGAATAAATCAGGACTAAAGTATAATAGATCTTACTTAAATCAGCTTTTCAATTTGAACGAGTTCACTTCAGTGGACTTCACTATACTGTAAATAAATTGACAAATGATTTGAAAATGTTACCATAAAAAATTACCTAGCTGCAAACCCATTTTATCAGAATAGTAGGCCGTAAGAATAAATGTAAAAGAAATCACCCTCTTGCACTGTACATGTATTCACTTCCTTCAGAGGAAATCAATAACTTAAGGGTGAAGCTCAGATGTGTTGGATTCATAAGAATCAAATAAATCCTGACAAATAAGCCATTGAAGTTTTATCCACATATTTGTAGAAAAAACTTCACCCACAAAACTAGTAAAACAATTAACCTAGCATTATGTTCATAATACTGGTGACTGGGATGCACTATAAATTTATGGAAAGCCCATTGACAAAGTTGAAAATGCCTTTTAAATGTGCACTGATCAAAAGGACAAATCTCCAGCTTTTGTATGGTTGAAATTAAGAGTTAAAAGCTGTGAAGACACAATCTTAACCAACTTGAGACTCACAGGGTTCATAGAAAGACTTGAAAACTAATTCTAAGGACTAACAGTAAACAAATTAAGGACCTGTGTGACTGACCGAGAAATACTACAACTATACAAGTGGTGCGCAGCACTCGCTCAAACGGGGTGTTTCTGTATTCAGAGTTCAAACTTAGTAAATTCACTGAAAAGTTCAGTTATTTCAAAGCACCAATTATCCAGTGTGCAATTGGAAAATTTGAATCTCAAATGTTTCGACTGAAACACAAATTTTAAGGACTTTGGCATCATTTTCAGAATTTAAGGACTTTTTGAGAACTTATTTTTTCTTTTATGAAAATTAAGAACTTTAAAGACTTTTAAGGACCTGGACTAAGCAATTTTTGTGTCCAGCATTCATTGAGGACTGAGTTTTTTTTTCTTTCAGTGTTTAAAAAATCATATCACGAAGTAATTAAGCTATGGACATAATATTTAGGTAAATTTTTTTAGATAATGTTACTGAACAGGGAGAAGGAAAAAAATTATCATTAAACGTGTGTGTGTTATGAAAATTCCCAAATTTTCGGTTTTGGCATCTTAACTCCTGATCTGAGCCATCTCAACCATATTATGACCAAAGAGAGTCATACTGATTTGATTCTGCAAACACAATCAACTGCTGAATCTAAACAGAAAACACTGGACTTGGCTCTAAGACACTGGCTCATCTTTTTAATTCACTAAAATAAACTGGTCTGATCCAAGCATCAATATTATGTCTGTGGGCATATTCCAGACAGTTCACGTGAACATTGCATGATATATGTAATATGCACTAGGAGTGTTTCAAAGTTGATCCTGCACCCTGTGAGTCACCCCCAAGGAATTCTTATGCTTTCCACAATTGTGTGACACATCTCAAGTGAGTTAACACATTTGCCACAGTAAAGGCAACACAATGGATGGTAACTGAAGTAAACGCAACAAAAATATTATCTTTACTGATATAACTCTCATGCAGTATTGTCATCAGTTTGCTGGGGATGATGATTATACACACATGTGCGACTGCTGTAACTTACCCCCAGATTTGGTACATTTGCTCCTTGCAAGCCACCCATGGATTGCATCATCTGCAAAGAAAACGATTTTTCTCAATCTAAAAAGCAAGAACGTTTTCTATGGCATCAAAGAAAAGAAAACAAATCCAGCGCATAAACATGGCAAATTCTACCTCGCAGTCACATGCAGTTTGCCACCTTCAGGGCCTGCATAAATCCAGACCTGCCAACCCACAACTGATCTCTTGCTTGTTTTCAGCGACAAAAACTGGCATTTTTGCTTATTCTCTGAAAAAAAAAAAAAAGCTTATTTCATGACTGGAAACGATTCCGTCATAGACACCTCGCAATTTTTCATGAATTTATCCATTGCCCTTGACTGAGCACTGGTCTTTATTTCTTCAAGCTTGGTGTGCTTTGCCCCACTTTGAATACTTTGGTGTCTCTTTATATCCCCTGAGCCCGATGTGCCAATATAAAAGTCACTGTTGCAGTAAGTGCAATGTGCACAATATTGAGAATCACTCCCTTTTGATATGCATTCCTTGACAAATGTGAACCTCTTCTTGTAAGAGTTGAGACTTGCTCCATCTTTGTAGCCATGATTTCATTCAGGCATAAAACAACAAATTCAATCAAATTCAGTATTATTCTATCTTAAATCCTTGTACGAAAGTAAGGCCCGGAACACAAGATTCCGCGCTTTAAATCCAAGCACAGTTCTAGATTTAGCCTAGGCGGCTAGGTGTAGTCCAAACGTGCCGCACATGCTGCAGTTCTCCTTGATTGAATTCACTTCCAGTTACAGAGGCCTTCTGTCAAGTTTGTTGCACAGAAGAGTTCCACTAGTGAAAAAAACAGCTTCGACTCGCATCGTATCATACATTATCTAAAAATGCATACAGGCTGGCAAGTCTATAAATCCATTTTAATGCCTATAAACGCACAATGAAATGAGGACAACTTACTGACTTACAAATACAATGTTAGGTGAAGTATCTTTCCATTATCCCAAAAAACTGAACAACTGATGAATAAGTGACACCTGATGAGACCAAGTGCTTAAAATACTGGAATGTTTGGCATCATATCCATTCTGATAATGTTATGGCCATTTCCACTGGAACATTATAGGCCATGGGACCAAAATCCTAGCTAGTCTCTAAAGTAAATTTCGTTACGCACCCCATAGGGAAAATCTAGGTATGGTTTTAATATGTTCCCAGTAACCATCTTTGACTAAAAATCAAATGTTGTCATCTATAACTGTGCACATTAATGACTTATTTTTAAAAAAATGTTTATTGCTATGTAACATCTGTATTTTAGCATGTTTGTTTCGTTTTACATAATTATATATTTCACAAAATCTCCACCTTTGAACGCAAAAGGCTTTTTTATTAGACCACCTATACTAACCCAATTTTACATGTCCATTTCAAATACCACAGAGGGTGCACGGAAGTTTTTATTATTTTGATTAGTTTGGTTCTTGAATTTATAGAAAATGCATTGTTTCCTTGTGCTGTCATTTTCATCCTCCATCTTGCCTCCATTCTGTTATAGTACCGTGCAGGTCATAAAAAGTAATGCTTGGTGCTCAGTGTCGTGACGCGCATGAGTTCTGAAGCAGGACTGCAGATTACTACTTTTATTGTAAGAGAGAGAGAGAGACAGAGAGAGAGAGAGAGAAAGCACTTGATTGTTTATTCTCGAAATTTCATCCAACTTTTCAAAGAAAACTGAATTATATTGCTATTTACATCTTTCTTAGTGTGCATACAGCATTCCATCATGGAGGCAGCCATTTTAGATTTTGCGGCCAAAGGCTCAATTCCATTGGTTGATTAAAATAGCATTGTTTAAATGGCAAACTCAATTCGCATCATTAATTATTATTTATTGGCACACTTTACATACAAATTATACAAAAATGTGCAAGACTTGAAATGACAACATTGGTTTTTTGTGAAGGGGAGATGCATAAGAGCTTGCATGCAAAAAATCAGCTTATCCCCTGAGGTGCGTAACGGAATGACAAGCTACAAGTTTGGTCCCATGGCCTATTACTGATAAGAAAGGTGAAAAAAATTTATCACTATTATCAGTAGTTGGGCTGGGATTCTTATATCACTAATTCTCTATGTAATTAGTTATTTCAGTCATGGAATATGTGTCTAAATACATTATTTACTTAGCGAAAGAGAAAAAAAAAATGCAATGCAAATCATTATAAAATAAATTAAAAATCAATAATTCACCTCATCTAAGTTGAAATCCTCATTGTCCTCTTGGTCAGAATCATCCTCATCTCTCCACTTATCAAAGTCAGTCTTAAGATAGTGAACCTTTAAAAGGAAAAACAAAAACAAAAATGAAAATAAAACGCAGTGGGTGTAAATAAGACGACAGAGAACATCTAAGAATATGTCTAGAGCAAATGTACTCAAGTGGAATATAAATGCAAGTTGACAGTCAATTGCACAAATTTTCATCAGGCTTCCCCGTTAATTACACACACACACTAAAAAAAAGTGTATTATGTAATGGCATTCATTCTACCAAATGCTGTTCACTAATCCTTGACTTACTTTCTAATCTCTGATGGTCTGTACATTTTTGAAACAGCACTGCATGCCCAAACAGAAACTTATCAGTAGTTTCATTAAGGCACTGAACTAGCTCTTAAAAATTAGATACAAGTATTTAATTATCGACTGGGTTCCGAATATTTTTTTTTCCTTTTGGATGTCTTCTGAATCAAATCTTTCGCCCAGCATTTAGATCTCTATATTGCTGAGACTAAGTCTTACTTTTTTTGAGTCCTTTAATAATCTTGGCCAGAAACCTTGACTGGTATCCTTTTTCATGATCACAAAGATTATTTCACGGCCTGTGATTTGGTGCTTTGATGCCTGAAAAGAAAATGAAACAGAATAAAAACAAATGGGATAAAAAAAAAACAACACACTACTGATGGAATTTGTAAAATGTGGTAAACTTAATTTCCTTTACTTTTGATGAAAAGAAACAACAAGATATTGCTCTCTAAAAAAGTCCACTCCAGTACGTTTCAGTAAAATGAGCTGTGATAACATATCACTATTATCAGCCAAAGTTTTTCAGATTAAAGGTGTTCTCTGCTGATCTACGTAATCTGTAATAAAATAATGCTATGGTTAATTCCACTGGTGAAAACATTATTGAAATTCAAAATCATACTAAAATAATGCCTTGCACAGTTACAACTTGGCTTCTTCATGCTGTAGTATGAATGAAGAGTGGTTCTCATACACTCCTAAACTCTGCATTCCATCTCATTTTTATCACACCACACCATTATTGGTATGAGAAAAGCAACCAACATATTATGGCTCTGATTAGATTACAGATGTACATGTAATTACTTTGTATTTTACTTCAGTTGAAGTCATGACCATTCCGAATTCAGAAACCCAAATTTTTTTTACAATAATACAGTCAACTCCATTACTTGATTTTCATCTAAGTCAATAATTTGGTAGAGTCCCGCCCCCAACACCTGTTTAATTGGGCATCAAGTTAAGCAACAGTGCCTCTCAAGTCAATGTTTTTCTGTGGCACATGCTTGATGATACCTGCGCAACTCGATGTTCCAGTCGCATTCACAACACGCTGCCGCCCGACTGGCTAAATACACTTAAACTTGCTCTATCCATAAGTTGTGCTCCACGAGGGCCTAGCATAGTGAGATCCCTGTGTTTTTCTTTGGAACTTCCTTTGTTTAACCATAGGGTGTTGTTGGTTTAGTTCAAAAGGAGAGCAGTCAGTTCAATTGAATCAGCCAAAATATAAAGTGCGTTGAGATTATTGGCACAGTTCTAGGTTTTCCTACAAGGCCACAATAGATGCATTAAATGGCAAGCCTTCTTATTCTTATGACTGGCAAAAATTAAAAATGTCATTAGAAGAATTTATAAAACAGCACCGATTGGTGAAGACAAAAGACAAACAAAAAGCAGCAAGTGGTGGGGCAAATAAAAAATAATTTGACGACACTGCTGCCATATTGTTCTTTTCTCTAATCAAGGGGGGTAAATGAGCAATTACATAAGTCAATCTTTTTGATTAGGTCCCTTGGACATCAACTTAAGGTCCATTCCATGAAATGTCAACCAGTATGAGAAAATATGGAATTTGAAAAAGCGAATTAAAAATCCTTGGTTTAACATCTAAAATGGTTTATTGACAAGAAAATGTCACCTGAGGAAGAAAACAAACTGAATTTCATAATTTTACAGCATGTTTTCTAAGAACAATATTTCATACTTAGAAGCAAATGTATTCAAATTAACTTGCAGTTTCATTTTTAGTTACATCAATTAACCGATGTGATCAAGATTTTGTTCCTTTTTATATAGCATTGACATTTTAACAACCTAAAAATAACAAGAAAACTCTATTACTGACTTAGGTTTTGACTAGAAAGAATCCGAGAGACACCATTGTTACTGTGTAACACACGTCACGCTTTACACCATAAAGTTTTTGCCTAGCAATAAATATTTGAGGCAGATCATAACCATTTACATAACAAACACGCTTAAATCTAAAACTTAATCGTATTCCTGAAAAGGGCACCTGAATAATGTAACACACGTCATGTGACGTGTGTTACATCTTATGTGATATGTGTTACGTGCAGAATTTGATCTTCAAATCTGCTTTGGCCATGAGAACCAACAGGAACTGGTAGAAAGATCTTGTTTACAAAATTTCTATTTGTGTAAAAAATCTCATCTTTTGCAGCAGGCCACTTCCAGTTTACATTGAATGTTGGTCTCATTACAGACACTTGTGCACTCCCCTCCCCCCCAACAGCTGTAAGTGTAACCTCCCCTGGGTACAGTTTTCCATCATATATTGTAACAACCCGGCCAGTCTCTTGCCTTACAACTTTCAACATTTGTTCCACTTTCATTCTCTCCTTTCTCTCTTTTATGGCCATGGCAAACCTCTGCAAGAACCTCAGGTAGAAGTCTGTCCACATAGAATGACACTTTTCCCTTTCCATCACATAGCATGAAATGGGTCATGCTGTCTCCAGGCACTTCTTTCACCTCACACCATGGATTCTTCTGCTTAATGCACTCATCAATTTCTTCCTGTGACATGTGGGCAACTTTAACTGTGGGCATCAAGTTTCTTGCCTCTTTTGCAAAACTATATGAATCCTGCACCCCTTAACATCAACTTTTTCATACCAAACTTTCCGCTGACCCTCCGATCCCATCAGCCACTCCTTTGTCATATGATGTGGCAAAATACTTCCACATGACTTCACATTCATTAAGCACCAACCCAAATCAGCAAGCGACTTCACCATAATATCTGTTTTTGAGCTCCCCTGCTGGCGGACCATAATACGTTTTTCCTTCAGATGTTCAGTAGTGACCAATTTCTTGACAAACCAGTAAACTGTGTCTTTATTCATGTTCTGCGACTCTGTGACTACAAGTAAAACTTACATGATGCCTCTGAGTCTTTACCAAGATAAAATGCTTTAGTGAACGTGTTTGGTACAGCATAAAGCACTTAATACTTCAGCCTGACATTCATAGCTGTACCATAGCGAAATCACACTGAAGTACAGAGGTTTGTGGGTCCATTTTGTCTTTACTAAAGGCCTCTGTCCATACCCTTTTCATCCGAACAAGCTCTTGGAAATCTGGAATTTCCTCAATAAACTTTTCCAACAGTTCCCCTTCATACCCACTTTCAACTCAAGTCTACCAGCCTTGCTCTTGTCCCATACTTTCCAAAAGATATCCTGGTTCTCAGTCTTCAAATTATCAACCAGTTTCTTCCCTTTCCTACATTTCTCACATTCACATTTCTAATAGCTCCCAGCCAAGACAGCACAATCACATAAACAGTGAATCCAAAAATTGATTTGTGTGACTGATTTTTAAACCTTTCAACATGAAAAAACAAATCTCCTGTCTCTGACATTAATTTTGCATTGATCTGAAGGAGCATTCTTCATCAGAAGCACATTTTTTGGCCTTAGATTTAGAAACAAAATTTAGACTGGGACTTAAAATCATAAAAAGTGAAATTCTCACTTTGAAGATGTAACACATGTCACGAAAAAATGTAACACAAGTCACGCCACATTTTTGCCTATATCATCAATACAGAATTTACTACATTCATAGCAGTCATTTACACGTGTTATTTAACAATTTGGGTGAAATTCTTTCACAGAAATTCCAGAGAATGTTACTTAAACTGAAAAACCACTTTTTGTGAATGTAACACACGTCACACCAGGTTAAGCACAATTTTGACTTAGATCTTACCTATATGTGTTTAAATTAAAGGTGAAAACTTGTAAAGTAACCACTTTTTTATTGCTTAAATGATAAATATCTCATTTAATGAGTCGTTTAGAAAGTTAGCAAGGTGAAAAACTGGTCTTCAGATGTAACACACGTCACACGGAATGGGCCTTAAGCAGCACCCACTGTACCTGTATTTTCGCATTCATACCATATTAATACATATGTAGATGATAAAAGGATAAGTCCCTTTGGTCTGCCATTTTATATATTCCCTCTCTCACTTGCAATATCTCAAAAACAAGTTTCTGTTGCTTCTTTGACCTACAAAACTATTACAGGTGCAGTCATAACATTTCCTGCAATTGATGTGACACGAGAGAACATGTTACAATTTTTTTGAATCTTTCAAGCATCAAAATATGGAGACACAAAATTATATCCCCTGAATAAAGTATTCTTTTCATGTAACAAGAACAATTGGGAAATTTAATCTTTCTCCCACACAACTTTCCTAAGAAACAGGCTGCAGCAAATTTTTCAGTGGCTGGTAAAAGAGTAAAAGACCTCCACAAGGAAAGATAGGCACGGCACGAAAATTCTTCATGAAGAACCTACAGGCACTTGCCTAAGATAAAAAAAAAAAAGACAACCAACAACAAATGCTCTGAGAAAAAAAGTAGTGGGAAATCATACATTGTTGGAAAAACTTACATCTGGGTCAATTTCTTTGTTGAACTCCATCAGCACTTCATGGTCAGTATTACCTGTTCCCCCTTTGCCATGAAAATATAAACTACTATCTTTGAGTGTAACTGTTGGATTAACGCAGTTTTCCAACTGAATTGTCACAAGCAATTTGTCTTTCCGTTGTGCCCATATCACAGGGGGTGGAGGTATGTGCCTGAAACAAAAATTCAAAACTGTCAAACTCAAAATACGTGAAAATTAAACTGAAGTCCTAATCCCCTACACATCTCTAAAGTATCAAGGAAAGCACTATCAGTCCTTAGATATGTTTCTGGAATGAACTGAAACAAAAGAGGAACCTTCCTATTGGTCTAATCTGCCCCACATCATGCTTAACTGCACTCCTTCAACAAAGATTTCATGCAGTTTTCCCATATCAGGTAAGGTATAAAGATGCAGGCTTTCCACATTTTTCTTTTTTAAAATTTCTGAGTGTCCACCTCTGGTAATATTTGTGGCATCTTATCTATTGGATATACATGAGCCATTCTCAAAAGGTCAGCACAAAAATGTTGCAATGTATTCAAATTTTAAAAAAAAGGATGTTTTAGTTTTCCTGAATTTTATTAAATCTTTGACAAGTTGTTTATATTATTGGTTTCTCGAGTAAAGAAGATAACTGGGTGCAATGTTTGCACAATAAAATTGTCTAAGTTGACTAAAATTTACAGTGATTGGCCTTTTTGTCTCGCTCATAGCTGATATACGGACTTACTGTGAAATATGATGAGACACAGTACTGGTTTAATTGCCTTACAGGACTGTTTACTGTTTAATGCTTACTGTTAGGAATGAGATAAAACAAAACTTTGTTGAGTTTTAGGGAATTATCCAGAGTTGTGCACTTTTATGTCTGTCACTGTTACGACCAACGTAAACAGTCGTCTTTCAGTTTGCACAAAGAAAAAGGCAGGCCTCTTTTCAACTAGTGCTGCAATGGAATTTGTTCGTAACAAAGGCAGTGTTCCCTACAGGATTTTTTTGTGAGAGTCATCATGACTCTCAGCTGTAAATTGTGAGAGTCATTGTCAGATATTGAATAATTCGCCATGAAAACATTCAAAACAGAAAAACTAATCATATTTGTAATTGTGTTTACTGATGGCTTGACATTTGCACTTTCAGCAAAAAAAAGGGGTGGGAAATGTTAGAATAGTTCGTGATAGTATCTGTTTTAAAGAAATACTGCTCCCTCTCTCTGTCTACTTTCTTCTGTTTGGCAGTCTGGAAGCCGTTATCATCACTGTCGGTAGCCGGTGCTTCGTCACTGCGTTTCCTCTTTGTACTGCCCCCGTGTGTGGAATCTACGGCTGAATCCTCTTCAACAATAATGTCTTCATCGTTCCTCGCCCGCTGCCTTGTTGTAGTTCTGCTAAACCACCGAAGTAACGCAATGTTGGATACCTCCCGATACTTCGCGAGAAGAGGAAGGGCCGCAACTCTCAACGCATTAGGCCTAAGTCAGAGGCACGCATGAACGCATTTCCGAGAAATATCTGCCGTTTCTGAGAACACTGCACCGCGATAATCACACAGTCGCACTTCTGCGGAAAGCCGGACTTTCATGACGCACAGACACCCCCAAATTTTGTAATTTATGCGTCAGTAAAACTCTGTGTGGATTTTTCCCTGCGTCATGTCATCCTGTCTGTGCGTCTCAGACGCACGCGCGTGCGTTATCGGGAACACTGAAAGGACATGTGCACAGTAATCTGATTGTTTGCACAAAATTGCACTTGCAGTCCCAGAGAACCTTCTTAATCATGGTAATTGGTATACACACACAGAGTTGATATAATCAAAGTCTAAATGTTTTTTTCAATTAATTCTGGGTAGCTGAGCTGGTTTATACTCTAACATTTCACAAAAATGGTAGCATGCATTGTGACACACACTGTTGCGCTCACATGCGTATTTTTTAAGCTTCTTCATTACAAAAGCAGATTAAAATCAAGACTGGATGTTAGTAAATGTTACATGTAGATTTTAACACCTCCTTTTATTTCCTATTCTTTGAACACCTTATTGCTTCTGTTTCTGTGGTTCAGTGACATAAAAATAATCACATCATCATGCAACAAAAATAAGGATGATAAACTGGGCATTTCCGCAGCCAACAATCTCTATCTCTCTTAAATCTTGTTGACTTCGGTCTTTTTCCTATCTGACACTGTCCTGCAAACTTGGTTTCAAACAGTTTCCTCGTTCTAGCCATTTGTCAGACCTGAACAAAAATTTTTGAAAATAAATTTAATACTGTCCAACTTTTTCATCGATCATAAGAAAATAATGAACAAAAGAAATGCTTATTACATGATAATCAGATCCAAGATGACAGATTTCAACTGACTTAATTTGCACGATAATGTGACAGAGATCTTCCACCTCCAGCTGTCTTGATAGGTTTAATTAAATCTTTCTATGTCTGGTTAACGCTGTAATTTTGCCATCAAAACCACCTGGTTCTTTGTATTTTAAATTTTTTAAGAGTAACAACAGAAAAACAATTTTAGCCACAAGAGCAGGGGGCAGCCTGGAGTCTTGGCAGCAAAAGTGTTAATAAAAAAGTGCAATATCTGTTTGACATTTTTCAGCCAAACAGAAACTACAACAGCATTTTGCACTGCAATTTTCTGGATATTCTGGACACATGCCTTTGTGTCAATGCGTTTTTCGTCCAATTAGTCTCATAAATGATGATAAGATTATATGAAGAATCTTGGCTGTAACTGGTCAGCACTACTACCTATCAGAAGGAGATTAATTGTATCACAGGATCTCTTAAAATCTTATACCAAAAGTAGTTTGGATCATAAAATAATCTAACTTATAATGAATTTAAAGAATGACAAACAAAACAGAAAAATATTCCAACTAGTTCTGCTTGCCAAGTGTGTTTTCCTGAGCAAAACTAGCCAAGTGCTAGAGAGTCCAGGAGGAGTTCCGTTTGAGCCGCACAATAAGGATTATATTATGAAGATGCAACTTTAGGAGGGTTCGTGAGCTGGGGGTTGCAGGGGGACACTGGTAAGTTAGTCTCAGGGATGTGAACAGCCTGCGACAAAATGGAAGGAAATTGTGCGGCATGCCCAGAAGCCGAAAAGAAAAATGATTAAAATGTTTCTGAAGTGCAATTCATCCCAATTGCTTTAAAAGAACAAAGCCTGATATTGGTAACTAAATTATAAATATACAGTAGATCCATTATATATAATATATTATTATTATGGGAAAAACAATAAGGAGAAAAAATCTGACACACTTGCACAGTTACAGAAGGGCTGTACTTTATAATTTATATAGATCCCTCACACAAAAATGGTCTGATGAGAGACTGATGAGGAGTAATTAACCCGAACAAAACAAGCACCAATGCATTTAACTGTCTTGGCTGAGTTTCTTAAAAAAAGAAGTTGAAACCAAATCCCCATTTGTAGTAAAACTTGCGTCCATTTCCTATAGATCTAGCCTTTGCCTATTGCCACCTGAACTTCTTCAGAGTCACCCCATCTGCGCCAATAGCACTTGGTGATAAATCAGGAACAATCATTCTGGGAAAATATAAATCTCATCTAGAGCTAGCAAAGCTTTTTAGCATCACCACCACCATGTTCCGTGAAGGAAACTGCTTGTGAAACATAGTTACAGGCAGTGAAGCTACACACTACTAGTAGTACTAGGCCAACAGAAGTGAAATGCAACAACAAAAGAAATCTTCTATGATACTATGCAAATAGATCATGATTTAGACCTTGGTCGGTTGGCCAGATTTTTAAAGAACTGTCGATCGATTTGAGGACGACAGTAGTATATTCATTATTAGTATTAATATTAGTGTGGACAGTCAGCGATCGCGCCTCAGACAGACCTGCCACAATCCAAATCAGAAAATCAGTATGATCAGACCCAAAAATCAGTATTTGAGACCAAAAATCGGTACCATTGAAACATGTACTCCCACTTTTTTAAAGTCTTGAGTCCTCGATCTCTAGACTAGTCTCTAGATCTAGATCTAACTCTAAAATCACTGAATCAGGTATTGGTGTGAGTACAACTAAGCTGAATAGAATCTAGATAAATTAAAACTAAATTTCACAACAATATCAGGCAATGTTGGAAAACAAAACCCTTGTAGATCTCTAATAGATGATGACGATGATGATGATCGGTAAATCTGAAAGAATCTGGTTGAAAGCGCAAAATTTGTGTAGGCTAGCCTAGTCTCGACCAAGGGAACAGACTCTCAGCAAGTAAGCAAAGTATTAGGTTTGAAGTATTTTTCTTGTTCAATACTGTAGGTCTTGGCACACAAAAACCACTGTAACCATGAAAGTGCTTGCCAGCCTCGGCAATAGTTGTATATGCAAAACGAAACGCAAGTGCTTGCTAATGGTGCAAACTTGTCACAGTGACGCATGCTGGGTTTTTCTGACGTCAGCAAACCAACCGTGAAAGAGAAAAATTTGTACGGAAACTTTTTCCCCGAGCGGTCTAGGTCGCGGATCAGGGAAAAAATCGATAAATTTTTTATTAAAATCGGAAAATCGGTAAAATACCTATTGAATCGGTATAAACGACAGGTCTGCTCAGAGGAAAAAGGCGGGGTCGACAATCGCACTTTGGACGAAAAAGACAACGATTTACATCCCTGTAGTCCTCTAGGAGTCTAGGACTCAGGAGGTGGATGTTTTTTAAAGCAAGTGTGCCCGAATAAAGTTGTGCACCTTCTGATGCTCCTGCATTTCATGTCACTGGCACGCTCGAATTAGGGAAAGAATGGGAGGAGTTCCATATGAGTTACACTAGGATATTACAAGGCTATGACTTTAGGAGTGTGCGTGTGCGGGGGACTGCAGGGGGCAGTGCCCCCCTGGCGAGTTGGTCCACTAGGCGAATGTTTTTATAGTAAATGTGCAGCTCGGCGATTAACACTCGGAACATGAAATGTGCACCTGATTAAATTTTTGTAACTCGTAGTCATATTGTACTCCTTCAGAAGGAATATAGGCCTACATCCTGACCACCCAGTCAGTTAGTCCTAACCCTGTCCTGATCCCTTCAACTACAATTTTAACAAAGATTCAGAGTGAGGGTGAGTTTAGGGTATCTTGTCTGGGTACTCTGGTCATAAAAACTCGTCCGACTTGTGTCTTTCCGTTTTGTCCCCTGTCCCTTTGCAGTGCCTTCGGGCCACTCTCTCGGCCTCTGCAGAGCCATTAGATCTAGGCTAGATCTAGATCGAGGCTCTAGAAGTGAAATGCGGTCCCTGCGTCTGGGCGGATTCGAATACTCTATTCCGAATCGATAAGCAGCGGTGAATACACTGAGGGAGGAGTACCTTAGGCTATTCGAGCGCCACTTTGTCAGATTGATAAGTAACGACATGAGGGTCTAGTCAGTTTGTATCATCGAGGCCGTAGGCCGATGTTCGTCTGGGCAGTAGGCCCCTAGTCAGATTGACATATCAGGGAAAGCCCCCGGGGTAGCTATGTATCATCTCTTTTAGCATCTGGTCTTTGGCGCTCGAGTACGGAACTCCTTCCTCGATACGCGGAATCGATTCCGGCCACACGCAGGTAAAATGGCGAACGAGGCGACGGGACCGCATTTATCTGCTAGTAGGCCTACCTAGATCTAGACTCTAGAATCTATTCTAGAATCTAAATCTAGAATATCTAGATCTCTAGATCCAGCTTGCTTTTCATAAATTTCACGATTAGATCTAGAGTCTAGATATAGATCTAGACTAGATCTATCTAGATCTAGATCTAGATTCTAATTGTTTTCCAAGCGCCGACATTAATCATACAACAAATCTGTCGCCTAGCATATATCAGCATTCGGAAGGCTTTGATCTTGCTCAAACATGATCGCCAAATGTCACATTGATAGCGCCTGGCAAGAGAAATTGAAATTGAAAGCTGGACTGGTCTCGTGAATTCTGAACAGAAAACTTTAGACTATGAACTAAAAAAAGAACGCTGATAACTATGCAAGTGTAGGCATCCATTCACTGTCGAGGAATATAAGCGCTCTGAAGATCTTTCGATAGGGCCTTGCTGGGATTGTTTACTTACGTAGCATTACTTGATGAATTCATTGTTCAGTTGATCAAAACGGTAAGTTTGATCACAATCACAACACGCCGCTAAATTGCTCTAACTGCGCATGTCCGAAATGTAGAGATTTCTAGAACGCGAACAAACACGACTCAAATAATAAGATAATAGATTCGTCATCCATAATATAATCATTGATGAAAAAATATCCATATGAACACATATTTTAGGTGGTTGTATTGAATGTAATATGCATAGTGAATCTTTATTGTATGGTTTAAATTATTCAACAAAAGTATTTCGTGCTTTCCGGGTTATATTTTTGATATCTTTGAAATGCCGACGGTGTAAAATTGAAGTTAGATCCTTCATAATCTATCCCCTCCGGAAAACTCTTAAATTCCATCTTGTGCGTGATAGAGTTTTAACTGAATTCCTAAGAGTTCTGGGCAGATTTTTTAAACATAAACATGATACTGCATTTTAAATCCAATATGTACAGCGAAAAATCAATGAACTGCACTAACGATATAATAGTGACCCCAGTTCAAATAAATATTTGGAAGATCGAAGAACGACTCTCCATTTAAAATACGGGGCCTCGGAAACTTGTTATAGGCCTACCTCGTTACGAAATGTAATATATAATCTTACTACGGAATGTTTTGGATGAGCTAATCCCTACAAGCAAAGGGTGCCCCCCTGTTTATAAATGCCACTACATAAGACGGAAAGAGTGGATGGTCTTGGAGGCTAATGACTATCTCTAAAACCCAAGAAGCCAAAAAAAAAAAAAGGAAAAAATCAGACAGCAAATATTTAAAGTTTTAACATCTCTATTGAATCAACACGTTAAATCCTGTGTCTCAGAAGTTTGATGTCATGCTTTCTGATTGTGATAAGTTAACTGGGCCCGTGGCGAGTAAATGCAATGTTTGGGAACGACAACCAGTAAAGTTTGTTATGTACAACGTCGAAAGCAGCAACCTCGATTGTCGAGAAGTTTACTCTCTATCCAGTGTCGAATGACGGTGGTGACGATAGCAGTGAGTTTCGGTTCTATAATAACGTTGTCCTGACAAACTATCTAACTGTTCCTTGTCAAGAACTCTTTGTTGTCCATTTAATTATTTTCAGTCCCCGTAGGTTGCCGATGGGAATAGGAATAAGGAATTGTTGCCTCTTCATTTGTTTTTTTTCGGCGGGGTGGGTGGGACGGGGCGGTATCGGCAAGATGAAAATTGGAGCAATGATTTTAATGTACAGAGCCAAAGCCCCTTATCCAAATTTAAAAAAAATATCATTTCACTTACACATGTATCTAGTATAACAGTAGCATGTCTCTGCTTAAAAAAAAAAGATAAACATGTAATTCCCAAAACTGAATAATGGTTTTAAATTTTAAACGGCAGATGGAATCTTACTATTTTCGGGTAACTATCCATAACTTTATCTTTCAATTGTTTTGCCATCTAAGACAATACAGCAACTCGACTTAAACGTTTAGTTTATTATTTTTTTCTTCTATTATGCAAGAGATCCAGTTTGCATTAAATTTTGCGGCCTATCTGTAGTTCTTAGCCTAGTTCATTTTTCCATGATTTCTTCACTCTTCCGGTCTGTTGTGTTGATCTACCTAATAACCTCCTCACATTAGCCTATGTATCAGTTTCAGTAAAATGAAACCAGACAGACTTCCTCTGTGTCCCTGTCTCTTTCTCTGACTCCGTCTCTGTCTGTCTGACTCTCCGTCTTTGTCTGCCTGCCTCTCTCTCTCTCTCTCTCTCTCTCTCTCTCTCTCTCTCTCTCTCTCTCTCTCTCCCTCTCTCCTTACATTCTGACAAAAGTGTGCATTTCTGACATTAGAAGAAGATTCAGGCAAAAATTACTGGATCGTCTCGTGTTTCTTGAGTCCTTCTTCTTTCCAGCCCCCCCCCCCCTCCCCCCTTGTTTTCTCAAATACATGTACTCAAATATTCACTGCACCCAGGAAATTCTTCTCTAAGTTATCTGACAGTGTGGAAGACGCCTGCAACGTTTCGATTTTAAAATGTATATTATGTTTGTCTGATTAGTATGAACACAAAAAACACATTACAAATTACAGTGTGTCAGGTTTCCCAAAAGCCCTACTTTGACATTCAACGCGGCAGTGCGCAGCCACGGGATGTAGCTTACAATACGGTACCGGTACCATGCTTGGTCACCGAAATAAAACAAGCATCACACAGGCTTATCTTCTACGGAGATTTTAATGTTAGAAAGGAAGGGGCAGTAGTATTTCACATACATAAGCTGCATACGAACAGTAAACACTGTCTCTTAACTTATTCTCTTCCCTCCCCTCCCTCCCCCCATTTTGCACAGAATTTGGTTTCTATTTTAGGGAGGGAAATGCCACAGAACGAAAAATGCGTCGCTAGCTGTGTGGAAATACTCGGAAATCTCTTATTTACTTTGAAAGGCAGAAAGCGGAGGAGATGAGATGTGTATGATGTGGAGATTTGGTGGTCTAGTGCAGTGTTCGGGCTGTTCATTGTGGTTACTTCAGATTTATTCATGTCAGTCAGTCATGCAGTCAGTGGCGTACAGAAAGGGGGCAGAGGGGGGCGACGGCCCCCGGGCATCCATTTCAGGAGACATCAAATCAGAGAGTGTCTAGGCCCTATTCTTGAGTTTTGGGGCATAGAATCAAAGAATGTCTGGGCCCTATACTTGAGTTTTGGGGCATACGAGCAAAAAAGTGTTTGGGCTCTATACTTGAGTCTCGGGGCATAGAATCAAAGAATGTCTAGGCCCTGTACTTGAGTTTTGGGGCATACAATCAAAGAGTGACTGGGCTTTATATACGACTTTTGGGGGCATACAATCAAAGAGTGTCTAGGCTTTATATACGACTTTTTGGGGCATACAATCAAAGAGTGTCTAGGCCCTATACTTGAGTTTTGTGGCATACAATTAAAAAAGAATATCTAGGCCCTATACTTGCCTTATACTTGCGTCTTGGGGCATGCAATCAAAGAATTGGCACCTGACTTGCATCACAAAACGTCTGCATGCCACGGCATACAGTCAATCTGAATATTACGGGCCCTCTTCTACCATCCTTTACTCTAATGCACTCAAATTACTCTCACTAATTCACAGCTCACTCATATTTAGATGGTTGGTCATGTAACCATTGAAAAATAATACACTTAATAATTTAAGATTGATACCGATAGATGACATTACAAATGTTATAACAGAGGCAAATATAAAACAAAAAATAAGAAGCCAAACACCCAAGATGAAATGGGAACCGCATCCTGGTAATATTCCAAAATTTTAATTTCATTGGCAATCAGATCTAGAAATATCACATGATACTAAAAAAAAAGTATTCATGTATTTCTCTCTGTCTGTCTGTCGGTAGGTCTGTCTGTCTCTCTCCCTCTCTCGCTCACACACACACACATACAAGTATTAAAAAACGACACATAAACCTGCCTATTGCAGTGAATTTTTTTAAAAATTATTTACTGACTTGTCTTTCTCCCCGTCTTCTTTTTTGGTCATGTGCAGATTAGTTAAATTTGGAAGTTATTAGACCTTCATTCCACCCTTAAAAAAAGTCTTTCACACAGGGTGGATCGTTAAATCATAATGATCTCTTTGCCGGTGGCCCTGCAGTTGGAACACGATATCCTATTGTATGAAATTGTTTATAATTTTTATCATATTTCGTTTTGCTTTGCTAGTTTTTAATTGCTCTCTGTTCCCCTATTTTGCTACTGACTTTGTCAGATTTCTCTCTTCCATCCACCGTGCTAATCCCAGTCACAGATGCAGCTTTTGTTTTCTTTCACAGACTAATTTATACTCACAACCAAAGTTCATTGGTTGGAAGTGAAGATATATTGCATCTTATTTTCTCTTACAGAAAAAATGAAGCCTGGTTTCATAAAATGACCATCAATTATTCAAACACTGAGATGAAAATTATGTTCTGATATAATTTAGTTTTGATGCCCTGTGACGGCGACCCGAGAACAGCGGGGCAAATATTTGTTTCTTGGCTGGGTAATACAGAGACAAATTATGCCAAAACTTAAAGACTGACCACCCCCCCCCCCCCCCACAAATATAAAAATCCAATTTCTGACGCTTCATTGTTTGACAGAAGTTAAACATTCAATCTTTATCCACCTGTCTATCTTGTTCTAGAAAACAGTTTCGATCTTGTTAACAGATAGTCATATTTTGTGCATGCAATTGCCAGAAATTGTCCAGCTCACAGACATTTTAGCATGAAACGACCCACAACATGGTCAGGTTATATGATATGTGTTAGATCTGCTAGAGTGTGGAGCATTTTTATGCGGCTGAAGGCGGAGGCCCAAGATTCTTTGTTCTCATCGGCAACAACCTGGTGAACACTCGCTCTAGACTCGGGTTGGACAGAGCTGCGTCGCTTCTGGTTCCTTATGATCCTCGTGTGTTTTGAAATCAAATCTTCAGTGGCGATGCCGTTGCTGTGAGATGGACGTCTGAGTTTACTGACGTATCGACTGGCTTCCAGGATACTGGATTTGCGGAGCTCACGTCGATGGCGAGTTTCGGCCTTGGAATGTGAGAAAGGATCATTTGAAGCAGTTACCGTATCTATAGCAGAGTCAGTACCATCTGTAGCAGTATCATTTTGATTTTTGTCCCTTAGACTGGATTTCGTTATTTTCCTCTCCCCTAATGCATGAGATGATGGCAAGCCAAGGTGAACGTCAGATAATCTGTCAGTTATATGTTCTTGAGCTAACTGGCTGGAACTCTCAGTCGGTAGTGATATGGAATTTGTGTTGTAAGAAGTAATAATAATAATAATAATATATTGCATTTATATAGCGCCCAACCCCGTCGATGACAAGCTCTGGGCGCTTTAACAAATTCTTACACACACACACACACACGCATACACAAAAGAAATTCAAAAATATTTACTATTGTTGCTGCCGAAAAACACCTAGCCTAGTTTGTCTGAAAGAAATGGGTCTTCAGATGGCGTTTGAAAGAACCAATGTCATTAATTTCCCTGGTTGTCTTTGGAAGAGTGTTCCAGATGGTAGGGCCAAGAAATGAAAAGGACTTTTCTCCTACAGTGGACAGATTCATTTTAGGTACTTTCAATTTTGTAGTGTCAGATGATGATCTTAGTTGACGAGATGGAACATAGTAATCAGTTAAATCAACTAGGTACGATGGAGCAGTATTATTGACACATTTGTGACAAATGGATGACAATTTGTACATTATTCTTTTCTCGACTGGCAGCCAGTGCAAACTCTGCAGAAGTGGCAGTGCTGAATCTCTTTTCTTTTTCTTCAAAACAAGTCTCGCTGCATTGTTTTGAGCAATTTGGAGTTTTCTAATATTTTTTTGTGAAATTCCAGCCAAAAGGGAGTTGCAATAGTCAAGCTTTGAAAGTACAAAAGAATTTACTAAAACAGTAGAAGAAATGAAAGACCGTGTTGTGTCTAGTTCACGCGAAGAGTTGTAAGTTGTGTCTGATAAGAGCCTTGGGGCCAGGGATGTAGAATCGTCCACCTCGGAGACATAGCCAAATTTCATGGTGTAAAACACGGAACCGTATGTTGTCAAACTCGAACCAGCACCTTGTGTGGCTTCGACATGAGCTCGTCTTTTCATTGCAACACTAACACGAGGATCGTTATCATAGGAAGTTGGTTTGGTAGCGGATGGGCTAGTTTCGCCTTTGTTTTCTGCCAGGCGATCAACCAAAGAAAACAGTTTATTTGGGTTGTTCTTGTGTTGAAGTTTTATCAGGTCACCGAAAGAAACGCCGGTCTTTCTGCGGCTTTTCCTTTTCTTACGGGGCTCGGATGACTCAGTCTGGAATTGTTGGTCAGGGTGTTTCTGTGGCTCGGACAGGCCGCCCTCATTTTGGGTCTCCAGTTTGTCTTTCTGCTTACTCAGGCCTGCCACGATAATGACCGGTGTAGCCCCAATTCTAAATTTAGGGCCAGGCACCCGGGGAACATGCAATGTGACGTCAGACTGAGCGGCTGTGTCAAGTTTCTCATCGGCACATGCTTCTCCAGTGTGTACCAAATTGTCAGTTTGTTCACATTCACCCTTTTTACTGTCTTCAATAAATACATTATCTCCCACTCCGCCTGTTTCATCATTATTTTGGCCGTTCGCTTCAGATGTAAAAGATTTAAAATAAGCAGATTTCATTTTGATTAATGTAGGCGGTGGGTTTTCTCTCACGAACCTTCCATGTTTGAATGTCACGACATCTACGTCTTTGGACAAGTCGTCATCGTTCTGACCTCCGTCCGAGCTGTCCGACAGGAGTGAATAAGCATCATCATCTTCATCCACCACGTGATTCCTAGTGGAGGCGGTGCCGATTTTACCAGAGCCAATACGGAGTGTCTTTCCTACCCTTTCGTCCACGGATTTGGAAGTCTGTCGGATACTATCTGGCAAGGATCCAGCTCTACATGTTTGTCGTGGGTAGGCAGGGCAGTAAAGTGGCCGGGTAAGTGGGCATAGGCTGGAGAGCTGCTGAACGTGGATTGTTGGGTGAAATTCGGTCCGAGATCAACATGATGATAATCACCTGGACGGTAAGACTTAA
Organism: Onchidella celtica; assembly: GCA_963931925.1. Lineage (NCBI taxonomy): Eukaryota > Metazoa > Mollusca > Gastropoda > Systellommatophora > Onchidiidae > Onchidella > Onchidella celtica. The sequence continues at coordinate 38,159,486 of OZ007567.1, forward strand.
CAGGCGGCGGAACATCATGGTCAACTATGGCTGTTGCTGGCGACTCAGTCTGGTCCTGATGGTGGTCATGTGACCGTTGAGTCATTTCCTCCTGGCGATGACGTTCTTTTGTTTCCCTCAACTTCTGCCTGTAGCCCCGCATACAACGACGTAGTTTTTTCTGTTCTCGCCCGATGGAATTGACCTTGAACCTCATGTCACGCCTAGGAAGATTAAGAGGAAGAGGAAAGAAAAGCAAAGTGACGTTAATTTGTATCACTATACAATTATGCCGTTATGTACTCTTTGTGGTTGTGTGAAAATGGTTACGTTGCATGCTTTGTGGTTCATGCCACTTCTAGCTAAAATGTTCAGTTACACTTGAAGTTTGAAAGGAGAATATATATATCCTATTTTCTTCGTGTAAACATCTAGAATTGTCCAATGTCTTCGCTATTTAATGCCTGTACTATTTCCATTTTGCACCAGGAATCTGCCTGAAATGAGAATATTATGACTAGTAGCCGCTAACTGCTTCTTATCCTAATTTCTCTAAAGGGGGCAATGATGGTGAATGTCATAATTTCAGACAGAACATCTTTCACACAATGGTTACCTAAAAGTGTCCACTTCACGCCTGTAGAGAATTTCTCCACAGGCTACTCGTGTGACCGTAACTTTGTTGCTTTCACTCTGCAGACCATGAATCCGAGCGTAGGCCGCGGGATCCATGACGACTTGGACGTCGTGTGCAGCATACACGACCATAACAGCACCTCGTGACGGGATTTTGTCTGTCACTCTAAAAGACAGATAATGAGAAACTGTTATTGTTTTCACCATCACAATAATATTTATTGCATTGGTAACATGGTATATGTAAAATACACCGAGAGGCAACTGCAGCTAAACAGTCCATAAAAAAAGGAAAGTTTCACAAAAAAGAATATAAAGTGGCCGTCGCCTACGATGTAAATGTATTGCCCAAACATACTGATGATAAAACTTAAATGGTGCTACCCACATAGGGTGGACATTGTCCAGAACTGTTTGATAGATGATAGAATATTATCCCCCCCTCCCCTTCCAGATATTCCTCTATCCCACTCTTTCAAAAACAAAAGTAAATGTCGGCAAGAGTAAGAAGTAATATCCGTGCCAACTGACGACAAGCTCATTAAAGGCACATCTTTTCCAGTCTCACATCAGCTGAAAATTCGGATTTCCAGATAGGGAGCTCACACTCAGGAGTAGATTTATAATGTGTCAAACACTGCCATTAATGGGTGCTGTCGTCATTTTATGACTAACTGCCATTATACGCCAACATTACCAGCGGACACTGCTCCAGATTTATCCGCCAACAATATAAGCCCGGGTTTATCCGCCAGTATTGGTGTTGACTGAAACACCCCAAAACTGGATTTATTCCCGATCATTCGCGTTCGATTAAATGAATTTTTTTTCAAAATAAACATCACTGAACCAATTATCGGCGGATGAACAATCCGTTTATTATTTTACCTCCCCCCCCCCCCCCTCCCCGGCTGGCTCAGTTTTGTTTTGCTCTCGTATTTTGCGCTAAAACAAAACGTTGTAATCGAGTATTTCCATCTCTCTGCGGAATAGAAACATATCCCATCATTTTCTTTCAGTAATAAATTATGTGTCTGCAGCTGACGAACACCTACTTCAGAAACAATCAAAATCTACGAGACCATAGATCTTAGATCGCAGCCCCAATGCACATGCTATAAAAAAAAAAAGCGGGTCTAGGGATTATAATAAAAATTCAAATTTCAATGGTCTCAGCACTCAAAAAACCCTTTAAAAAATGGATCCTTCTTTTGGAAAAACCGTCAACTTTTTGTGAAAACTGACTTTGTCGTCACTTTGGAAAGTTAAGTGTTTCAAACTAATTGTGCGCCAGCAGCAATGCACGATTTTTGAAGATCACCAAACAGAACTGGTATTTGGCCAGTTGATTAAACCTTCACTAAATTTACTTCGGTTTTGATCTGCCATTTGATCCTTGTGTCCTTTGCACAGTGAACTCTGGATATAAAAAGCAAGACGTTTGCCGTTTCACAGAAGACTGCGCTGATTGAATGTGATTGTTAGGAGCCTCAAGACTACCTGTTTTGTACTGCTGGTTGCTACCCGTCTTTGTCAGAAGACGGCTGAGACACACCGAACACAATGGTGGAGGCCAGACAGGATTTTGTCCTTTTTGTCCTGTAGATCAATCGGTGGAACTAACGACACAAGGTATTGGTTTCTGTTATGACCAAAGATCACTCGCACAAATCACCTACCAGTTTAAACATTCGCATGTTCAGGAGACTGAAATATAAAACGGGGTTCTACGTTGTAGACTGAATTACTGATCTCAGTTAGTTTCCAACAAAAATATATTAAAGAACAGGCTATGTTTAATAACATTTGAGCTGAGACAAAAGGAGATTGACAAAATATTTTAAAAACCACACACAACCTTGAAGCAGTCAAAATATAGCAACAAGATTTGTCTGCCCTTTACCTTTGCGTGTTATTGTATCGTTTCTGTATTATTTCTTACGGGAAGCTTTGCCATATGATTTATTGACAATGACATTGAGACAAAAGGAGTAGATTAATGGACATTTATTTTTGATCTTTGTTTAGAAAGAAGCGGCCCTGGATTAACCACTAAGCAAATTAAGCACGTGCTTAGGGCCCCTACGGAAAGTGGGTGGGGGAGGGGGGCACTGCAGAGTTATTTTTTTTTCCTTAGATATCAGGCCCACATTAACTCTTATATTACAGTCAATCTAATCATTTTTGTATGGGTGTAAATATCCTTAAGTGCCATATTTGTCTTTACACAGTTTAAAAAAGAATCTTTAGCATGGTGAGTTTTGATCGTTTGAAGATGTCTTGTGAAAGGCAGTTTGGGGTGGAACACTATTACTGGATTGAGCTTCGGAAATCAGTTGGCCTCCTGGGAACAGTGGAAAATCGTTCGAAGGAGATTTGTTTGTTTCCTTGGCTATTCTGTTGAGGTTTTATGCCCCTGCTCAACATGAACACAATGAGGTTATATCAGAGACAATGTTTGGGCACCCGTCAGGCTACCGACGAGTGAGTGCTTCTAAAAACAAAGGCGGGAGATTAGTTAGTTTAGGCGCAAGTACCCCAAAGTGACGTACTGGCAACGAGCCAATCTATTATTATAACACGGTAAAGAATAGTTCAGCTATATGGGTAATGTATTTTGCTAAATTTTATACCCAACTTCTATCCTTCTCTGACATGAAGTTCACGACACCCTTTTTATACGTTTAGTTAAGGCTTTTTTTGTTTGTTTGTTTGTATTTGTAGTTAGTGTTATTCTTTTGCACATTGTATTATTTCCGTATTATCACAGTAGTTTTTGTCACTTACTTCACTTTACTGAAGCAATTGTAACTACATGCTGTCTAATGACTATCGGACGAATTGTACCAACATTCTAATCCAAGCTTGATCTCTTGAGTTTTTAAACAAAGTGGCACGGTATGTGATGATGGCACAAATATGGCGACAGAAATCATACTATAATGGAGCTAGATCTAGATGGTCATTGTGTAAGGACCTAAAACTTTTTTGAAAAGTATGGTCGCAATTTCGTTCTTCGCCACTCTCTACAAATTGCTGGTTAAAAAAAAAAAAGAGAACTCTATCACATCCATGTATTTCTGCAAAAAAATTTAGCATAAAATAATTACTTCTGTTAGTCTTCGCATCAAATGCGTTTACTAAGAATTTGCAAGATTCATTCGGGGCGGCTGGTGCCCATAATAATAATAATAATAATAATATATTGCATTTATATAGCGCCCAACCCCGTCGATGACAAGCTCTGGGCGCTTTAACAAACTCTTACACACACACACACACACGCATACACAAAAGAAATTCAAAAATATTTACTATTGTTGCTGCCGAAAAACACCTAGCCTAGTTTGTCTGAAAGAAATGGGTCTTCAGATGGCGTTTGAAAGAAACAATGTCATAATATAAAGAACTTGATGGCAAATACAAAATGCATGCACTTGAAAGGAAATAACACTCACATTATTAATCAACAACACATACAATATGTCGCTAAATTACCTGTGGTAGAGACCCGCCTCACTACCAGGCGCGTGACTGAAGACTATGGCAAGTACTTGTGAATAATAATGTTCCCTTAGTCCCGTCGACACCTCTTTTATGTGCACTGGACGTCTTAAATGTATGGCTACACTGTGATCCACGCTCGTCGGGGTATCACGGAATCCCAGGCAAGCAGATCTATTTTCAGAAATACCCTGGATAAATAAGGCCACGTTTCCTCGCCAGGCCAGATTCGAATCTCAACAATGAGAGTCAAGTAGGTTTCGGATTGATTTGGACTGAACAGGAGCTATACACATCTCGATAATATTTTAAAAAATAATTTCATACACAGACATTGATATCCATGCAAAAATTAAAAAAAAATAAAAAAAAATCGTTCATATAGATTTATTTTGAAAATTTGTTCCATTTAAGGCAAAAAATTAATTCATTGTGAAAACAGGGACATTTCAATCTGTTAATTACAACTTATTGACAATAATGGCATTGCACTGTTCACAACACTGCTTATCTGCCGTGCACTCCATCCTTAGTCCTGAAATTTCTGTAACAGAATGTTAACAAATAATGTCAACGTATTACAACTCTCGTTGGGGTAAACTTTGCGATTCGTGAATATGGCCTCGTCTTAACTGAATCACTGACCCGGTTGCACATTTAAATGTTTCTGATTTTCTATGCGCATGAATGGATTAATCTATAATTACTGTCATGTTGATTCTAGGATCGAGAATCTTGTGAGAATCTGTAACCTGAACAACTTACCATGGTATGGCATCGAAACTACTGTTCCATGTTGTGTTCTCCCCGCAGCATACCTCTCCCGCCCTCGCCAAGGTCCACAGTATTTTGATCTCACAGTTGTAAGAGCAAAGCAGTATGAATACGCGGGTTGCAAATTTAGTGAACGGCTTTGCTCTAAACATACAACGAGATTTAACACACGGCGGATTCAATTGACAGATAGGGATGTGCGCAGACAACTTCTTGGTCTGAATCAAAATTAATGTAATGCTGGGATGCCAAGAATGAAGTGCAAAAACATCACGGAGGTCTCACCAATTTTGTATTATATTCCTAGGTTTTTTCTTTTTCTGGTCAGATAGTAATACGTAAATGTTTCTGAAAATGTTAGGCTTTACTTTTAAAGAGACATAATAATATGCGAAAAAAGAGCAATAGAAACGTCACTGGGATAAATAGGTATAGAAAATCCAGGATCTCAGTCCGATCTGTAGCGAAAATATAATCTTATACTGGAAACGCACTTACTCATTTTAACACTTAGTTATGATTTGAGTGCAACGTGAAATGGGGAAGGAGGGGGAATAATTATGATTATAGTACTCATTTAATTTCTTTGTTGGGTTTACTATCCGTAGAATCAACAAAGCAGATTTATAGAGGAGGAACCAAAAGCACTGACAGAAAGAAAAAAAGGGAAAACGAGGGATAAACAGCTCAGAATCTCCAATATGAATGTGATAAAAAATAAGTTTACGAGTTACAATAGACTTGGTGGCTCTAATTACAGGTGCATGAATTGACAATGAAGCATTTCGCTTTGAAGCGAAAAATGAAAGGAAGTGTGAAAAATGAAATTTAGGAGTAAATTTCGCCTCTTCATTGCCTTTTCTCACAGCGAGAATGAAACAAAATCTGTGGACGTTGATATCGCATACTGAACCTTCTGTCCTGATCCGTTGCTGTCCTACCAGATTTTTTGTTTGCCCAAAACGGAAGCATGTGATTGGATTCATCTTAAAGAAAGCAGTGAAGACCACTCGCAAGTGACCAGAAACTCGGACGTCACGCGTCAAGGCTACTTGTAAGTCCAAAGTACGGTCATAATAGGCAAGATCAACAAAGGGGGAAAAACTCGAACTGGGGGCTAATGAAGCGTATTAGCCAGTTCTCATTGAAAAACACCTCTTCCGTATTGATTTCGGATCAAAAAGTCGTTTTCCTTCTGCTGCCTACAGATGTGGAATCTCTCTCTCTCTCTCTCTCTCTCTCTCTCTCTCTCTCTCTCTCTCTAGTCTACCTATTTGCCTATCTATCTGTCCGCCTCTTTCGCTCCTTGTCTATTATGTCTCGCTCTCTGTCTATACACCTGTCTGCCTAAGCGAGAATGAATCCAGCAGTTTGCCAAACTCATAGAGTGCACGCATACGCTTGGCGTTCTTTTTTCTTAGGACATGAAACCATCCGGTCAGTACAATATTTGCTGGACTTTTAATGTATTTACAGATATGTCTCTTTGACCCCGTCGTTAAAAGCCCGTCGCTTTCCATGTTTGTGGATCGTTTGTCGTATACATTACTCACTATGGACGACTCCACTCCACCGAAAGATCGATATTCTCTAAAAAAAGCTTGAGATGTACTGCCATCGACTCTCTGGTAATCAGTTCAAGGTCAGGAGGTCATACCGGAGTGTGAAAAGAGAAATGATGATGTTGATATGGATGGGAAAAAAGGGGAGTAAAGACCCAAGAAAGCAGGAAAACGACAGGAAGAAGACATGAGATAGAAGGAGAGAAGGGTTGAAGAAAGAAATAGATAGGATGAGAAGGTAAGAGCGCAGGATCACACTATCGAGGGAATAACAAATGAAAAGTTGGGAATGAGAAAGGCGAAGGGATGGGAATAAATAGTGAAAAACCAAAAAACTAAAGAAGACTGAAAAAAGGAAGATAAATATAGCAAAGAATATGTGAGAGGATGGACGCGGTCAAGGAGAAATAAACATAGAGAAGTGTGGAGAGAAAACAATACAATGTCAACTGTTGTATAGTCAAACAATTCACTAATGATTAAAAAAAACAACAACGTGTGAATGAATGAATGAAAGAATGAACAAGCGAACAAATGAATGAATGATTGAATGAATGGATGAATGGATGAATGAACCAGCAAATAAATGAGATCTAGCATTTGCAAAGGGCCAAAAAATCTTTAAAACCAGTTTTCTCAAAACTGCCTGGGGATGAGATAGCCCACTTGTTTTGTGTGGGCTCAGGATGCAATAAGCATGGGTGTTGAGAGGAAGGTTAGTATAGTAATCTTACATGTGTTACTGAAATGGCGAGGGCGGGGGGGGGGCGGTTTTTGGTATGCGCGCAATGGCTGGAAAGCACCAACGTTCAACTGTAAGACCACAAAGGCTACTGCTATTATTTAAAAATCACGCTAACTAGCTTGATGGTGTTACTGGACAGACTACAGTAGAGGGCTATATTCGGCGAACAGTGTACGGCAGAATAATATGCGGAAAACATTGTAGGTTCGTGCCTGAGGACTTTTCAGGCATCTGACTATGTTTGACACCACCAGGGTATTTCTGTCAAGCGTAGCCACATTAAACTGGCATGCCACTGACGTGGTATTGGCGTGTCCATTGACCCCAAATTCTTAAAATAATAGTATTCTCCTATCCAAATAGAGTAAACGTAACTCGGCACTTTGAGATAGGAATTACCGTTTCAAACAAGGAGTATAATTATGTGGTATCCGCAGGAAGATCTTGATGAGGATATCAATAGAGACGTGGGCAGGCGACAATGTAAATCAGTGTCATAATTCCCATTTCTATTTTCATAGTCGTTACTCATACATTCTTCTCGAGGCCGTGTAGCTTGCCCAGGTCTCAGTGACTCTTGTTTCAATGAACTCAAGTATCCTTGTTTGTGTGCTTATGAGTGTCTGCCCCGAGGGGGGTGGGGGAGGGGATCGCTTTAAAGCATTTGCCGTGAAACATATGTATTTGCAGTGAAATCTTGATGAAACTGATTGAATGAAAATGTACATTGGTCAGTTACAATGGCCATTGTAGTCACCTTATATATTCGCCTTGCGCGTCCTGGATAATTTGCCGGTCAGATCTTAGATCTTGCTTTTCTCTTGTCCCGATTCGCGCATCAGTCAGCATTAACAGTATCTATATAAGGAAGAAAAAAAAGTGGAGTACGTGAAAATGACAGCTTTCGTCTACGGACTCATTTGTGGAGACCCATACCCAAATCAGATATCCGCTGGGGATTCACACGACATTTGAAAGCACGATTGCTATGCTGGACTGTTGTTATTACTTCTTAGGCGGAACGAAGTCGGAAAGTAGATCTAATTGTTCCTTACCTTTCTATGGCTTTGTCGTTGCAACTGATCAGTCCGCGTGACTTTGGGTCCTTGGAGCACCATGGGTTAAATAAATGGCTGTGGAAAGGATAACTCCCACACATTGAGAATACTTGATTGTCTGACCTTGAACACATTGCTCTAGCATTGAACTTCAAGTGACACCCTCGCAAAACGTACTGACAAACATCTGAAGTCCTAATGCTCATTGTTTGTCCACTGTCTTAGAAAACTGTTCAAGTGAAATTAATCGCTAGAACATGCATAGAATGTTCTAAATATAAAATTTATGGCGCCAATAAGAACCCACTTGCCCATCCCTTTACCAGGAACATAATTATTTCAACATACTTTTTTTTTCTCTGGCGGTGGAGGAGGGAAGGAATACCAAGAGAAAACATTGCCATATCAATATGATACTTAAAACTGCAGGCACCACATACATTAGACTTTTCTCGGAAAATCACAAAGGTGTGTACGCAATGTCTGTAAGCCGTTAATCCCACTGCAGGCACTGCAGCGGAACTGCTCCCGATGAGTGTTGTCCATTACTTGGAGTATAGCCAAATGTCTCTAATGAACTTGAGAAGGTTGTAGAGTACATAAAAATGTTATTATTGTTATTGTCCTGGTCTCAATTGTCGGTGGAAGTGAGCACCCCCCCCCTCCCCACCTCCGTCCCATGAGTTTGACAAACCAGCAGGGGTGCCATTTATCTTTATGAATATGTCTCTCAGCATAATTGTGATCCATATTCGAACCTTGCTTTAATAATATGAAAATATCTCAGTAGTGATATTCTATTTATTTTTTGTCTCTCTAGCATGAGTATCATCCTCATCAAGGGAATATAGCTAAGGACAATCATTAGAACCTAAGTCTTGAAATTCTGTTTCCGGATAGTTCAAATCCAGAAGACTTGGTGGGCGAACTGGTTTAATTTCAAACTTTCTGGAGATAACGAACTTGAATCAACATTAAAATACTCTCGAACTTTTCATGACTGTGGTTTGCCGATCGTCTCAGGTCAGAAATCTTGCCTATCTTGATTCCTTTCACAACTGCACAAACCACCCACTGCACATAAATGCAAGGTATTTGCCCATGTCCCTGCAAATGAAAAAAAAAAAAATCCAAGTTCGTCACGAGTTATTTGTTGATGTACCGTTTTTAGAGCATGCGTCACACCGTCTGAAAGGCGTGTGCAATGGTGCAAAAAGGAATGCCTTCGTCATTGTGGAAGTGAATGAAAACCGCTCCTCAACGGGGAAATGTAGCTTAGGTCAAAAGTTCTCCAATCACAAAATTGGACGAAGAGATTTTCTAGTTTGCTACTGAGAAAACAAGACTGATACGGCATAATGCTTAACACTTTCAGCCCAAAGAAGAGGGAACAATAACAGTTTTTGTTTCTCTGTAAGATGTAAGAAATCTTTACCTTAATCGAGGTAATCCAAAATGAACACAATCATAATCTTAAATAACATGTTTTTATGTTCGGGAGTCACATTGCTGAGATTACTCTAACTGCTGCCCTTCAGGACATCTCAGCTAAATACTGTACATGCATTTTGTAAAATCCCGACAATTTGTTTATAGGCCTATTTTTTTTTTTTTTTCTCTTTAACTGAACTGTTTTACCTTAATAATATTGGTAACTGACATTTCATAGGACAGGATCGCCGTATCCGGTTCTCTCCAGAAACACACCAGAGTGAGAAAAAATATTCAAATCGATAAAATGATCAACTTTGACTGAAGTTATCTTATTAACTTTATCCTCAATCTCAAACCTATTGCATGTATCAGATCTGCCCTAAGCCTTATTCCTGTTCGTAAATTACGCTTTATCTCAAGATGACCTGATATGGCAATCCTTCCCATTTAATACTACATCATATTTGAAACATGGCCAAGCTAAGTGCGCCACATCCATTTTTTGTCTCAATTTTGTAACACCGTTCTCTCAAATACAACCGAAACAGCGTGTTCACACTTGTGTGGGACGTACTCACTGCGGGTCATAGGCGGCTCGGAAACGACATAGTACACTTGTTACGTATCAAATTGGCTGTTGTCAGGGGAATGCAGACAAAGACCAGTAGGGAAAATTCTGAGTTTTATTCACTATTCATCTATACTTTAGGGCTTAAACAGACCAGGGCTGGTGTAGGCGCCAGACAAGTAGCTCGCTGCCCATACATGTTGTTTCATGCTAGTGAAGTCAAAATTGGGCAAAAAGAAAAGGTTGTATGTTGCTTTGCTTCGCAACATACAACCTTTTCTTTTTGCTCAATTTTGACTTTGCTTATAGCCCTGCTGCGACCCCACAGTTTTTCTGTGGTTTTTATGATATTTCATGCTAGTAGGCCTACAATAGGCACTGCCCGCTGCACCACGCTGGATCGCAGCGTGGGCAGTGCCTAGTGTGAAGCAAAATGTATGGGCGGCAAGCCACTGGTCTGGCGCCTACGTACGCTGCAGTTAGGGGATCCTATTCTAATTACAGATTTACAAACTTACAACCATTTGGTATTTGCCAGGTTCCCAATGAAGAACGACCACAAGTCTCACAAAATAAACTGAGGTCCCACACTATCTCTGACCGAAAGCCAGTGTTTTCTACAATCTACACCAAAACATACTATTTACGGGAGATCTTCCTGTCTTTCCTCATAACAGTCATACCCATGTTACTACTCCAGCTGATCAGGGTTCATGAACCACTTCAATGCATGATAATCTTACACACAAAATTTTCGATGGCACTATAACATAAACGTCATACACATACACACCATCAGAGAGAAACTGTATACATCTTACTTACCCATTCATGTACTCTCAATCACTAATCCACCCACTCACCCATTCAGGCACGCTCGCACATACAACCACATACGTACAAAACACGTTCAAAGATGACGAGACAGACATACGCATTCACATGAGCTCACACGCACACATCTCTATCCACCATATAATAGCATCATCATCATCATCATCATCATCATCGCCATTAATTATCCTGTAAAGAATACAAACCCAAGTTTCAATAAATCATTTGTTTTATTTTGAAACCAAACAAGAGACAACAAGGTGAAACTGAATCATCTATGGAACATCTACCGACCGACAGAACGGGACACAGAGACATACATTACATCACCAGTCAAACAGGCACAAACACTGTTATAAACCAAAAATTAATCATAATTTTTGTGTCAAGTTTTTTCTCTAGGTCATTTTAGAAACTCCGTCCTCGGGTATTCTTCTTTTTTTTTTTTTCTTTTCCAGATCTATACAAAACACCTTCTGAGAATTTTAATACAATTTATACAGAATTATTTAATTCTGTTAGTGAAATTTAAACTGATGAAGCTCTGAATACCAAACACAAATAAAGTTCCCAAATAGAGCATGAATGACGCCCGTTAGGCCCGTGAAAGTCACAAATTGGCCGTTATCCTGCCCATCCGCCGTGAAACTCAAACTCAATTTCTGTAATGTGAATAAGAGCACATGACATCCCCCCCCCCCCTTTTTTTTTTTAAAGAACATAATTACGTCAAGACTACTCTGCCGTTTATCATCTCAATCCCTGTGGACATTTGAACAGATTCCCGCAAAAATACACTAGCCTACTAAATGTCACACTTTCTTTAGCAGTGAAGGATGAAAATAATGTACAATTACCTGGATGTCCTTTTGCCTATTTTAGGTCATTTTTCCAGCATTATGAGATCAGTTTTGCCACTCTTAGTCAAATTAGAAAAAAACAATTAAGCAACTAAACAAAAAATGCAACGCATAATATCCCTGCCCACCCACGTCCAGCCATTCTCAGATCTACAATTCTAAATTTTGCCATAAAACAAAATCAATATATTTCTGACAGATGGTGCGAACTTCCAATTTCATCATTACATCATTCTTAGTGCATGGAACACTTGACGTAGTACCTTGAGTGCGTAGACACACAATTTGTTTTATTACATCACATTACGTTATCCCTTTACATTTCGTCACACACACACACATACAGAAAGAACATATCCCCGACAACGCACACAAAACACAACGCAATGCCTATATTAAGCAGTAGTCACAGCCACATAATCAACAACAGGATACTTCAAGTACACATTCATTTGTAATAAAGCACATATGTGTTCAGAAATACAATGGTACATAATGTGCTTTGATACAAATGACACATGAAAGTACAGATCCATAGCTCACAGATATTGCAACCCTGGTCTAAACAGGTCTATGACGTAGCATTATACAGTATAGGACAGCAAAGACAGATGGCTCCGTGCACATGACAATTCTCTTCATATCGTTAGATGGTGATTTCAGTAAGTACACGCTCCCTAACAGAGACAATTAAAAAAAAGACAAGATAGGCAAAACAAATAAAAAAATCTCATCACCCTATTCTCTTCTCCTAACTCTTGTTTTTAGTTTCGTTTCTATGGTTACATTTGTTTTAATAGGCAATTTCAGATGGTTTAAACACCATTAGCTTTGAAAGTCAAAGGATTTGCATGTTTCATTGAAACACTTGCGGAGACAAAACCCATAAATTTTATTAATAATAAGGAACAACAAATCAAATAAATAAAACAAATAAACAGAAACATCCTGTCTGCAATGTTGTATAGCATAGTGATGTATACAGCTCATGAAACCTAGCTGAAGGTCTAAAGAAGAAGGGGTTTTAGGAGATTGCCTGTTATCTAAGAAAGGTTCTCTGGTATATAAAGACAGCTCGGGTTTCCATTGTAAAAATGTGGCATGGGCAAGATTTCATGCTATTATCCCAGTTTTCTGAGAACTGGGCACATACAGGTCACTGTGGTACATATTATGGTAATCCTGTCGATTCTATACCAATACACAATGACAGCGACGGCTAGTGCTTACCGCAGATTTGTACGAACGCATTTATTTTAAAACTGCATCTACCTTACTTGACAATTCTCTGGTCAATATACGAATACTATTACTGTTTTCATGACCAGGTCTCCCAAACTTCGTCAAGTTGGTTTCAGAGTGTTGGGGGGGGGGGGGGGAGGGTGGGCACATGCACCTTCTTGCGTAATGGATAAGAATTTTTGCAGGAATCTGTAAATTTCCATTGGCCAACTTCAAACTTATTCTCGAGTTTAAAATTTTTATTTTTTATTTTAACAAATGGACTTCCTTGTTTCTTCTCCATAGTTATGTGAACTGACCGAGAATCAGGGACTGCTGATAATGATTTAAGGTGAGCTTGTGCGCCTTGTAGACGGAAACACTGTGTTTAATTGCCTCATGAAATGAAAATCACACCTCCCTGACTCCTGAACGACCAGGCGGAGAAAACGTCGATCATTATTATTTTGATGTGACTCTTTGGGCCATGTGGCCAGAATAAGTTTCGTTTGCACGGTGAATTTTTTCTTTATTTGGAAAGTGTAAGGGCTGGGTGGATACTTTTGGCTCGCTGACAATTTTGTTTTTTGGTAATTGACCATAAACTAATATCTTATCTCCGTAGCTCAAATAGCCCCCACCTTTATTTGAGTAAGCTGGTGCACAATGACGTTGAAACTGCGACTACTAAGACGAACACTACACAAATTTAATTGTAACATGAACAAATATAACACAAAATGCGATGAATGTAGTTAATGCAACCCGTTCTCTCTCTTCACGAAATAACAATTGCAATTTGTTTTCAAACATAATGTGAATCTGATACAAAAGACAGACCTTGGAGTGGGATCTGGGAACAGTGGACAAGGAAACACAAAAAAGTAATGTATAAGGACAAGCAAACACATTGTTATGACATTTTCAACCAAATCACGCCATTTGGAGAGACATGGACAAGGGACAGCGTGAATATTTACATTTATATGAAAAAAATAAATGAAGCGACAATATAGTGAATGTATACTGAGTGGATAGGTAAACGGCGTTATGCTGTGCTCAGATGAAAGGTAAAGGCCGATCCCAGCTACAGTTAGGTCCAAATACAAAAGAAAAGGTACCTTGTCTAAGGACAACCTCATGTAGCGGACTAAATCCAAAAGTGGCAAAGCCCCGAAAAATACATCAATTTAAATATTTCTAGAAGAAATTTTGTGCATAACTGGCAGGTCAGTTTCAAGTCATCCTCTGTCTATATAATCAAGACTCATCGGACTCAATATTTTTGGCAAAATTGGATTTTCATGACCTAGAAAATGAAGTAATGCTGAAAGTGGACTCAATATTTTCAGGCTCTTTCTTAAAGGACAATCATCGTAAATTCTAAATAGTATACTGACTCAAGCCTTCCTGACATTTCATTCAATGAGGGCACAACTAAAGGGGCAGATAAACGTATATTATGCCAGCTTTGCCGTAAGAATTAAAATTATGAGATTGTAAGGCGACATTTAGGATATTATTATGATTCACTGTTAGGGGTCTTTTTGGTGCGGGGACTTTTGTCAACTACTCTTATATTTTGTCGAGTCGACCAAATGAAATTCCTTTTACAAAAATTACGACTTTACCCAGAATCCCTCAGCCATAGAAACCGTTAGAACAGGGTATCCCAGACTATAATGTCACCTGGACACTTATAAATGACGTCATCGATGGCACACGATAAACAGTGAAAACGAAACGAATCGAGAACAGTTGAAGACGGAGTGCAAAGGACTGGTTGACAAATTTTAATGTTACACTCATACACACATTCACAAAAAACATTTAGAAACACAGAATTACGATTATAAATAAAATTTTCGATCCATCCGGTTGGATAAAAATTGTTCCTAGACTGCTTAAGAAAGGAAACAAAACAAAGTTTATTATCAACTTCCACATAAAAGCATGGATTAAAATTGTGCAGTTTTTATACTAGATAAATATCGATAATATCTTACTGACACTTAAACAGGAAATGATATAATATTTCTTCCATTCAAATATTTATGGTTTTGATAAATTATACTTCCTAGATCAGAGAAAGTTTATTATTAATAGGCTTATCTGGTATTGATATCCAAAAGGACCATCCATTCCTCAGCTGTTGTGAGTGAATTACTGCTGTAGTGATGGAGCCCTCGTGTATAGATTCACTGGATCAGCCGCAAAGAACTTTAAAAAAAACAAAAAGCAGTTGGAGCGGTTTCTTAATACATGTACATAGAACTTTAACTTTACAAGATAAATGGGTGATTTCTTTCAAAGACTTGCAACGTTTAAGTCCCTTGATGACACAAATGACAAAGATGATAGGATGAGATTCTTATGTATATGTTATGCCGTGGCAGAGGAAAGTTAAATATTAAAATTCACTACATTAAATGGGATGATGAAAGATTAATGAAAAATAATTATATGTACATCTTAAACACTGAAATTTCATAACAATCACATGTTGTACAGAGACTGCTAAGAACATAACTGACATAAAGTTATACATCTATTATGTATGTGCGTTAGGCACTCGTGTTTCATATGGTTTGCAGAGATAAAGGGAAATTTGATTTCTGTATGATCTATGTATGTTGATATGTATGGAGTGCACCCCGTGTATCATTGTAGTTATATATTATTATGTGATTTCGTCTGAAGGTGTTCAAATTGGCATTATAATAGCACCAACGCATAATGGGTGGAGGAGGGCGTGGGCTTGTAGCCTTTGGATGATGCAGGGAAGGACAGCTTATTGGTGTGGAAAGAGAAACCATCATCCAACACATGCTTCAAGTACTAAAAGTGCTAAGTTCGTTAAGACTGTTCATTCAGTCACTTTTAATGATCAGGTGTTGTATGGTAGGATTTTAGTTGGATTCATTGTTGCCCTTTTACTTTGAGTATTACTCCCCATAAATTTATCAATGCCCTTGTGCATTGAGACATTTGTGCACTGTCCGATATTATTTTTATTCATTCTCCTACTTCTGGGGGTGTGCACCAAGGTTAAAATGGGAACATAGTTTGTTTATGATCGAGGATTTATGCCATTGTAAGTATAAATGTGTATATATGTGAAAACTAAGGGGCTGTTACATGTAATATAAAAACACAGATTCTACACTGTTGAAAAATGAATCTTGGACTTACAGCATATGCAACAAGAGATCAAACACATCATTCACACCAACCTGCTGAGTCATTCAGAAAGAGCCTTTTTAAAGCCACTTTAAATAAATGTATACACCATTCCAAGGAACAATACAACAAAATCAATTCCCACTCACTTGGGTACATCTTTCTGTACAGTTTAAAACAAATCACTTTTAGGTATAAAATGTACAGAAGCTGACCATAAAGAATGATGAGCATTCACATCAAATCAAATGCAATAAAATCCAGAGGTAGCAAAAAGAATGTCATCGACAGATGTAAAATTATTACACACATTTCAATGCACAAGTCCAGCCATCATCATGGGCAACTATAATGTTTTTATATTAAAATAATGTTACCATTATGTGAGACCAGATTCTATATACAGATGTAGTTATGACAGGGGCTTGTATGATACCAATGAGAATTGAAATAAGCATTAATATTTATTCTCACATTTTGGAACTACTGAAAAAGATGAGTTTGTATAGATGATTCTAATGTAATAGTTAAAGAAACTGTATGTCAATAGTGTGCAGATGACACCAGCAAACTGCCATTCGTCCACTAGGTAGGTCAGAAATCAACTGCTGAACCAACAGGACAAATGATTTTTGGTGACAGGGGGAGCAACAAATAACCATGTTGATGCTATGACGTCACACACTCTGACAGAAGAGAGGGGACAATCAAAGCTGTTGGGAGTAATGTGCCCACAGGGAGGAATACCTCGTGACACAATGTGTCTATTGCTTAGTCATGGACTTTCACCCTGGACACTGAAGTCCTCGTTATCTCTTTTTTATTTTCTTTATTCCCACAGCTATCAGTGGTTGGTTGATTGCAGATCTTTGGGCAGGTTCTGTGAAAACAACAATCTTTCACTACATTTTACAACTGTGATGGAATCCTGCCCCGATGCTGAGCTATTTTATTTCTCCTGGCAAGTCATAAACCAGTTTGATCATATTAAAAGCTTGGGCTGTTTACCTTCCATTTGACTTGCATTGTGAATAGATTCATTATACTTCAGGCTGCTTTACATTACTTTTCTGATCCAGTGGCCATCTGGGCTTGAGCCCTCCGGCCTGTTGATAGGGCAAAGAATTAGAAGATTTCTGTCCTGTGCTACAACTTCAGGCACACTATGGATCCAGATATTTACTTCTGTTCAATTTTCTGAGCTGTCCCTGTTAAAGACATAGAGCCTAATTAATCTCTGTGGGTATTCCTTCATACCTGGCTTGTATTTTCAGCTTATGAAGAAAACGTTTGTCATATCCAAAGGACTGAAAGAAGACAAACACGAATTTTTTGTATATTTCAAATGAGTGCTCTATACCTAAATAATCGACAGTAAAGTAAGTCAACTTTTATTGCATGTATCTCATGCCCTGTTCTAACAGGCATGCCGTGTTCATGAATGTAAGCCGTACGCACAGCGTCTGGAAAAATTCTTACATACAAAACGTGCACATAAAACCAAAGAAAATATTGGCCTCACATAATGACATTGTAGATTCCACCAAACTCATTGAGAACACAACCTTTATCTGATCTGACAATAAGACCTTTTTTACACATGTAGGTAAATCCTTATGAAAAATGATGGGAATAAATGGAAATAAATAAATTACGTCGTGAAAATACGAACATTAATGAATACGACAACCATGACAGACTTCAAAAGTCCAACAAATGTGCAGCCCATCACGGGGTAGTTACATAATCTGCCGATTGTTATAAAACCCCGCAAATCCATAGGTGAGAAGAAAATGTCGGGCTAAAGTTATCATTATCACCACATTAGATCTGTGTCTGAATATCACAAACTGGCTGACAAATGTCACTGTCATATTGACAGCCCGTCTTGTCATAGACCCTGAATCACGTGAATGAATTCAACTGTGTCTTCTTCTTGTCCATCCTGTGGCATCTCTCCTTCACATTGACACTCACGAACACTAATGCCATGAAATTTTGACCCACCACAGAAATGTAACAGATCCATGCATTTGATAAATACATGAGGTTGGTCACACGAGCAACACTCATCCCACAATGTCATGTGAAGGACACAAACAGCAACGTCAATATCACCATAAGTACAAGAGAACTCGGGCTAGAACTCTGATGGGCAGAGTTGTCAGTCTTCTGGTTATCGCTCCTGGCTGTCTTTAGACCTTCAGTTCCGGTACCTGGAAAGGGTAGACAACAGGGATTAGTAAAAGCCATTCATGGCATTTGTTGGCATGGGAGTGTTAAAGGCGAAGTACGACATAGCACCGGTTTTTCATACATCAGTTCAGGGTGAAGTCAACACTCTTACCACGAAGTGACCATCATCATGGACAGATTACCAAAACCACATACTATGCATTTTTATCTATTTCCAAAATGATAACACAATGGGCTGAATTTAAAACCCATTAACATTATGGCGACAAACGCCAACATTTCCGTCAGTTTGTTCACATTTTAGCGTCTTTCAGTTTAAAAACTGCGTACCAGTGGGTAAGTTCATCTGCTGAAGATCAGTCTCGAATGAACTTCACTTTAAAAACTACAACATCCCACTTCCATAAAGAACATTAAGGAAAGCAACTCATTACCCAAGTTTAGCAATCACTATCTCAGCGGCTACTAATTGATTTCACAGGGCTGTTCATTGTGGGCAGATTTTACCAAATATTGGACGCCGAGACAGAAAATATTGGAATGCGCCTAGATCTGGATGTATGGACTAGGCGTGGTTAAGTTTTCACTGAACAATCTTACGCTGACATTCAAGACAATACTTGACGAGAGAGGATCATCTTCTTCATGTCAGTAACTAACCAGATCATTGAAACTCCCTCTCCCCGCCACATCTTCCTTTCACCAATTAAGGTGTTGTCACTGACAATGTAGTAAATCACCGGTATAGGCTTTGATGTGATAATGTCAAATCATAACTTAGTTTTAATGCTGAGGACATTTTTTCTCTCCCCAAAAGGCTATTTGACTTTCATTTTAAAATGAATGTACCAGTAAAGAATTCTCTCCTTCGCTCTGTTCATATATACATATATCGTTGTCTTTTTCACAGGGGGTAATTTTTCAAACACTGCCATAACAGAGAAAGACATTTGTTGCTCAAATCTGGTGGGTTCAGCGAACGCCATGACCGTATTACTGATCAGGTTACATGCACGACAGGTCAATGACAGAAGTTGAAACATATTTGGAAAGAGAAGCGTGTTTTCCTGACAAGTGGAGCTTGTCAACAATCCTGTTCAACTTGTTCGACTCACGGTTGCGAACGCATGCCTTCACATTGGCTGCTCAAGTATTCGTCGTTTTACTACTTCAGAAAATTTCTGTCTTATTTGTAGATCAGATATGCTCAAAAGTACCATACCATCGAATATCATAATTTCAATAATGAAGCCGCTTCGTTTCCTGATGCTCTATTGGTAGTTGCGTATGATCCTATTTTCACTTGTCTATAGCAAGAATGGTATATTTCCGAGCAATGTCTACTTATGTTCAATTTCGAAAACATTAACCCAGGTTCCTTTCTTTCAATCTGCACCAGGGTGACAGATTCATGTGTAGAACGTTTACTCAAATCGCCATCTTTGCAACCTATATCACTTGGAAGCATTATGTAGGCTATACTTTGGGTCACCGCTTGTGCTTCCGTATTTATCACTTATCACGTACCGTTTCACGCATCCAGCTGAGTTTTCTCATATCGTACGTGATAGGCACAGTACTCACCAATCCACCCTAACGCTCATCCACGCGCCATACAAAGGATAATAATGTGCATTTATTTTCAGCACGTGTCTATGGGAGAATCATGACAACAAACTCACGGATACAGTGTCATTTATTAAATATTTGCGTCAACAGGCATTACCCTTCCTGATTTCCTTAGTTAAACTATTGGATGGCAGTTCGGAGGTATTGGAAGCATGCAGTACAAAACTCAAGAAGTGACTCTATCTACAACGTGAGCAAACAAAGATTGGCTGGGGACGTTCAGTTAATGCAAAACATCACAAGTGATCGAAGCTCTGGGTTGTGCATAAAGAATAGAACACTGTATAAGACACAAGGACATAGACAGGGATTATAGATGATATCAGAAGAAGATGAATATAAATTAAATGTATATTCACAGTGGACTTAAGGACAGAACACAAAGAAAGTAAAACATGAAGTATAGTATCGTATAATATTCAAATCTTAGGCCTCGGGCAGTTGCCAACTGCTTTGCCCTTTTCAAGATTTATGGCAAACTTCCTGAGGTACATGTGATCGCTAAACATGTATCAAATTTCTATAATTTTGCCTTTCTTCTGGTTGTGACCGTATTCTTCATAGCTAAGTAGTTGTGAGTGGGTTTAGGGATACGAAATTTTTATGGCTATATTAATTACCATTGCCAAATAATAACGACGTACACCTTTTCATCTTATCATTAAGACCTGCTATGATGTAAAAATGATCAGAATTATCTTTTCTTGTCTGAAAAGTTCACGATGTCTTTCAGTTTTTACCTAGAAACACTGATTGGAAGCCACAGGACAGTGTTGGCGCCCGTCAGCCAGTGGGGCGCCAAGATAAATTCAAGGTCAGGCCGACGTGCTGTAAATAACCAATTCTAATCCATTGCTCCAGCAGAATTTAGAAGTTTGTGACTTTATCACTTATGACATGCCAAACGTGACCACTGATCCACAGATTAAAGCACTAAGACACACAATTTTAAATCTGTGCCGTTCAACATGCCCTTCGAAGTGCAGTTTCTTCTCCTTCTACACAGTGAACTTCTGGCTCCCGGTGTAATGTGTCAGAGATCCAAAGATTTAAAAAAAGAAACAAAACGAACTAGGAATATACAATTTGAACTGCCACTGTCATCCTTTTTGACATGTCAGACATTTGCACAACAAATCTCAAAACTATGTCAAAGAAAGTCCTGGCTTAGAATGATTTCTCCAAGTTGTCATTTCTCTGTCCGGTGAAAAAAAAAAAAATCCTTGCAGAGGTACCGACTGACGAGGAGGACAGAACACTGTCGTCTTCCTCAGTTAAAATACAAAGTGGCGGAGTTAGCTCTACAGTACAATTTCGGATATAATTGATTAAAATTGCCAAAAAAGCATATCTTCTTAAATGATTTCATTGGCGCTTCATCAACGAGTTACCACTAGTCATGGTAGCAAATAATCAAATTCATCCTAATTTGTCTCTGTGGTGAAAATGTGTATTTTTACCTTGGACATTATTATGGAAGACACTTTACTCGGTAGGCAAAAGTGCAGCTGATCCTTGCGATGCCCTGATTTACCACTTCCGTGTTAGTAATAAAGTTGCTTAAAATCGCATTCTTTGTTATTAGGGCGTAAACACAAAATAATCTGTATCTCCTATTGTTAACAATTTAAATTACCCCCTGGTAAACGAACCTACTTAATTTCCTTTTACAAATCAATTACACTCCGAGAAAGCCTTGCAGTTGTTAGTGCCACGGATTTAACAGGTATGATATCAATCATAGCCACACCACAGTTCAAGTGGCTTTCTTTAACACCACTTTATTTTTATTGTAGAAAGTGCTTGTCATCCAATGAAATATTTATTTTGTCATATAAGCTCAGCAACCAAATGGATAGGTCGTGAACATGCAAAAAGTATGCCAGTTGATGTTAGATGAAAGAATCTGATGCAGCTTATGGTATGTTACAATTAAAAGCTCCTTCATCGTGCTCAAAGGTGTCAAATCATGCGAAAGCCTTCACTATATGCAGTTCACGGTGTGACAAATGGCATTCAACAACTTGTCGTGTATAGCTTTGTGAATTTTCCACGAATCTATTGAAACTTATCTTGTAAATATGAAATGATGGGATTATTTCCACATATAATCCAAATTCAGCATGCTATTTTGTTAGCTGGTATGATTGTACCAGCATTAACATTAGTTTGACAAGGTTGGGTTAGAAAGAAAACAGCAAACAACAAGGATAACAAGACATAAGGGAGTCTTGAAATGTCCATGCACTTATCTCTGAGGCTAATTCATGAAAACTTCAATACGACAACACGAACTTTAAGCTCATACTTACTGATTTAATCGGAGCGTCCACCTTCTACCATTCAGACATAGGCTACATTCTGGTATTCAGGTCTGTCTATTTCATACATTTACTGACATTGACATGCATGGCTAAATCTCTGGGATTAACGTGAAATCTTCACATGACAATATTGTCTACTTATGGACAAAAAAAAAACAAAACGCACTTATGATGTGAGTAAAGACCGCAGATTTTGAGAATACTCTTTCACGTGAAGCAATGAACTTCATACAACGTTTGTTGGTGGTATCGGAGACCTGAAGGCTAACCTTTTTTTAAATATTTGCTTGGTTCCAGTCAGGACTTAGAAAGATGCAGATGGCGACATGACAAAACTCCCTAAACAAATTTAAGCAGACTGTCAGGAAAAAGTAAAATGCAAGCCAAAAAAGAATCAGATGATTATGAGTTTTGGCTGTACCAGAGAAAGTCTTACCTCGCCGCTTATTGGAGGAATCGGCTGAAGTGAAAAGAAAAAACAATTGATTAATATCAGTAGTATGAACATTTGCTTTTCAAATATTGATGGGTTCCGTCTGATTCGAGTGTGTGCTTTTCGCTAGCATTACTTAATATCATTTTGTCTCTCAACCTTCACCTCTGTCACTGCTA
The DNA here is from genome assembly GCA_963931925.1 of Onchidella celtica. Classification (NCBI taxonomy): domain Eukaryota; kingdom Metazoa; phylum Mollusca; class Gastropoda; order Systellommatophora; family Onchidiidae; genus Onchidella; species Onchidella celtica. The sequence continues at coordinate 38,182,602 of OZ007567.1, forward strand.
AAAATACTAGATTTATTGCTCTTTCAGCATTTGTGAACACTTTGTGCTAGTACTGACTGAAGACCAAAGATGCCTGTTGCTCATACTGATCCAATTCCCAAAGCTACAAACCAACTTGGTCTCAGCTGCAAATCAATGACTTTCTTTAAGAATTACAGAGTATGTATAGATAAAAATAACTGCTGTCCAGTCTTAAAATTTCTCAATAATTAAGCAAAGGTTCTCACATTTCAAATACAAACCAGTTGATCTGCCTTAACAGGCCCACAATTACTACTGTGCTATCTGACTCCCTGTGCACTTGTCACTACAGCGTGAAACATTGCTAAAAGCATGGTGTTATTCTCTGTTTAATATAATATAAATCATTACAATTAAAACCAAGGAAACACGCAGAAGACCTTTAATATTACTTACTGACATCTTAAATAAGGCCGATATAAGTTATTAACATACTTTTTTGTACCGTTTATCTAAATTATGTTCATTAAACCGTTATAATCGCAGCGATATTTTGACTAGTTTCACAGGCTTTCATAGTGCTGACAATATTGGAATCGAGACTTGCACTTTCAGGACTCACAAAAAAACTTGTCATTGCAGTTCGAGGGCAGAAAAGGACATGAAAGTTTATTTCACTTTTATTATTATTATTCATACTTTTTGCTGGTATGTAGATTAATTTTGTTCTTGAAACGTGCCGTGTAATAAGAATTCATTATGTGACAGAGGTAACTGCTGAGAGTTGAAATTCTAAGCTGAAATGAATTGCTACAGCTATCAAAATGATCACATAGCAGCACTGCCTCCCCCCCCCCCCCCCCCCCCCATTTTCCGTCCTTCGTATATCTCTGACACATGAGGTCAAAGCCAGGTCACAGATGAGCTCACTTGGCATTATACAGAAAACAAGAGGTCGCCAGTTGATAGTACCAAGAACTTGGTGCCAAATTATCTTAATGGACTGTCGGTACCATTTTCCCCACATTCCAGTTAATTTATTCTTCTCTTTAGTCCCATTTCCCTGCTTGTGCCTTCTTCACACTGAGGCAAGAGATTCTGTAACAATCCATTTCTCTACAAGCCACAAGTATTAGTGGTGCGTTCGAACTCCTTATACACATTAGCATTCATTTTGAGATGGCGGTCGGTTGTTGTTTTCACACAGAGCTGGGATGAACACGATTATTATGTCCACTGTAACTTTTATATAGCATCACGAAGCTGTATATGTGCAATGAACGATTTTTCCTTCAGATCATTGTTAAGCAGATAATTTGAATGTCATTGTGGTTTTTTTTTTAATTTTTAGCTACGGTTTTTCGTAACATTTTACGTCGGGTGCTGTTGGTTAGATTCATCACTATTGCTCCGTGGTTGTACATTTGAGTGCCGCCTTGACTCTGAACGCACCGTGTAAAATGGATAACTAACTGATTGTATAGTCAATGACTGCAAGCTGATTGCGTTTTTACTAATCTCTTTTACACAAGTAAACATCAATGAACCATCTAACCCTTTTTCAAATCTATCGTCTCTGCCCGTTTGATTTTATGAAGACTGTTACATAATAATGGTACAAAAATTCTACAACCACAACATAAAGCATGTACACGATAAAGCAGCTTGGAAGTTACGCTTCCCCCTCCCCTTCGCTAAATCTGAAACTCCATATATCTGAACACAACATTGTTTGACAGGCCGGTGTAAACCTCGCTCGTCTTCTGATAGTAACAAACCAGTTTACAGCTAAGCTACACAAAGTGCTTGCTTGATGGCGCGTCTTGCTGCGCGCTAGTGCAGTCACTTAGAGCGTCCACATCGACAACAGCACAAGTCACCATACACAAGATGTAAGCACAAAGTTGTCTGGTGCTGTCGTCTTTTGCTGTCGCATTGCTGTTTTCCCGAGCTGTTTTGGCCAGCCCCACAACAGGTGCGGTGACAATAATCACGGTGGACATAACCACATAGACACACGTATACTAATACATAAACTGACCTAATTGGTTAGCTGAGATCACGTGATTAAGCCGCCCTGATCAAGGAAAAATTCATAGGTAGAAAATCAGACAAGGATTACTTAAGTAATGTGACGACAGCAATTTACTACACAGATGATACTTAACTTCTACATCTACTGAAAAAGTATCCTTTAAATCCACAGAATTTTTTGAGGCGCGAAGAATACAGTGATCACTGACATTTGTTTCAATACTTTATGTGTGATTGTTTGGCTCACTACTGTCTGTCGCTGAGTAACCTGAAAAATGCCCATAAAAGGAAACAAAAAACCGCGTTCTCAAATTCTGCACGATTAATCTAAAGCAGGGGTCACCAAACTTTTTTCATAGAGGGCCGGATAACTGACAGACTTACAAGCGCGGGCCGCATAAGCAATTGTCCATCCCGTAACTCTAGATATCCCTGGTTTTATCCAACAAAATCAAGTACCATGGCGGGCCGGATCCGGCCCGCGGGCCGTAGTTTGGTGACCCCTGATCTAAAGGAAGGTTTGATCAAACTTACTTGCACGTGAGTTGTGACGACTAGATTTTACATGCACGTGCGTTATCATATCCTTGTCCAAAGTGACGACAGATTTTGTGTGAACATTTTGAACAATAGATCAGTTACCACCACCTACAAATTGATTGTCTATGCGAGACCTAAAATGCTAGAGGAAAATCATATGATGTTCACTAAATTCAGGACTGCGCGACTAAAAGTCACCCTTTCTCCTACCTTCGCCATCGATGGAACTTTGGAACTGCGACAAATTAGATGAACTATCTTCTGTCTGAAACAGCTGGAAACGCCAAGAAACAAGATTGAACTATTTACCCGTTCCGGCTCGATTTTCTTGACCCTAGATATCTCTCATTATTCCCTGAAATTTTGTGGTCACAGAACCAAGTCACTAACACACTGCTATTTCAGCACTCGATAAACTCCACTGTGTTCTTCTAAAGAATACAGTTACATCATCTTCAAATCATGAAAACCCACTTTCAATATATGTAGCACAGCCTTACTATAATGAAGAGAAACGTTGTAGCTGCATGTTTGTCTCAACTTACTATTTAAAACGATAACTTTCATGCTCTCGACATGCTTCGCAGAGAACCGACAGACGTATGTTCCAGCATCTTCCATAGTGGCCCGCTCAATCTCCAGCCGACTGTGGAGAATGTTGGTATCACTCATCAGATACTCTGTAATCAGTTTCTTTCCCCCGGGCTTCACCATGCTGCCATCTTTAAACCAGTCCACACCCTTGGGCCTGTAGTCTATAGCTGTGGCCGTACAGTTTAAATCTATTGTAGCGCCTTTCTCTACATAATGGGTACCCATCAATTTTATACCTGAAAGAGAAAAAACTGTTAGGGGCCAGTGATTGAAAAGTAAAGGTTTAATAATTAGTAGCATTATATCACAATACATGCAATCTTCAACAGACTCCGTGACCTGCTAAATTTAGGGTCTATCATTTATCTCAGTACTGACTTAACTTGTCAGATACAGTAAAATGTGGACATGTAAAATATAACATACAGGCATAAAAACTTCACAAGTTCTTTAACTCGACAAGCTGTGTGTGAAAGCTACTCTAACAAAGCAGTAAGCAGTGAGTTTAATCACACAATATCACTGATGCTTTGGCTGTTCATGTTCTCTGTCATATGACATACTACCAATGACAAAATACAACGCCAACAACAAACATCGCCGCAGGGCTAGATTAATACCAACTGATGCCCTGAGCACAGCCCAAAACAAAGACGCCCCCCCCCCCCTTCCCCACCCTGGACCCCTCAGTTCATTAACTTGCAAGATTCAGACACGCTAAGTGCTGAAGGTGAACTGGGGGTTGGGAAATTAGGAACACTTTTTAATTTTTCTTCCGGGCTATTTCTCAAAACAGACTGCACAGTTTGAAGGAGTTAGGGGCGTGATAACTTGGGAAAACAAACCAAACCCTCTTGGTGCCCGCCCCCCATCCCCCTTACCTATGCCTTGATGACCTAAGCTTGTTTTGCTTTGAAATGGTTATTCCAGAGCTGCAACTGCAAAGTCACTTCCATGTAACTATTCTTCCTTAAGACACTGACCAGTGAGTGTCTGTCTGAGACGTTGTCTACTTCAGGATTGCCAGAAATTGTGTGAACAATCGCACAGTGTCTGATATGTGGTCATAATTATCAGCAGCAAAGACACTTTACGTCCTGCAGATTTAGCCAGCTGACGCTAATGAAAGCTTGTGAAGTTTTGATGATGAACATAATTACAGCGTGGAGGTTGGTTATCTATGTGTAAACGTATATCATTATAATAAAATATGTATGAGGTACTGAATGGATTTGATGTCAGGACTAAAACTGATTAACTATTGGATTTTACAGATATATTGTATTCAAAAAGACTTGATACGGTTCAGACAATGCCGACCCAAGTCAGTCAGTCTAAAATTATACAGACAAAAAGCACAATAGAATAATATGAAATGTAAGATCGACGTCAAAGCAAGTTCTCGTTCATCTCTAACCCACACCACAAAAAGGATATAATAATAACAATGATATAAACCAGTCCAATCTACATGGAAGTAATGCCGTCAAGAGATATACACAGTGATGTACAGCGAGGGGGACTTGAGTAAAACAGAGTGGCAAGCAGAGCCAGAGGATACGAAGGTACGTTACAAAGACCGGAGAGGGAGCAAGAAGCTTGAGTTCAACCAGGAGTGAACCAGGGACAATGATATGTTCCTTAGTGCCAATGTACCCCCCCAAGCTGTACTACAAGCCTCTTGAAGAGGGAAGTTCAAGAAAGAGAAAAGAGTTTTGTGAAGCTCGGACTTCCTAATGCTAGGATTGGCAATTATTTTAGAAAGGCAAAGTGCTTAGGTATAGGGTATTCCCTTCTACCCCAAACCTCTCATCGTCTTTACTCGCCGTGTCTGTACTTGAAAATTTAGGTCGTATAATGTGACTGTTTCACACTCCATTCCCACCCTTCATCCGTGTAGACAGCAGATGCACCAGCATGGGCCCACGACAATGTTACAGAAATGGAAAGGCAAATGACATTGACAAGCGACAATTTATAGTTTCGCTTTTCAGTGACCGAGTGAAAGGGAGAGATAGCAAGAGAAAATTAAGAGGGAATAAGAGAGAGACAGAGAGAGAGAGAGAGAGAGAGAGAGAGAGAGAGAGAGAGAGAAAGAGAGAGAGAGAGAGAGAGAGAGAGAGAGAGAGAGAAAGAGAAAGAGAGAGAGAGAAGAGAGAGAGAGCGCAGAGCGCGCGTGTGTGAGAAATAGATGGACCTAATTTTTTTTTCGCAGATGTTGATCTAATGAAATGTTTGTGAAAAATGATATTGTCCGTGTACATAAATATGTCTGAATTTATTGCATGTTCCGGAGGACACAAATGACAGCTGACAACACTAATCAAGACCTACCTGTCTTCTTTTCCTGGTCCCGGGAACTTCGGTCTTCTGGAACAAAAAAATTGTGAGATCACTGGACATCGACACGCACTTACAACCATGCACGCGCACGCACATCCACACACCATACACACATCTCTCAATTTCACACAAACACAGATTAATAACATGTATTCTCAAACCCACTGATACAACAGCGCTGTGCCCTGATGGTTACATTCAGTAAAATGTGAAATACGTGTATTTCAAAGACAAGAATGTGACTTAGAATCCAGAACCACCAGGGCACGGACATTCTGACTGAAAATCGTAAACACAACGCATGGGAAAGTTCCCTTAAAGTCTGAACAATGGAGTAGAGAAGAAGGCTCGACGAAGATTCTGTATAATTATACAAATAATGGTTTTAAAAACTCTCCCAATGAAGTGAAGGCAGAGAGTAAATATTCTTTCGTTCTTCGTCACAATGTGATCGGCTACAAGGCATGAACAACTTGTTTAATGTTAAATAATATGTGAATTTATACCAGATAGGTATAGACATCTACAATCTAAGGGGTAAAACTGATCCGTCCAATACAAAAGAATGCAACATGATAACAGTTTTTCTGCCACTAATACTTACTACAGCTTTTATGTATGATAACAGCAAGGGAACAATGCATTATTAATGAAAAAAAAAAAAAAATCAACAAAGTACCGTAAGCCTTCAAAATTTTGATGTTTTTATTCGTTTGCTTTTGCTCCAAACCCATGTTCGCTAACATCTCGTGCAGTACTCGCTAAAAATCATTGACATAATATCTTGAAAGCGCGTCTCCATCTTTTGGCCATAGTCCCAAACATAATATGCGAACATTGAATGTCCGCACTTCACATGTGTGTTGAAGTAATGGTGCTGGCACCGTTAATTGAACAATTCCACATGCAGATTCCTATGACCTATATAATCCTCCGGCAAATACGCAGTCGGTATCATTATTATAGGCAGACGATACTGTGACAGACTGCTAAACTGTGAAGGACCAGCCAATGATATGTATTTACCCCCCCGGTTCTTTCAAGGACCCTAGGCTTCCATTCTGCCTTCACCTGGACCCGTGGGAGTTTTTGGTGGAGTGTCCGAAGATGTACTCACCTATGACATGCAGCGTGACATTCCGGGCAAAATCTTCCTTAGTGCTGATCTGACACTCGTACGTGCCGGCATGATAAAAATCCACGTTGGTTATCTGTCAGATGGAAGTACATCACAGGTCAGATTGAGTTCACCAGGTCTGTCACTTACACAGACACATTTTAATGTCATGCGCTCAAGCCACATGAAATCGCCCAAACACTAGGTAAACACAATTCTCTTGTGTATGTATGCTTTCTAACATTGGTTGTTGTTTTCGTTGTTGTTGGTTTGCATTACATTAAAGGAAATTCATCATAAACTGTGGTTGGTAATATAAACTTTGTGCTTTGGTCACTAGAAAGTGATAGATAGCAAGAGAAAATTAAGAGGGAATAAGAGAGAGACAGAGAGACAGAGAGAGAGAGAGAGAGAGAGAGAGAGAGAGAGAGAGAGAGAGAGAGAGAGAGAGAGAGAGAGAGAGAGAAAGAGATAGAGAGAGAGAGAGAGAGAGAGAGAGAGAGAGAAAGTGACCAAACAAACAAAACGAAAACGACAAAACAAACATAAATCATATTATTGTCTTTCGAGTGAGTGCAACTGAAAGGGCCAGTTCTTTACCAAACATGCCTAAGTCCACCTGGAATCCAACACAAAACTAACTGTTGAGTTGGCCATAGAGATATGTAAACATACAGTCTTCTGCCAAAGCATGGGGCACATCGAAAAAGCTTACATCTTCAGAGTTATTGCCATGCATGAAAATACGAACAAACATGTTTTGTTCAGTATCTCAGTTTTAGCATTTTCTGACTTCGTCACGATATAGAACTCAGCCCTTGAACGACACTGACTTAGTTGCTGGTCTGAACTCAGTACACGGAGTCATTAGTGTCTAGGACTCTCCTCACCAGTCGCCATCAGGTAATCGACTCCACCTTTAGCACAACTACCGAGAAATTCGATGTTAAACGTTTGCGGCTTTAGTATTACGGCTGTTGTTACGGGAGTGTAGTATGATTATGATGAGGAGTTAGAATAAATCGGAACTCTCAAACAGCTTGATAAGTGCCACAACGCATTTTAAAACAAGTGTCAAAAAGTGTATTTGTTATACATTTTTTTTACATAGCTCTCCAATTTTCCCAGAGACTGGAGATGCAACAAATGAGAACTACAGTCGCATAATGCCTCACCTGTAGATTCCATCGCGGGTTTTCGTGTCCCATCCGATGGTTGTCAAATCTGGCCAGCTGAGGATCCATGTAGGGATCGGTTCGGATGATTGAGTAGCTGGGGTCGGGGTCATAGACATAGTCACCGATGGTGATGGGGCTGACATTGGTGGTTTTCTTCCATATCACCTGAAATAGCGCGGGAGTGGGTGGGATGGGTGAAATTTATTTAAGTGCCACAACAACAATATCAATGATAACGATGTATTTCAAATCAAGTTTCCGTCATCTGGGCTATGCGCAGGGGGAATAATGCAGCATTAACACAGCGATATTATAATGTAATGTATAGCATTTATATAGCGCATATCCATTTAAAATGCTCTATGCGCTTTACAGAAACAACATGTCAACCACAGAGCAGAATGGAGCTGCCGGCGAAGCGCTCAACACACTGCACTGCTTCTTTCTCTCTCCCTGTCTCGCTCACTCTCTCTCTCTCTATCTCAGAGCAAATTGTAACGCAGCCTGTTAGGCGCAGTTCACAACTCACAACAGTTCACAACTCACAGCAGTTCACAACTCACATCAGTTCACACAACACACAACTCAAATAATATTTGAATATTTATTAATAACAATATATATTTAATAATGAATAATAGATTCTGGCGGGGGGGGGGGGGGGGAGGGGGGTGATATGGATAACTTTTAATCTATTAATTTCACTTTTCAATTTTGCCCTTCACTTTTCAATTTTGCCCGGGCAGCGGCCTTTCGGCCTGCTCTTTACGATTTCCAACTGCCGAGGTATCTTTAACGTGCGCAACGTGCACACGGGCCCTCCGAATTTTTTCGTCCTTATCCGAGAAGACTAGGTACTCGATCCTACCCCCCAGTAGGACCAGGGACTTGAAAATATGAGAAAAATCCAATTTCCAACATGCCCGGGACCCTTGGCATGAGAGAGGCGAGCACCTTGCCTCTAGACCACCTTGTCCCCTTGTATTGCTGTTCCATGAATCAAAACATAGACAAGTAAATATATCTGGATAGGATAGTCAGATATGAGAAAAAAACAACATGATAACCATGAAACAATAAATAAATAAAGCAAGGAAACACATTATTCAATTCGCATTACAAAACATACAATCTGAAATATCCCAGTAAAGGAAACTGACGGAAGATAACTCTACAAAATATTTCATATTAATCCAATAAATCATGAGTAGCGTCCCCTGGCCCACGAAAGTAGAATGTGGTTGCTGCTTGTTTTGGTAAAAACGCAGTGAACCGCGCGTGCCCGCCCATCCAAGATTTGTGTGCGTGTGTGTGTATGTGTGGACTGTGGCCGTCTTTCTCAGCAACGTTAAACTTCAGTTTTACGACACCATATTATTTAAGCATCTGCTTTCTTCTCAGAAAGAAACAAACTGAAGTGTCGATATTGGACAAGAAATAAAATCGCACCAGGATTCAAATTACATGTTCAAGGAGAACTGACAGGATCAGGTATTGGTATCTCAACTGGAACTGCTAGTCGTTGTTTCTCCAACGCACAAAAGCATACAATCCAACAACTCTCATTGTTTCTATTCAGTCATGACAAATTTGAAGAAAACAGCTTGAATTCCGAGATCGCTTACAGGCTTCTCACATAGTTAAAATTTCACGTGTTTTATTATTCAAGTGATCTTTCCAGAACTGTGGCTTGTCAGTGCTTCATCCCTGGCCATCGCGCTATGGCACACTGAATAGTTAGTGTCGCATCGTTGTCACGTATTGCATAATTATTTCCTCTTTGGCTTTAATAACATTTATATTATATTATACAGCGCTACAACACAACGTGTCTACTGAGTTTGGCGTCAATGTGATCATCATCACCAACGACAACAGCACCAATAATGCAAGGGAAAAAAAATGGAGGCGGGGTGGGGGGGGGGGGTGGGGGGGGGGATAATTTCCTGTTTTCCCAAAAAAAATAAAAAAAATTGAATCCCTATTTTAATGGCCTGGATTCACTATAGTCGAGGTATGCAGCTGATCTCAACGGCACCTTAATATTAGCCCACAGCAGTTCAGGCTGGATGGAAGTATGCAGTTACTACAGACAAAGGGTCGACACCACACTGGAGGTAAGGAAACCAACCAGTCACTATTGGGGATGCATTTACTCCCCCGGCTTCCGTATGTGCCTGGCGGCGGAGGTACTTTTAGCTACGTCAAAGGTTACGCGCTCCACGGTGTATCTCGCTTTGGCATCAGATGGCCAATATGTATCCAAATGCCCAACATTGACTCAGCTGTTAGAAATACATCAATAACTAGGCCAAGAATCAATCCATTTAATCTTGTCGAGATGATCACAAACCAAAGTAATTTTCTGCTGCAAACTTGATGAGGCAGATCATTAATTTGGCCCCCACATGAGTTATATGACATCCTTGCGAAAAGCAACCCCTCGCGCTAGCAGAAACATTTACGACCTCGGTGTTCCGTCGCGTTTAAGTACTATTGCGGGGTGTATCCACTTTGCGGCACTAAATTTTAACAATAGAAAAAACACGTTCCGCTTGCGGCACTAAAGTTAAAACAATAGGAAGAAAAACCTTCCACTTGCGGTACCAAGTACGTATGTTTTATAGCATCGATACCAGATGGATACAACTCCGCGCAATATAGCGCACAACAGAGAGCTGATTCAAGGTAACTCTCCCACCAATGAATTGTTACCTTCTCTTACAGGCCTGTCCCTAGCCCCGTCCTTATCATCAACCCTCAATCTTATCCAATCCCTAACCTTTGGCCCCTGCCCTTTCTACCAAAAATGTTAAAATAATCGAAATGTAGTACGGGGAACCCGTAGTAAGTAATCGAAGTATTGGTGACTTTACATTCGGTATTGTGAGTAGTGCCGCAAGTGTTCTGCTCCAAAACAGCCAAAATTCAGTAGTGCCGCAAGTGTCCTCTTTTTTTTTTCGATGGCGCCGCAAATCTCCTGCTCCCCTATTGCGGCACTGAGATTCGATCGGTAAGAGAAACTATCAACAATTAATTTTTGAGCGTATATTTATATATAGAATCTCAGTACTGTCTTGTATCCCCCAAAATGACCTGGCGAGGTATGTTAGCGCGTGGCACACAGCTGCAAAAAATCTCGCCTAATGAAAGTCAGCGTTCAGGTCATGTATTATTGCCAGTCACGTCTCCGGCAGAACTTATGGGACATGTAAACAAACACAGACATGCCCCAGGTGGCAGATGTAATGAAGGGTGTAGGTGGTCAGGTAAAAAAAACAACAAAAAAACATAGTGTACAGTTGTGATGACCGGTTGCCGTCCTCCCCCCCCCCCCCCTTTTTTTTCTTCTACAACAGAGTTTGTTTGTCTTCCTCGTAGTGCAAAGAGATGTGTGTTCTCAATTCTACAGTTGCTGAAAATGGTCTCATGAATTGAAGGAAGGTGAATAAAGACGAAGGAGGAAAGGGTGAAAAAAAACACAAAGTGAAAATGAAGAACTGATTCACTAAACAAATGGTGGCGATGATGACATGCCAGGGGAAGCAATCAGTCTATGACAACAAAACTTACAGACTTGGGTCCCAGATTCTGTACCGAGCAAGGCAAGACGACGTCTGAGCCGACCACAGCTGTGATGTTGTTGGGAGTGTTCAGGAAAGTGGGCAATGTGTACCTCAAGGGACGCGCGGCCGACACTGTGAAAACAGAACCGGAACAAACAAATAAGGCACTTTGAAAAAAACAAACAACAACATCAACAATGAAACTTCGGTACTGTTGACATCTTCCTAAATAAATACATATAACTGTACAAAACTATGCATGAATCCCCCCCCCCCCCCCCCCCCAAAATACTCGGTAGAAACTGTACAAAAATATTCGTGACACCCAAAAAATACTTGGTACAAAAACATGCATGACACCCACAAAAATTCGGTGGAGACTATTTGGGCCTTATAGCCAAAATACACGCAAATCTTTGCGATCTGTTTGTGATCAATTTCCCTACAAGTTATTATGGCCATGTCGCCCAGGAAAAGGCTGTTGTGGCTAATTAGCTTGTCACGATTAAGGTTGATGACCTTGTACGCCACGAGTATAAAGGGGGTAAACTTAGTAGGGGAGAAGGGGAGTTTAAAGTTGTTGTCGAGCATGAAAGATTAAATATCATGAGGAAGGTCGGTGGCCTTGTGCGCCACGAGTCTAGGGGGGTGAGCTTAGCAGGGGAAAACACGGTTTTTAACATTGTTGACGAGCGTGAATAGATACACACGACTCGCTTTAAACTAGTCGCGTGTGCAAAAACCTCGGGAGTATAAATGGAGGAAAAGCTCGACACACGTGGTTCCCAAGTTATTCATTCCTAAAGGAAGACGTAGAGAGAATCGGTCCGGGCGACAAGTGGAAGGTCGTGCCAGTGGGGACCAGAGGTGTTATGCATGTGAGGGATCTATGAGGTTCCCAAAGTTATTCAGTCCCAGAGGAAGACGTAGAGAGAAGCGGTCCGGGCGACAAGTGGAAGGTCGTGCCAGTGGGGACCAGAAGTGTTAGGTGTGTGAGGGATCTATGATGTTCCCAGTTATTACTCAATAAGCAGAATTTATCGGTCCGGGCGACAAGTGGAAGGTCGTGCCATGGGGACCAGAAGTTAAGGAGTCCTGAGGATGGGAACCTTCAGGAGCTCGTGATCTACGATGGCGGGTGTGAACCGTCTGTGTGCCATTCGTTTGCAGTTTAAGGAGTCCTGATGACCGGATGAGAACCTCTCAGGAGCTAGTGATCTACGATGGCGGGTGTGAACTGTGTTTTCTTATTCGTGTGAAGCCAGGGGCGTCTGTTTCCCCCTTTTATCGTCGAAGTTAGAGATCTAGGAAGGATCGTGTGAACTCTGGAGACGTGAAACTGCATCAGCGAGGAGAGCAGCTGTTGACAGAGACTATTGAGTATACGTAATTAAGTTTATGGACAAAGGGGTTAGATCTAGATGTGAGTTGGGAGTCGAGAATAGCCATGATCCCCAAGAGTGAATTTCAAATATCTCTGTTTTTGTGATTATGTATGTTGTCATGGTTTAAGTACTATAATTGCCGTGCTGGGTCACGACTTGCAAGGAGTTGATTTTTCACGGTCTCGTTGATTATAACCAGCGTAATTTTGTCCTTGAACTGTTCTCGTGAACAGTTTGTTTTTGAAACACTTTTTCTTAGAGATGGAAAGAAAGTGGGGCGAGATAGAATAAATGGATAAGTTAGGAGTGACAGTGCAATTCTCGACCCCGTGATTTTGATGAACACTTAGAAGGGAAGAGAAGGGGTGAATAAGGATAGATAGTTTAAGACGCTTAGTCGCGTTCAGAAATTCGTACATAAAATGTAGAAAGCACGAGGGTTTAAAGATTTCAGTAATTGTTTTGACATTTTAAATTGACCTTGTCTGTTTTAGTACAAGGCCGTGACCAACTCCCACGTAGAATATATTAATACTGCGAGATGAGCTCGCATGGATGCACCAATCAAATCTAGGGATTTGGACGGTAATTTGCAGGTGGCTACACAGTATAAAAGCGTAGCCATACCTATGCCCATTACTCCATACAGAAAACTCCAATCTGTGCAGGCGTCGGCACGATTCTGCCTGAAGAATCCTAAGTCTGTTCGATATCATGTCTAGTCCACTATAGACATTGAGATGAAGCCATATGCTTGAATGAGATATGCCCACTGCTATTGTCCACTGTTCCCTGGTTGTTTCTAACAATGAACGAGGAGCTGAACATAAGTTATCCACTAGGACAGAATTGCCGCATATACTAGGAGTGCTACCCAAGAATGCAAGACAAAGATTTATATTGACTTGCAATTAGTATGAATGTATGGCATACGCATCTGTGAATTGGGATTGATTTGTCTGGATGAGGCTGGGAATTGCCAGCCCATCCTAGAGTAGATATCTAGACTTAACTACGTCAGTTTATATTGACGAGCTCGATCCATTATAAGTGGTAGGCACTAATAGCTGCGATGACATCGTCGCCAGAGCCCATATTAGTATACTGATTGATATATAGTAGGCAGACCAGATCTGAGAGATATATAATTAGTACTTAAATTGTTAGTGAGTCAGAATTATCATAATATTATAGGAATCTAGAGAAGACTTCTAGTGACATATTATTGAATTTAGATTTGATGCTGCTGATGTTGTCTTTACTATGTAATAGATCTAGACAAAATTGTTAGGGTAATTAATGTAATTAAATTTGTGGCCCTGCAGGTCTGTTTATGAAACTTATTCAGATTGTTCTTAGTGTGTGGCATGGTACGAAAGATTAAATATTAAATACCTCTCGATTTAAATGCAGTCATAATACCATCATTGAGAAGACCCTCTTCATAACAGCTAGAGGGGACTTTAGTCGAGTCTAGTAACACTGGAGGGCACTATCACCCAGTCCAGATTCGTAACATATGTGATTATCATGAGTTGAATGTTTTGGCATAAGTTTTGTCATACATTTAGTATTAAATATCGTTTAATTTAAATTTCACTCCATGTGTCCGTTGATCGCTGGTCTGCTTGCTTGGCTTGTTAGCTGGGTTCGAAAGGAAAAATAAGTAAGTTACTCATTACACACGTGGTCGTGACAATCTTCACGCACGTGATCGTGGCAAGCTGAACCTAATCTTAGTCCTAACCCCAACCCTAAAACTGCCCCAAAGAATCTCCAATTTACAATTCAGCCACATAGCGCAAATGTGAATAGTGACTTCAATGTGAATCTGTTGGGGAAGCAACATGACGCTGTTAATCCTGGCAAACACATCCCCTTGCACACGCCATCCAGACAGATTAACTCCATTAAGTCAAGAATGTTTGATTCTCCATTACTACAACATCAAAGGAGGCTTTGGTTACTAATATCCAAGCGCTGTTACTGTCAATATAAGCCACCAGACATCGAGTCTTGGTCAGGCCTCCAGACGCCTACGTCATGTCCATTAACACAATGTCTGCCATGGGACAAGTCGAGAGAGAGAGATTCAGCCAACATCAGGGCACAGTGTCTGATCAGAGTTTGGCATGGGGATGGGGGAATTTGGCGTATGCAGGTCTCGGATCGGAGAGAGAGAGAGAGAGAGAGAGAGAGAGAGGGGGGGGGGGTGTTTGGTGACATATAGACAGACAATGCCCAAAGAATGCATTAGAAACAAGGCTAATGAACGAGTTGGTCCTGTTGCCAAACCCGTCACAACAAGCTACTACTCGGCAGTTCAGTCTTTGTTCATGTCCTCACGTCCCACAAGTAACCTGTCTGGACACTGGGATCAGTTTTACAAAGCAGTTCCTGCACCAGAGACATTCTACAGGATTACAGGATGTCATAACAGGACTTCTGCCGTCTTTATTTGTATGATTCATGAATCGGACAATTCCCCGCCCCCCTCCCCCGCAGCATCTATGTCTGTAATAAAAAAAATGTAGTGCACCGGGACTGAAAACAGGCCATACACTAGCAATTCAGAAATCAGTTTAATCCAGACGTACGTGTTGGTGATTTAAACAGTCTGAATTATGGCAAACTATGAAGTTTGTGTAAGAAAGCGACAAAACAACACACCCACGTAGACATTTGCAAAGTCGCCGACAGAGACCGTGTAAATAAAAAAAACATCAACTGCAACAGCACTCCTATATTTCATGCGGTCCACTCCAAAACAACAAATCGGACAACGACAACCGACAGCAAAAGACAACTGATCGTTCTGTAAAGATCACACCTTTCTGTTGTATGGTACAGTTTGACGACGATATCAAACGTATGTGCATCAAAGACGTTCACTCGTAAATTATTTATTCTGTTATTATTTCAAATCCACCGAGAACGGCACCGCAGATCGGCGTCTGTCCCCACCCATCTTCGACTCAAACTGAACCCTAGTGCCAGGCTTGCTCGCGATTACGCAAGCTGAGACTGACTCCCGAAAAACCATGCCCCGTAGATAGCTGCAGACCCATGTCCTTGTCAAACTTGAGAGACTACTACTATTTCAAATCAATAACAATCTCTCCAACTTTTCAACTTAAATATTGTTTTGTCTAAATCCACCACTCACCCACTTCGGAGACAAGCCAACAGTGGGGGAGTGAGAATCAAAAGGTTGAGGAGAAAGAGAGGAGTTGGCAAATCTCGACCTTAGTTCTGGTTTGTTCTATGTCCATTTTCTAAAAAAAAATAATAAAAACAACAAGAACAATAAACTGGAGATCTTTTAGTACGTAGAAGAAGTAGGACAAATATACACGTTGACACTTGTTTACAATGCGTTGTGGCCCTTATCAAGCCGTTTCACTCCTAATCATAATACTAAAGCCGCAGATGTTTAACGTGGAATTTCTCAGTTATGCAAAAAGTGGAATTGGAACAAACAAATACTAAGGTCGCGGTATGGAGATACAACCTATCAGCGATCCTCCACTGGAAAGTGCGCCAATTTATCCCGCATGTACATGACATAAAAATAATGCACGAAACAAATTAATGTATACTTCTTGTCAAATGTCAATGGTGAAGTGCATATTTGTTGTTGTTGTCTCCCTTAACCCCTTGCGGTGTCGTCGGGGCGCCGCCTTGATGCACTGTACACCTCCCTCCTCCATTTCTCTCTGTCGTGGGTGAGGGCCTGGGTCTCTGCAAAGGGCTTGCCTGTCCACTCTGAGATGTTATCCGCCCATTTTTTCTTCTGTCTGCCTCTCTTTCTGCTGCCCTTAACGGTTCCTTGTAGGATGGTCTTTGATAAGCCATTGGATCTTGTTGTGTGGCCATACCATTTCATCTTTCGTTTCTTGACTATGGTGAGTAGATCGTCGTGGGGGCCAATATGTTGTTGGATGATCTGCCGGACTCGTTCGTTGGTAATATGGTCCAGGTATCCAATGCCGAGGATGTTTCTGTAGCATTTCATCTCAATTGCTTGAATCTTTCTTTGCAACTCTGCAGTGAGGGTCCATGTTTCACATGCATACAGAAAGATAGACAGTACCAGTGCATGCATGAGTCGGATCTTGTACTTCATGGTGATGTTTTTATCCCTCCATATTGGTCGCAGTTTTGCCAGTGCGGTCATGGTTTGTGCAGATCTTGCGAGGACCTCCGCGCGCGATCCGTTGTCCGAGATGATAGCCCCTAAATACTTGAATTGATTGACCATTTCAAGTTTAGTTCCTTGAACCGAGATGTTGTGCGTGAAGGTGCCATATTCATTTGTCATCATTTTCGTTTTTTCAGCGCTGATCTCCATTCCGTACCTTGTTGAGGTGTTGTCAAGGTGATTTACTAGTCTTGTAAGTTCTTCTTCATTCCCAGCTAGCCCATCTATGTCGTCTGCAAATCGGAGATTTGTGATGGTTCTACCTCCGATGGTAACTGTGCCTTCATGATCTTCCAGTGCATCCATCATTATTCTCTCTAAGAACACGTTAAAAAGGAAGGGGGAGAGGAGGCAGCCTTGGCGAACTCCAATTGTAGTGTGGAACCATTCCCCCCTCACGTTGTGGGCGAGTACAGCACTTGTGGCATTGGCGTATAATTGCTGGATGGTGTTGGTGAGTCTTCTCCCCATGTTGAATTTCTTCATGGTGGCCCATAATGCATTGTGCCAAATTCTATCGAAGGCTTTTTTGAAGTCAATAAAGACATGATACAATTTTTGTTGGTGCTGGAGGTGTTTCTCACAGAGAACACGGAGATTGAAGATTTGCTCTGTGGTGCTCCTACCTTTGCGAAAGCCTGCTTGTTCTTCAGTAACGAGTTCTTCCACCTGGGGTCTTAGACGGTTAAGAATGACTCTAAGCATGATCTTGCTTGCATGGCTGATAAGGCTGATAGTTCTGTAATTTTGGCAGAGCTGAAGATTGCCTTTCTTGGGGAGAACTATAATTAATGATTGGGTCCATTTTGTCGGCCATTCACCTGTCTGCCAGATCTTGTTACAGATAGTTGTGAGGATCTCAGTCGTGGCCTCTCCTCCGTGTTTGAGTAGTTCAGCAGGTATGTTGTCCGCTCCTGCTGATTTGCCGCACTTAAGTGATCGTATCGCGGCCTGAATTTCATCTCGCAGTATTGAATGATCGTCCTCAGTGTTCGATTCATGAACGTCCAGTAGCGTAGTGCATATATATATAATATTAACATATGGCACAAGGAAAGTAACCTTATTTCGCGATCACTAGAGACTGTCACATCATTTTTGTCTCCTCATGAGACTTAACATCTGTTTGAAGTGGTGTATCTTTCATCAGATGCATAAGTGCCAATTATTTATCAGATATCCCTTTGTTTGGAGATAAAATTACGGGAATAACTCTGGTGACATGGGTCAATAAGCAATTATCCAATAAAAAAAAATAACGAAAAAAGCAACAAAAAAAAAACAAAAAAAAAACCTGATATATTTTCTTATGCACCGCCAGCTGTCGCTAGCAAAAAAAAAAGAAAGAACAAAAAAAAAAAAAGAAAAAACAAGACTGTTATGCCCATTTTATTCTTCATTTCCCCCTGAGTGGATGCGCCTTCATTAGCCTCTGGGATCGGTTCCAACTGCCAGACGTGCGACTTGCATGAGCTAGGGTAAGTGGCTCAAACCGACTCCGTAATGCCCCGCATATCAGGCGCGAACTTCTCACAACAAACCAATAACTGTTAAGGCAAAATTTCGACCACGTAAGGGCTCAGACATTGGAACGGCATTTCTACAAATCAAAGACTCACTTGATCTAACTGAATTTCATCATGCAAGGAACCACACTGCAGGTACAAATTTCACATGATTCACGCACTGAAAAAGAAACCTCAAACAAAAACCCCATTTCTCTCTCATGTTTGAAAATGGATGAAGAATTTTAATCACACAACAGTTCATGCGTAAGAGAACGCTGTTTATAATTATTTCCCATACGCAGACCCGCCTGCATTTGCTCACAGCTCTATAGACAAGATAACCGCCCAAACTATCCAATGCCAGAGATCGTTTCGAACATTCCGCACATTCTTCACCTTTCACTGTTTTAAACACGTCAGACACAATCAGTGAAATGTCCACATTTCCTGGCATCAACTTCCATCACCCGTTGCCAAGCAGTTCTATATATCCACAAGCAGTTTTGCTGTCACTTGAAGTAGCCGATGATTCGGGGCTTCCATTTCTCACTGAACAACAGTCAAATCCAAGTTTCAGATTTGAATCGAAATATGATTAAATGGCTTTAGGAACCTTTAAAATATTATCAGTGTTCAACCAGAAACCAGTCGATGCACTGAATGAAATCCAACAGGAAGCAAAAGAAGTGAGGAAATCTTTACAGAGAAAACCAAGAACTGGTAAAGATTTTCTTTCCGTCTTTTATTATTTTTTTTAAAAGTAAAAAAAAAATAATGTCCCAAGTACATTCTTACCAGTGTTTATATTTTATACATGTATTAGCTTATAAGGAAAATCAAGGTGGTAATTAATGAACAAAAGGAAATTTGAAAAAAAAAAAGTCCTGCAGCAGTAAACCTCAACTTTCACGCATAAACTGCGGAGAAAAAAATAGCCCTATGCAACCATTGCACGTGGCCCTCGTAAAATCGATGATATATATGAAAGACCCGAGACAATGTGGAAAAGCCAATACGAAACTATTCAAGATTGGCAGAGAAAATTGAAAAAAAAAAAAATCATGCACCGTCAGATGAGAGAGTGAGAAATGTTGGAGAAAGCTGACTCACTATATCATGCTGTTGTTGTTACTTATACCGATGACCTTTAGATATACTGTGGAGTTATTCTCAAGCATTTGACCGACCAGAGTCAGATCACAATAAAAGAGCGTATTTAGCTTCTAGGAGAAATGGCGATTAGAAAGTACGTAAAAGAGTAAAATATGTTTAATATCATAGAGATGAGAACGGCAAAGAAATTTACTTTGTACCGTTACGTTTAATAATATAACCCCGGGGATCCCGCTACAAACAAACAAACAAACGAATGCGCATACTTGACCATGCCACTGCAATTCATGCAGGCAAATAAACTAATCAAAAGGAAAAATCTGAAGGGTCGATGAAATTCCTAATAGTGCAGGCACGCTCTAAATGCCCATGAAATTGAAGTGAAAGCGCTGGGAGAAAATTATAAAATAGAAAGAGCGTGAGAACGGAAATGAAATGATTATAAATGATCCTGATTAAGACCGAAATTTCACAGGGAATTGGGGAAAAATAGCAACCACAAATGCAAAATGAAATGAAAGGACGAAACATGTGCTGGCAATATACTTCAAAAATGAACCTAGAGCTTGATGAGAAAGCAGAGGAAAAGACGAAGAGGAGGAAAGGAAGGTTAGGGTAATCTCAGAATAAGATTAATATGAAAGGAGAAATTCTATCTGGAGTGGGAAACTTGGAAAAAAGGATAGGGATAGGAGAAGACAAATCACAAAATTACTCGAGAAAGTGGTTGTACAAAGAGA
The DNA here is from genome assembly GCA_963931925.1 of Onchidella celtica. Taxonomy (NCBI): domain Eukaryota; kingdom Metazoa; phylum Mollusca; class Gastropoda; order Systellommatophora; family Onchidiidae; genus Onchidella; species Onchidella celtica. The sequence continues at coordinate 38,202,882 of OZ007567.1, forward strand.
GACAGAGAGGGAGGGAGAGAGGTGAGAGGGGGGACAAAAATTAAGAATTGTTGGATTGGAAGAAAGAAAAAAAAAGGGGGTGGGGGGTGGGAGAGTAGTTGAGATGGCATGCAGAGGAAGGGAACGTAGAATTATTGATGGCCTGATATGAAGATGACAGAGATGAAAATAGCCTGAGAAAATGAATAAATGCGAGACAGATGGAAATGTGAGACAGCGGAGGGAAAAGACATTAGCACAGAGAACTTTATGCAAAACTAAATTGGACGTCCAGTGAATGTGAGGGTAATTCTCCATTTTCTTATCAAAGGGCAGGAGAAGGACGACAGAGATGAAGTGGAGATGAAGAGACACAAAGAGAGACGAAGACGCAGAGAAGGTTAATGACAGTGCTATCATCTTGCACAGCCAGAAATGAGAGAACGTGGGGAAGATGAGACATGACTTAATACGCTGGAGTCAGTGGGTGTATAATATGAAACTTAATGGTATGTATTTTTATAATACGGTGTCAATATGAGCTTATTTGAGTACAATAATAGGACAGAAATCAACACACGTACTTATTTATGAATATTTTATCAGCACCTTTACGTCTGTTTATCGTTCAAATTATTTTTTTGGCCAGCATCAAGAAAACACAAAGGGCTAATAGCTTGAAAAAAGATGGTAACAAATTAGGAAACCCAATAACTTGGTAAAAAATCTCGAGTTGCAAAGATTACCCCGGGAATTTCAAGATTGCCACTAAAAAAAATCCAGAGACATGCGGTTTTCACCTGAATTATTCACCTTAGAAATTGTAGTTTCCGATGAACGGATGAAATTGTGGATCCCCATTTTTGCACTATGTTCAGCGTGGAACTTTTTCGAACTTGAGCTTTACCGTTTCATAGTCCTACATTCCTAGCGGAAACCTGTCCGGGTTTAGTTTAAAAAAAAAAATGAAACAGAAACAACGTTTTCTTCTTGAGCTGGGTTTTCAGGTGTGCGGAAACGGAAACGAAAAAAGCCCTTCAAGTAGTGAAATAGAAAGATTGTTTACATTTGTACGGGAACGCCGCTTCCGTACACATGGAAACGTGCTCTCTTTTTACTACTTGATGGATTTTTGACGTTTCTGTTTCCGTACACAGGAAAACACGGCTTTATGGTACTGTGTATCGGTGGTTTGGTTGCACTTTCCGGTGCACAATTAATTTGTATTTGTATTTTGTATTTTGTATACTTCTCTAATCTCATTAAGTGTTTACGCCATTAAGTGTTTACGTTGGATAGGGCAAACAAGACCAAAAAGGTCCACTCATGGGGAAATTTCCCTTAGTGTCATTGCAGCCCAGTTAATAATGCCATTCAACATGCCGAGAGAAGTATATTTTCGCATTCCCCGGGCAATTCTGCTTGTACAAGTATAAACTTTCCATTGATCTGGAACCTACAGATCCTAGACTATACTGATCTGGTGCATTCCCTTTCTCAAAACTCTACAGTTTACTACCGTTACATACAGTCAGCTTGCAAAACAAATGTTACATTTGATTGCTAAAACATTAGCGTGGGGCATTCTACGCCCCAGTGATGTTTGATGACATCCTGGTCGTGACTAGATGCTCACCATTAGTGTCAGCTCATACAACGGAGACTATTCAACAGGATTGCATGAAGCTCATCCAATATTAAACATATACATTATGCAAGTAAATAGTGGGTGAAATCTGCTGATGGATGAAGCGGTGACATTCAAGTTGAGAGTGGCGTAAGAGCTGTTGTGTACCACAGTTTACATATTCCAGCAGTTATGTCGGATGACATTATTGTGTTGTGCTAGGGAAATGGAGAGAGTAAGAAGGTTAATAGATAGGCAGACAGAACGACAGACAGACAGATAGACAGTCAGACCGACGGATGGATGGATGGATGGATGAATAGATAAGTGGACGAATGGATGGACGAACGAATGAATGGACGGATGGACAGACAGACTGAAAGACATACAGGCAAACAGATAGATAAACAATCATACAAACAGATAGATAGATAGATAGATAGATAGATAGATAGATAGATAGATAGATAGATAGATAGATAGATAGATAGATAGATAGATAGGTAGATAGATAGATAGATAGATAGATAGATAGATAGATAGATAGATAGATAGATAGATAGATAGATAGATAGATAGATAGATAGATAGATAGATAGATAGATAGATAGGTATAAATGTGACTTCAAAACTTTGGCACAGGGAGCTAAAGAGTGACTGAAGGTATGAGTCCAGAAGAAGAAAAAAGGCAAGAACAAATTCACCAAAGCCGGACTGTAGAAGTAAGGCACGATATTGAACTGTCAGTTGAGCGGGCCAACTGTCCCCGTGGTCACTGTGTGGTCCACTCCGGTCTTTGATTGCCGGCAAATTATCATTGATTCTTGCCATGCTTCAAGTCCGGGTGTCCTATCTCATAGTGGTCAGTGGCATCGTTAGGGGTCAAGTGTCAGCCATAGCAATACATGATCACAACTGCCCATAAACCATACAGTACTTTGATCCGCCCCTGGGGCGGGAGATCATCAACTTAATAAATCCCCTTGCCTTTTTCTTCCTTCAGTTTTCATGACGTTTTTGTTTTGTTTTTGCTGCCGTTCCTTTTAGCTTTCTCTCTCTTGAAGAAGAAAACAAAAATCACTTTCGCTTCGCCCATTTCAGCTTTCTCATACCTTTCTCCACCCTTTCTTTCTCTTTCTTTTCCTCTCTCTGTCCCTCTTTCTCTTTCTGTCTCTTTCTCTTTTACACGCTCTCTCCCTCTTTATTTTTGTCTCTTCTCCCATTTTCTTTCTTTCTGTCTCTCTCCCGCTTTCTCTTTCACACACTCTCTCCCCCTGTCTCTCTCTCTCGTTGAGGTCTTTATTTTCGCAGGGTCTCTGGCATTTACAAACGTCTCTCTCTCTCTCTTCTCTCACTCTCTCTCTCTCTCGCCTCCTCCTCTCTCTTATAATGGCTTTTTTTTTTTTTGGTCAGCCCTCATTTATCCATGTGGTCGCCCCTGTCCTCGTTTCTTATACCCTCCCCTTTGTTTAAACGGACATAATAAGACACAGCATTATTTTGTACATCTGTTCTCTCTCCTGTTTTGCTGCTAATGAGAAGAAGATACCATCACCTTTTTTGGGCGTGGGCTGTTCATTTCTAACGCATTACAAGCTTTGATGCCCTGGGTATTCCTTAATCAATCATCTCATCAACATTTTGCCCTTATTAGACGCACGATATCAGCTCTTCTGAAAGCAATATTAGAAAACATGTTAACGTTGACAGACGACAGCTTCAACATTTCATCAACGCATTAATTTGGCATACTGAAAAACATCAACGTCAGAAACAGTACCGAAATCACGGGCTATTCTGACATTGTTAGATAAAACCTGTAACAATAAAACACACAAATAATACATCAGTTAAGGGCATTTCTGCCTTTAGCCCATGGGTGGCCAGGTATTTTAACCACAGAGCCAAAGAAATCAACTACATGATTGTATTCCGAACTGTATGCTTCTGTTGGGGTTTCCAGGGCGGTGCAAGCACTGAATACCAAATGTTTAAACCTACGACATATCGTCGAGTGTTTTTCATATTATTGTGTGTGCATTTTTATCTTTTTGAGAAAATGAGGGTCGAAACTTTGAAGAGTTCTGTAAAATTAAAGGACAACATTACGCCACAACCACACGCCTCGAAAAGTTTTTAACCGGTTGGAATGACACTTATACATAATGAAATTAGGAGTGAGAGAACCATTTTCATAACAAAACCTCAAAATCCGCATAATGTCGCATACAACAATATGCCAAATACCCCACGACATATTATAGTTTAAATCTCTTGTTAGAGCTGAGTTTGAGTTTGGGTTTAACGATAATGGTCACGTTGCCCCTTTTGTGCTTTTTATCGTTACCATACTTTGGGCTAGCTTTTACCCCTCAGATTCCTACAAATAAGATTAAATTTTAATAAAAGTGCTTGGTAGAGCGCAATAATTCCCTTTTGGCAGCATAGGGTTAAGGGATGGCGATGAGAAAACACAGATGTCCCAAGCCAAATATTTGGGAGAAAAGACCTTAATAATGTTCAAATTGAAGACGTACATAACGAGGAGCAATCGAATGGTCGCCTTGACACAACTGCGTTTTTCATAATTTCATACATGTTTGTGATGCGCGTTATACGTGACACAAGAGTCGTGTAAATGCAAACTTGTGCCTATGCCAGAAAGAGATCATTATAATCATGTGTATTTGGAATGTGTGAGCATTTAATATCATGTATGTTGTGTCTATGTGTGGACGTCACTGCTTAAAATAGACATGGGAACTTTATTTCCGGCCTTACGAGACTACAAGTTCGGTGTTTCCGTCTCGGCTCTTCTAATTTGCCCACTCACGAGACTGTTTATGTCTGGACGTTGCAACTTTGGGTGCACTGCTGTCAGCAAGGTCTGCCTGTCTGTATGTCCGTCTGCGTGAATGCAGACATTGTAAAGACCCAAAAACTTGAAGCAAAGATCCACCCGATTCATCTTTTCTCCGAAGACGCGCCGTGGTCAACAACAAACTAAATAAAATAAGAATGCGGTGAAAAGAAAATGCGAGAATTTAAACAGAGCGCTGTTTACAAAGCCTGGAAGGAAAATAATTGCATTTTTAATACAAAGAGGATCTCTCTAACCCCTCTGTTCCGTCCCACCATCTCTTTTCTTTCCTGGTTGTCCTTGATCCACCGATTCTTTCTCCGAAGGCCGAGTTTGAATGTTTTAATTTCAAACAACGAAAGGGGTTGAATTAAGGATGTTGCAGAAATACATGCGAGCACATCCTGATAGACAGACAGACAACAGACAGATAGATAGACAAACATATCGATCTATCGCTAGATAGACAGATACATAGATAGATAGACAGATAGATAGCTATAGATAGATAGATAGATAGATAGATAGATAGATAGATAGATAGATAGATAGATAGATAGATAGATAGATAGATAGATAGATAGATAGATAGATATAGATAGATAGACAGATAGATAGATAGATAGATGGGATGAATGAGTGGGCGAGTGAGTGAGTGACTGACTAAATGAGTGGCAGCGAGTGAGAGAGTGTATGAGTGAGTGAGTGAGTGAGTGAGAGTGAATACGTGAGTGAGTGAATGGGTGAGTGAACCACGAGTGAACGAGGGAGTGAGAGTCTGAGTGAGTGTATGAGTGAATGAGTGAGTGAGTGTGTGAGTGAATGTGAGAGTGAGTGAGTGAGTGAGTGAGTGAGTGAGTGAGTGAGTGAGTGAGTGAGTGAGTGAGTGAGTGAGTAAGTGTGTGAGTGATTGAATGATTGGGTGAGTGAGTGAGTGAGTGTCTGCTTATTTAGTCCTGTGCATGTGACAAAGATACAATTTACCACATACAGGAAAGTTGACTGAAGACACCAATACAAGAAGCAATAACTACGGTGGGAGCACGCGGAGATAATTATCAAACACCGGCAGGATGGTGTCATTATTCTTTCATGTAGATGTGAAAATATTGGCGTGTCAGCAAGGATCAACACCAGGCGCAATATGAGGCACCCATTCTTTCCGCCTGTGTGTCCCGTAATGTGCGTCAGTGGCCTGAATTAGGGTACATTAGTCAAAATAGTCTGATGGACTCCAGGGGAAGGTCAAGGGAGAGAAAAGAGACGGGGAATTGCGGTTAATTTTCCTTGGGGAATTCCCTCCCTGTCCTGTCCAGTAAAGGTGGCCTAAACACCAAAGTGCACGCATTCTCTACTGCAATGGTGTTAATGTACACCAGAACTGAATTCTGGGATATCCGCGTTTACTTATATAGTAATAATAGAAGCAATGTCAAATTCATTCATTAAATTTACTTGACTCCCAGAGGCATAACTAGAGTAGACGGCGCCCGGTGCAAATAAATAACGACAATGATAATGAAAACGGCGCTTCCTGTGAAGTTTTAAAATTCTGGGTGAATTCTTACATTTAGTTATTATTCAAATGTCAATTACGCCCTTTTAGTTACAGGCGACAAAATGATATAAGCAAAATATACTCTTATTGTTGAACATCGTGATACATAGTTGCTTTTTTTTTTTCTCTCTCTCTTTTTTTTTTAGTCATAACCACACACCAACTGACCCCAGGCATACGCATTAACCCCCCCCCCCTCCCCCCGTGTTTTTTTTAATGTTTGACCACTGACTTGGTTTTCGATCATTTCTTTGAATCTACGGCAGTCCTGAAGCAAATCAATATAAATGCTGAATCGTTTCGAATTTTCTCAACGCGTAACAGCATGAACGAATTATATGTATACATACCATAGAGATACTATAATAAACTAGAGTCCGCACGCATGCACAAGTGCAACGCTTCGCAGTGGCCCCAATTGGCCTACATGCGCGCCATGTTGACTTGGGAAGGATTCGCTAGCGAGCAGGCGCTAGCTGTTCGACGTCTCAAGGAATAGCAATCCCATTCTCGCCTATAATTATGTCAAAGTCATAATAGATATACTACAAATACGATGCAACACAGGCTGTTGTTGCGGAGACAGTTTTTTTTTTTACACAGAAAGCTAAAGCTGAACAGTGAACACCGCAATATTTTCTGTTTGGTTTTGTAATCAGACTACGTCCCCCAAACAACGTTCTTCAAAATAACAAGTTCATAACTGGTAAAACTAGTAAGAGTCCTGAAAATTACAACATGCATAGCTTTGAAAAGAAAATCATGAGAAGGGCATGTTAGTAGTATATTATATAACAAGGAAAAATGTTCACCTTCATACAGAAACAAAAAATATATATATTTTAGAGGTATAACTGGATCATATAAAGAAAGAAAGAAAGAAGAGAATAGACATGAAAACTTTCAATTTTCTTCTCTCTTCGCACCAGCTTTTTCTTGCTATTTCTTAATTCAGCGGCCTTTGCACAGCTTTCTTTTATTTGCATAAATTAATCTCTGCCTTTGTCCTCTCAAGATGATCTTCGATTGAGTGGTGGGCATATGAGTGATGTAGATCATACATACATGCCTTGGCGGAGGGGGGGGGGGGGGAGGGTGTTCAGCTCTCAGGAGTTTTCCTCTTTTTGGGAGATGGTCTTCTTGGAGTTGGCAGTTTCTGCTTGAGGGGAGGATAATTTTCGAAAACAGATGGAATTGCCTTTGGTCTTAGTGTCTGTTTATCGAGCCCTGCGTAATTGTCAGAGCTTAGGAAGTGAGCACTACACACTTAGTCATTCTTGATTGGATACCAAGGCTTCCCATTCTCAGTTTGTCTACTTATTCTGGCAATCCATTTAGCCAATCTCTCAGATTCCTTCCACGGAAAGCAAAAAAAAAAAAAAAGCAAAAAAATAAGTCACAATAAAAAAGTGTTGTTATTGTTTGATAAATAATATCGACTGGCATTTTCCATATTGTTGTATTATGTGCATCTTTGCCTTTTCAGGAAAATGAGGATTGAAAATTCGAAGAGTTGTGTAACATATGGGGTTTGTTCCAGACCTTTCAAAATCGAAACTTAAAGATTGGAATGACACTTATAATGAAATGAGGAGTGAGAGAACCACTTTCATGACAAAGGCTAAAAAATCAGCACAGTGACGCAAACAACAATATGGCACTGCCCCACGATATACTCATATTGATAAATATATTACAATAGGTTTTGATCTTTAGCCCTTCCAATGCACTAAATGATCAAGTTGTTTGGACGTACGTTTTATTCATATCAAAGAGGAATTAGGCCTATGGAGATAACCTTGCCACCCAGTCCCATCATGGCTGTCTGTTTTAACTGAGACAATCCAAAACACAAGGGTGATGGGGGTGGGAGGAGAATGATGCAGTACGATGACACGTAAATCTGGACATTATTAGCCCAGAGCATTTAGCGTCCTATCTCTCTCCTTGAAACTGAGCCATCACTGTGCAGTCAACTCGGGGCCGCTTCGGCACTTGTTCATAAAAGACCCAGGTCTTTGATTCTCTTCTGCCTTTCCTCTCCCCCACCCCGCCCCGAGTCTTTCCTTTGTTTCTTCGCAAGTGTGTAATAATAATTTAGACAAATGGATGTACAAATCACAGATGGCGTGCGTGGGAGAGATTGAAAGACGTTGTTATCGTAAACTGGGCTTGCTCAGCCTTAGGTGGGAAGGACAGAAGGATAGAAATGATTTATGGAATTCTGAACCATCTTGCATACAGAAAAAAAAACCCTCTGACTTCCGAAATCGCCACCCCAAGTCAAAATGGCCGCCACGAGACTCTAATAGTTCCACGTCGTGTGACACCGTGCGCACTCTAGTGTAATAATATCTCTATGATACATACCAATGTGCCATTTTCAGCCTTGTGGGTGTTTTATTCTATTTTTGCACGTGTATATAATATGCATCTGGCTTAAAGTATTAGGATTTAGCACCAGTGATCAATACAGGTGCAACAGGTGGGCTTCTTTTCTGTCTATGATTTCCCAATCAAGCGCCCAGTGTACCGAAACTGCAACACGCTCCACTTAGTGTCATCAAACGTTGGTTTATTCAATGTTATTAACTTGTCCTGCATAATTGGATTTAATCAGTTTCAAGTGTAACAGCTTTGCGTAGGTTCAAATGTCACAAGATTCTGGGTTAAAATTTCACAACACTGCTCATTTGAAAAATGTCACAACATTGCTAATTTCAGCTGTCCCAATTTTGTTAATTTCAAATGTGTCACTCGCGCAAATTTCAAATATCGGAACTTTGCCATGTTAAAATGTAACGATTCTGCACGACTAACCCTAAAAATGAGCTCAACAACGCCTTTGTTCTGTATCATATCCATTCAGTTCACTACACTGGCATATTACGAAAAAAGATGTAACGCGCCGAGAACAAAACTGTATAGCAGAGGCAAAAAAATATTTTACTATTATGATGGACAATAGAAACTGTTAGTTAAACGAAGTTCTGACCCAGATAGAAAGGTAGACCGCATAATATGATTCAGGGCTATTCTTTCGTTACGAAAGCAAGTATATCGAATGGCTTTAAGCAATAGAATTTTCCAGGAAAGTGCTTCTTTGTCGTCGAAAGAAAAACAACCGAGCCTCTTCACTACCAAAAAACAACAACAACAAAAAAAAGTGTATGTAAGTTTCCATGCGCTACTACACAAGGTATCATTCTTTTCTTTCCCCTATACACATTGATGATTTACAACCTTCTGTCGCCGGCACCACTAAAATGTGCACCAGAATACATCTCGACAGTGCTCACTACTAACTACCGCAACACAAGGTGAGGGGAAAGGATACACTGTGACATTTCAGTGGCATTCCTGACCCCAACTGGAGTGAAATGTATAGCGTTGTTTACCGGAAACTGTTTTCTCCGACAAACGCAGGTGGTTTGATCTGGTGTGTGTGGTTTACGCCGCGGTTTGGTGTTTAGATACATAGTTTACAAATACAGGAAGAGAGAGAGAGAGAGAGAGAGACAACGAGAGAGGAGGCAGAGAAGGAGAGGGACAGAGACCCAAAAAGAGGAAAAGACAGAGGAAAGAAAGGAGAGGCAGGGAGATGGAGAAGAGAGACAGCGAGAGAAAAAGGGAGAAAGAGAGAGAGAGAGTGAAAGAGACAGAGAGAAAGGACGGCGGGAGAAGGAGAGGGACAGAGAGACAAAAAGAGCAAGAGACAGAAGAAAGAAGAGAGCGACAGAGACACAGGGAGAGGGAGGGAGAGAGACAGCTAGAGAAAGCGAGAGAGAGAGAGAGAGGAGGGGGAGGGAGGAAAGGGAGCGGGACAGAGACACAGAAAAGAGGAAAAGACAGAGAATACAGTTTGCCAACATCTGGCTAGACCGTGGTAAAGAGAGAAACCTATGTTATAATGATTCCCCCTGCTAAAATTCCCGAAGATCAAAAGTTGGACCAGCTCCCTTCCCCACCCCCCCCCCCCCAACTCTCATCCCCTCCTTCTGCTGACTTCATCAATTATCCAGTGTTAGTGGTGAGCTCTTGGAAAAACGCAACACACGAGTCGCTCTTGGGGTCTACACCATAGCGTGACATTCTTCCTCTATCTGTCCGGCCTGTCGTGCCCTGCCCCCTCCTTCCTCTGTATTTCTACACACCATCACCTACTTTTGCTGGAGTGAACAAAATGAAATGTTCATTCTTATCCTGCCTTTAAATCTTCCTCTCTCTCTCTTTCAATATAATTTGAGCACCCTCAGACAGAAGCAGTGAGGCATAGCACGTTCAGATAGTCACGTATGAACTCAATCACTCTTCACTCTCCCTCTCTTTCGCTCAAATATCTGTGTGTTTTCCCCCTTCCCATGCATGTTTAACATTTTCTTTTCTCTCACTCGTTCTCTGTCAGTCTTTTCCATAGCTCTCTTTAAGTTTCCCTCCTTACCATCATTTCTCTTTCTCTCTCGCGCGCTGTCCAGTCCTTACCCTTCTCCCATTTCACAATTTCTTCTTCTTCCCATCTCTCTGATTCATCTCCGATTTTACTTTCATCGTTGGAAACAGAAAGAGCCCATAAAAGATGCACCCAAAACAAGCCCCTCCCCCCCCCCCTCATATTTTAAATATCCCCTTCTCGCATTAACAAAAATGCTTGCCCACACACATCTTCCTATTAGATATTGTGCACGTCCACACATACATATAGCACACATGCACACTTGTACAAACACACACACACACCTACCTACACATACACACGGCCTACGTCCTAACCCAGTTGTCCAAAACTCTAGCGTGACTGCTGATCCTTTAACTTTTCCCAAGAGTATAGATCTCAGCACAGAAAAACGTCTTATTGGCTAATTGGCCATATGCCTTGGGGAGAATTGTGAAGCCGGTGTTCTCTATTATATGTGTGTAGCGCATGGCAAATCCGGAGGGGGGGGGGGGGAGGAGGAGGCGACAAGGGCTAGGAGTCCTTATTTAAGAAAAAGAAGAAAAAGGAAACTTCGATATAGAAAAGAAGGGAAATGTGTCTGGGGAGAGGGAAAGATTCCAAATAGGAGAAAGAAAGAGAGAGAGAGAGAGAAAGAGAGAGAGGGAGGGACTGACAGACAGACAGATAATAAGGCAGAAAAGGAACAACAGAGAGAGATAGACGTGGAGACTGACTGTCAGACAGAGACAGAAAGAGAGAGAAAGAGACCGGAGACAGAGAAAGAGACAGAAAGAGAGAGACAGACAGTCAGAGAGAGAGAGAGGGAGGGACTGACAGACAGACAGACAATCAGGCAGAGAAAGAAAAACAGAGAGACAGGGCGTGGTGACTGACAGTCAGACAGAGACAGAGAAAGAGACAAAGAGAGAGAGAGAGAGACAGAGCGAGAGACAGAGAGAGAGACAGACAGACAGAGAGAGAGAGAGAGAGAGAGAGAGAGAGAGAGCAACTGTATACTAATACGGGAAGTAGTTAGAGAGAAGTCGGCCTTGTGGAATTCCACACTCAACAATAACATGTACATGGTACTAGCGTGAGTTCATTGACCAAGGGATGCATGCAGGGATGGTGGTAAAATGAGTTCACGCATTTCCTCCAGCATGCCACAATTTCGCTAGCCGAGAGGCAGAGAGGAAACAGCGCAGTGTCATTACATGCCAAATGGCCTACTTCTATTCACCAATACTGCCGTACCAATCAGACCTTTAGCCAATGTTGCGTGGACCGTCTCCACTGACAATACACAGTATGTGGACAGTTTCCTGTATCACCTACATCAACACTTCTAAACACACGAGACCACAGGGAGCTTTCTGCCTCGCACTGCATATTATATACCCAGAAAGGGTTAAAGAGAAAGGCAGATATAAATGTATTCCTCGGTGATAAAAAAATTACAGACATCTTAGCATTTTAAAGCCATTACCATGAAAAGACGCCCTGTGTATTGTTGGCTTAGTTTCATGTAAGTTTCCTGTAAACGGGACGTCCCCAACTTTTCATTTGTACACGGCGAGTGCACCTCTCTCGTGACATCGACAAAACAGAACTTCTAAAATTTGAATCAGGAAATGTATGAAACAAAGTGGTTTAGAGTTGAATAGAATCTTTATAACCGGTTTATGAAACTCTCAAAGGAAAAATAAATGATGCTTCCATGGTCGTCAGATCTCGAAATCCTGCTGATATTTTCTGTCACTGATGAGCTCTCACAAAATATATTCATATGGAGCATACATCCGGATTGATGATGCCGTTCTAATACACTACGCCTTCCTATATAGATTCTAAGAAATTGAGTGACTCTAAAGCAATATTCCCCTGCGCCGACGCTCACGGTGACCTGACTTTTTCTGATATGGTATTTATATCACTGTAACATCTTCTAGTCTTGAACTTGCGATACTAATTAATGACGATAACCTGCCCCCCCCCCCCCCCCCAAAGAAAAAAAACACACAACAACAACACGGCTCTGGATTTAGTTAGGCTTTCTATGTCTCCCTTTCACGTCACTTACAAGACGTATCATTAGAACACAGCAGTTATTCTACTTAACAACACAGGTAAAAGTCAACTAAAAGTTTCAACTCATGACTGTGACCAGTAAAACATGTTAAATTTCATTATGAAAACAGAATTTTAAAAAAGTTCCCGCTGAAACTCGCCGAAAAATGTTTAATATTTGAATTGTCCCACCCGATTCTTTTGTTAAGTGCTATCATATTACCAAACACTCCAGCTTGCCATTCTCGTTTTGTATGATTGAAGATTGAGCCGAAAAAGAAAGGGCAGGGGAGGGAATATCATACAGTACTGTAATGCCTCATTCAAATGGGTTTTCCTTGAAAAAAAAAAGGGAACTGTGTGTATGTGGGGGGGGGGGGTGTAATTAAAAAAAAAATGCAGCATTCTTCATGTCGTTCACAACCCTGGGATGTCTGGCAGTTAAGATTAGGAATAAAGTAATGTTAGTGAAAGCACATTGAAGCAATCTCTTGCTTATCTCACCTCATTGCAAGGCTGTGCACTGACCCATATTATCTCGTGGCTGTAGGAAATTGTCCTTGCTCCACCCTGTCGGTAAACGACCGTCCTAAGGCGGGGTATGCTACTAATTAAGGACAGGTCTCAATTATTCATGGGTTCTCATGGGTTGCCACTGCTGACAGACAGTATACTCTCGGGTATTGCAAGGAGTGACAGAAAGTGGGATTACCCCGGGGTCAGCAGATGATCTCGCGGGCACTTAGATCACGTGCACGGTGCTTAAGAGAAAACTCTGTATTCTGCCAGTAATCTGGACCCCAAGGCTATCACAAATTCCACAAAACTGTGCGTACATCATTTTTTTTCCACATTAGCCCCCAGTAACTTATGACCACTGGGTACACTTATATGGTACAAGTTGCATTTCCCGAAGCACTGTCATAGCGCTTCGCGGGCTCTGTGGTTGACATGTTGCTTCTGTAGAGCGCATAGAGCATTTTAAATGGATATGCGCTATATAAATGTCATCCATTATTTCTGCAAAATAAACACCCTCAACACCATTACGACATCATCTCGTACACACTCTCTGCATTACTGAAGCGCCGAGATAATTATGCTCTGTAAACACGGAAAGATAAGGTCTTTGCTATAATCTGCGAATTCCAGTTTGAAAGGTCAACCGGATCAGCAATAATTAGCCTGTGCTAAAAAGGAAACATAAGCAACCCCACGTCTTGCAACCGTGTTCGTTGTAGTGAACTATTTATATATAAACGTAAATGAAAACTGCATTTTTAAATTCTGGACCAGCAGCGCCGGAGCACAGCAGTAGGTAAACCAACTGAAGACAGCAGAGACGGGATCTCTAGCTCCCTTCAGGACACCCCTTTAATCATCATCCCTGCTCAATTCTTGCAGCCCAGCATGAGATGTGCATGGTGTACGTTCTTGATAACAGCCAACGATTGGATGGGCAGGGGCAATGTGGTACGCACAATGGGACTGAACCAGAAGTTTTGCGTGTGTACCAGAATACTATCATTTCATACTGCAGTTTGACTAACTTACTGAACATCTATCAAAACCTCTCGATGACTTCTGAGTCCAAATCCAATGTTTGGGCTCTGAGATGTCTCACACTAATTCACAAGGTCCTCATTTCCAACTGCAGACCCATATAATAATAATAATAATAATAATAATAATAATAATAATAATAATAATAATAATAATGGATGGCATTTATATAGCGCATATCCATTTAAAATGCTCTATGCGCTTTACAGAAGCAACATGTCAACCACAGAGCAGAATGGAGCGGCCGGCGAAGCGCTTAACACACTACACTGCTTCTTTCTCTCTCCCTGTCTCGCTCACTCTCTCTCTCTATCTCAGAGCAAATTGTAACGCATCCTGTTAGGCGCAGTTCACAACTCACAACAGTTCACAACTCACAAATCAAATAATATTAAAATTTGAATATTTATTAATAATAATATATATTTAATAATGAATAATAAATTTTGTTGTTGCTGGTGGGGGAATGATATGGATAAATTTTAATCTATCAATTTCAATTTTGCCCGGGCAGCGGCCTAAATATACCAGCTATTCTTTTGACACATTTATTGTTTAAACAGGTAATATCCTGCACATTATGCTGTTATTATTACTACTAGTTGCAGTTTTACATAGCTTAACAAGAAACTTTAAATAGTATCCACTTCAATTCGAACACCACTGTGATATCATAATTATAGTGAAAGTTTCAGGCGAGCGAGCACCATTGATACAGCTGGCTCAGCACTGAGACAGACTCATATTATTATTCCTGGCGGTCTATATGCCTCGGAGCTCCTCATCATCTCTCACCCCCCGGGGGACCCGAGCTAACAGCAACAAGTTGATGTGATACAGTGCTTAGATCAGATGGTTACGTCCACATCCGGGGCTGCTGCCTTCCTTGTCATACAATCTCTCACAAACACATCCTACCGGTACAGTACTCCTCCAGGCTAGACACACAAACTCAGCCGGCTCTCATTTGAAAAGGGGGGGGGGGATTTCTCCCTGTGCCTCTCCTCTCTCTTATCTCCTCTTCTCAATTCATTTCCTATTCACTCTTCCATTCCGTTCTCCCAACCCCACGTCCCCCTCTCCACCTGAAGGCTTTAGAGGTAGACAGGAGACTCTGTGGATGGTTCATGCAGGAGGAGTAGGGAACAAGCATGAATATTTGAATACTCTGTCGAAGGCCGACGCAACTCATTTTGCCTTCCCACCTACACACCCAAACGAAAAAGTAAAACCCGCCAAGCTAATTTACGACAATGGCCCGACTCAAGAACAAGCGGACCTGGTGGGTAGAGGATAACCCGGGGGAAAGACTAAGCCGCGGAGCTACACAGTGATCCCCAGACATAATGGGCGAGTGGTCGCTGAGGCGAATGAAGCATACATAATATTTACATGTAATATTTCATCGCTCCTTGTCCCTCTTTATCAGAATAAATATAACAACCAACTACTAAAAACGACATCAATATCAATGACAAGGACAGCATCAATTGTCTACAATGCCAGAGATATGCTGACAACATCATCGACGATAACGGGAATGATCGCACAAAAAATGGGTCCAACAAACCAATGACAGTAGCACTTTAAAAAAAAAAACGCCAAAAAACAAAGAGAGCCCGGGGAAAGTCGATAAAGTAACAGTCATAACGACAGATAAAACGGAAACATAGCGACTAAACCACTTTAAAGGCACACCCAATGCATATAAATGCCACACGATAAAGATTTAAAAAAGAGCAATTAGGACAAAAACAAAGAAGGCCCAGTGCTGGTGAATCTCCAGGGACTACCACGTTATGAATCAACTGATGTTTTATTTACCGTAACATGGCATATCAGGAAGCAGTATAGTTCCCCTAGCGCGAACATTAGCATAGCATGCCCCCAGCCTGGCCTCATATGACCGGGGGCCTCATATATACAAGACAAAGAGGTCATATCATGCCCTATATACTGGGGACAAACAGCTTTTGGCTGAAGCCCCCGAGAAAAACAGTTCTTCCCAGCCATGCCCTGTATGACTCAAACAAATGAGCGTAATGAGACGTGTGCGACTGGAAATTATTTTAAAATGGTATATTATAAGGTATAGGTATGGTGTGCCTTGGGACATTTTGGTAAAGACAGAAAAATTATGCAAAATATCTGAATTTTATTGAAATCCGAGAAGCAACTTCAGCGGGACAAATTTGTGTCGGTGCATCAGAGAGAGCGCTAATGGTTCCATTATTTTACTTCTCTTTGTACTTAAGATTTCTATTCGATCCAAGAAAACGAAACAAAATTAATCATATTACAATGCCAGTGGATGCCAATATGTAATCACCAAAGGGTCAGAGACGTGGATTCCAAGATGTACCTAAAAAGAATATTGGGATAGGACACTAAGCTATGTGAGCACTGTTACAATGCTGTAATGTTGTCCAAATTTTATGCCTTTTAGCGGAAATAGGACGGATGTACGCGACAAAACAGCTATGGGTATTGATACCTCAGAGGAGTTCTGCATTTAATTTGACTGAACAGTGAATTTAACGTAACTACACGACATCTCACAGCTTTCAACCATCAAATAAATTTTGTGTAATGTAATTTCAAGAAATTTCTTTGCCATAGACCAGAGATGAATTGAATATCCACCCGCGCCAATTACAATACGCTGAAATATCTAAGTGAGGTAGCTTATCACCATAAACCAGCAATTCAGTTATTGAGAAGGGTCGTGTCACAAACAGGCAGCGAAGCATTGTTGTTTTCTATTCCTAACTCCCCCCCTCTCGAATCCCTCCTTTAAACATCCCCCCTGAAATGTAACTGTCGCCTTAATGCAAAGACCTGTAGTTCCCATGGTATAGCTTAGATCAAGCCCAGTCACAAACTCGCTTACTCCCTAATCCCGTCCACCCTGTGGTTCAATAAGAGTACATCTAGTACATAAAGGACAAGGGATGAAACGGATCAATGTTCTGTTTCCCAAGGTCTAGAAACTGCTGCGCTGCTAGCCAAAAGCGGTTGTGGGGAAACTCACTCAGTGTTCATCATGGGTTTCTCACTTGTGTTAGAGATCGCATTTGTAAAATAAAATAAATGTGTACACTGTACATCGCAGCAGGTCATTGAAGTAGATAAAACAATTACAGTATTTTTTTTTTCCACATAAAATATAAATGATTAGAGTAAGGAGTTCTTGTAGGGGGAACAAAAATACAAGTCGGTAAAAACTGGACTTTTCAACGCCTTTCTTTTTCATTTCCTTTCTCTCCTCATTATTTTTTTCCAGGCACGGCAGCGGCTGTACAACATCTTTTGTTTTTCATTCAGCAAAGCCCCTTGGGGTGGCTTATGGCTCTGTTTTACTGGTACGGGGCTATTAGCGACAACCCTGTTCGAGCATCACGAACACGCTCTCAGTGCCCAGGTTTTTGTGTTGCGTTTGATAACGACCCGGTGCTCACGTTTCGGGGTACAGCAATGTCGTCATAAACCCCTAGGAGAGCCGAGCTGCGTACCCACGGTTAGGTGAAGGAAGGCTATCATTTGCTGATAAGACAGAGACCTGCTGGAATCTCACAGTTTGTCCTACACAACCTTACACATTCTCTACTGCCATGTTCGTCTCCGAACACGGTACGGCTCAAGAACGGCGCCTGAGGCCTCCGGTGAAAAAAAAACAACAAAACAAAAATAAAAAACTTCTAAAAAGTAATAGCAGTAGCGGGCTTGGCTAACTCAATTATTCTCCACAGACAGTCCATTATGGACAAACCCCCAAAACAACCATGCACACCGAGACAATTAAATACATTTTAAGAGATTGTATGTGGAGTATGGATTTGGGGGGGGGGGGTGGAGGTTGGGGAGGCGGGGACGAGGTTTGCACAAATCGACTTTCTGCCCCCCCCCCCCTAGAACAGCAAACAAAAACCCCCCCAAAAAACAAAACAAAACGCACGCACACACACACACACACATTGTCAGATGTACGCACTGCTTTCCATCCCCAGGGCAAAGAGATAGCAAAGACGATTGTGGTGATGAGCTTGACTTCCAGTCAAGAGATCAACAATTTCAACAATTACCCCCCTAGCCTGTGCACAGGGGAGATAAGTGGTGCAGGCAGGGGCGACAAGTCATAAACTTGCATTATCTGGTCGCCATGGTAATGTGCATGACCTGACTCAGATACTTCACTCAAATATCTCCACTCCCCCTCCCCCCCCCCCCCCGGCCCCAAAAGACACACACTCGCACACTTCCATTCCCATCAGCTTGTGTCTTAACAGTGGAAAGGAACGCCACGAACGCATTTCATTATTTCATAACACTCCCCAACTCCACTCCACCCCATACGAAAAAAACCCGCAAAACCACAGAGGGACAAGGAGTTTTTACGTTCTCTCGGATACATATTAAATACACATCCTCCAAAAAAACAAAAAAACACAACATGAGTTTGCGGTCAGTGTGGACTGACGGAGGTTAGGCAATCAATAACACATAAGATCGATCAACCGTGAATCCGGATCGAACACAAATTATTTTTTTCCCTTTTTCTGTTAACTGAATTTTTTAAAATAATGTTTTTCTTTAGGCCTTTCCGCTTCTCTTCCAAAGCAAACATCAATTATAGTGATGAAACATTGTAGCAGTTGCTGGTAATTGGTGATTTCTTACATGACCAAAATAATAATAACAATAACAACAACGATAAGAAAAATAAGAATAAGAATCCTAATTATAATTGGATTAGGCCCTTAGATATGGCTACGAAAAGGCTCCGAAACGACTGAAAGAAAAACTATGTACATGAATGTCGGGAGACAGGAGTGGTGCATGCTAGCTTCACAGTTTAGCTGGGCATAGTTATAAAAGAAGTTGGAGGGCCGTTACATTTTGATACTTTTGCAGTTTCGTCAATATGAATAATCGGAGACACAAGGTCAGCTCGATCCGTCTTTTCGAAGAAGAATAGAAAACTCGGATTTGTGTTGTTGTTCTTCCGCTTTTTTGTTCTTTCCACTGGTAGCCCGGGTACTTGTAATGATAATAACAACTACATGTATTTTCAATTCCTTCTAAATTATGCAGCACAATGCATTGTTCAATCCGGATACACCAATTCCGGATTGGCTCCGACACGGTTCCACTTAATCCTTCGGTCAAATGTCAGCATTAGAATCGACGATAAAATGGGCCAAAAAATCAATTCGGATTGCAATCTGGGAATTGAAATGACTAAAGTTAAACGGATTTTCCAATCTAAAAAATTCGGTAAAAGGTCAGTCCGTCCAGACTTAGATAATCAGTTTTCTCGCCCACTGTAATACAGCATGCAATCGTTTACCAGGCCCCGAAGTCTCAATTTAGAAACAAAACAGTTCAACTTAGAATTATGTAAAAATTGAAATTTCATTCTGATCTATAAATTCTAAAACTTCCTATCTCAGCTTTTTATCCCTCGAGCGATTGGCAGCAGCCAATACCCATCAGCGTCCGAGACATCACAGCCACCTCATTTCAGTCTCGTCACAAACTTTCTTTCATACTTTCATCAGCTCCTCTATTCTGCAGCTTCTCTGTCTCCCTCTATGTCACATCACACGTCTTGCTTTGCCTTTGTGAAACTCTATGCCATTCAATTAACTTTCTGTTCTGGTTTTTATATTTCCCGAATGTTCGGTGTTTTTGTTTTTTTTAATATTCTTTATCTGTCAAAACATTCTGTCTTTCTCTTAATGTCTGTCTTTCTCTTAATGTCTGTCTTTCTCTTAATGTCTGTCTTGCCTCTCGCCTGTCCTATTACTTTCGTCTTTTTGTTTTCATAACTTTCTCATCATAAACTCTATGATGATGCAGCAACCCCCCCTCCCCCCCCCCCGAAAAAAAATAACATCATTAGTTACCGTGTCCTCCAGAAACACAGAAAATGGAAATTGAATTTTAGTTTTTGGTTGGTTTCAATCTAAACTTTGATAGAAAGCATTGTGATGAAAATTGCTTTCACCAGTTTGATGTTTGCATTAAACCAAAAGAACAGCAGATTTTCTTTCGGAATGCAAAAACAACTAGAGGTAGTCATAATACACAAAGGAAACAAGACATTTCACTCCGATCAGATAACAGGTATTCGGACCTCCTCCTCGCCCCCCCCCCCCACCCTCCCATCCCCGCCCGAAAAAAAAAACTTAATGAAATGAAACAAACAACAAGAAAAACAAATCAGCAACAGAGGGTGGTAATCTCCAGATTTGCAAACCAAGATAGGTAGAGTGAAAATCTATGGTACCAGCTGCAGCCATCTACGACTATATTTCTGAGACAGCTGGTTAGCATGTCTTCAAACATCTTCAACGTGCTCTGCAATGACCATGTCTGACACACTCATGTACGGCTAGGCGCACACATGTGTCTTCGTTTCATGTTCCATTTGACTTTGCAATGAGCCCTAGTGTCGCATGTGTGCTCATTAATTTTCCACTCATTCACACTGATTAAAAAAAAAATGAGCCTGACTACGACACGACAGCACCACAATAATAAATTATAAAAAGTCGCCAGTGTGCGCATAGGTTAAAGTTGCAGGAGGTGCAGATACAAGGGTGCCTCTCACCCCCCCCCCACCCCCAAGCACCCATCCACCCTACTTCCCCCACACACATCCGACATATGGGTGAGAGTATAAATCCCGACAGTTTGATCTAATTTGCCAGCATGTCTATTTGTCAAACACAGGTCTTCTACTCCGAGCCGGTTCTCAACCTCACCTTTTTTTTCTGAATGAATTTTTGAATTTGGCGAGTTCCTCCAACCTCAATTACAACCCCTCCCTCTTCCCCCCCCCCCCCCTTTTCCTCTTTTTTTACCGTCAATGACTTCAGCAGGGCCAGGTCGATGTTTAAATCTGGGATTTGAAGTGATGAACGCCATTCAAGTGATGGATTCCCGAATGTCAATAATCTAACGGGCCCTTGACGTTTGTTCGCCAGCCAGTAGCCACCAGGCAGGAGGGCAAGAGTCACTCCTTACCAGCCTCGCCATGTCGGCTACAGCAAAGGCTTTGGACTCGGGGATTTAACGTCTTCAAACAAGGTAGACACACAGACACACGAGAAAAGAAACGGATAAAAGACAGATGGATGTAAGTTGAGGATGAGAGAAAATTAGAGATGAGAGGGAAGACAGTACACATTCCTGAAGGGTTGTGAGAGGTGGGGAAAGTGAGTGAGCAAAGTCTATCCATGCGAGGTGTAAAGATTATTGTGTTTCTTATGTATAGACCCTTTTCATTTACCGTCCTCCATATCACGTGATTTGCAAACAAAATGGTGGCGTGCCCCACTTGTAGGGCGGAAACGGTGGACAACAGTCGAACGATGCCATCCTCTTGTTGGGCACCCAACTGTACAAACCCGTTACGTGCTGGTTCTGGCATAAAAATGCATCTTTGCTTAGACTGTGCACATATTCAGATGCCATCATTAAGGCCAGTGGAGGTTTTTGCCCTACACGGTGCTTTTCGAAGCCGTGCGGCTCCCCGCAAACAACCGTAACGCGGAAGTGAAAAGGGTCTATAGAGTCAGTCCTAAGTATTATGGTGGTCTAAAAAGCGTGGTCAGGACTTCAAACAATATCTCCTGTAATATGTGCAGTCGGCAAAAGAGCGTTGGTCGAAATTTTCTTCTGACTACAGAGGAAATGAGCCTGGTTACATGGGCATGTTCAAATGTGTGTACATGTTAGACATGCTTGAAGTCGGGGCGGGCGGTTAGGAAGAAACAGAAGCACATAAATAGGTGGAAATAGCTAGCTCTGTAAGATAGATAGATAGATAGATAGATAGATAGATAGATTAGATAGATTAGATAGATTAGATAGATAGATAGATAGATAGATAGATAGATAGATAGATAGATAGATAGATAGATAGATAGATAGATAGATAGATAGATAGATAGATAGATAGATTAGATAGATAGATAGATAGATAGATAGATAGATAGATAGATAGACGGATGGGTGGATGGACAGTAGATCAGTCACACAGACAGACAGACAGTCAGACAGAGGCAGACAGACGGACGGACGGACGGACGGACGGATGGATGGACCGACGGATGGATGGATGGATGGATGAATGGATAGATAGATAGATAGATAGATAGATAGATAGATAGATAGATAGATAGATAGATAGATAGATAGATAGATAGATAGATAGATAGATAGATAGAGTTGAAGGCGGGCAGAGAAATGTGGGATAAGAACAATAATTACGGAAAGAAAAGAACAGAGACAAAAGAGGCAGGTCAAAATGGGGAAACGGTTAGCACCCAGTTACCTGCTCTTGGCTTTGAAGTTGGAATGTTGAAGCAGACAGACAAACTAAAAAATGTGCGCACAATAAATAATGAAGGTCGGAGCCTTCCTGGCTCGTCTGTGTGCCTGAACGTAAACACAACTTTACTCATCCTGACAGTTATCCTACGCCAGACATTGGTCTTCTTCTTTATTCTTCCCTTTCTCTCATTCTTCTTATTTGTTTTTTTTAAAATTTTTTTATCTCCCATTTTATTCATTCCTGCCTTCGTTGCCTTTCCTTTCACCACTTTATTACATTATTATTATTATTTTTTTTTTAGTTATCTTTCTATCCTGGTTTGTCTCTGATTCGTTCGTTCCTTCCTTCATTCTTATCCATGATCATGAATCTTCTGTCCCGTTACCTTCCTGCCAGTTCTCTTCTTTATTCAATCGTTCCTTCCTTCATTCTTATCCATGCATCATGAATCTTCTGTCCCGTTACCTTCCTGCCAGTTCTCTTCTTTATTCAATCGTTCCTTCCTTCATTCTTATCCATGCATCATGAATCTTCTGTCCCGTTACCTTCCTGCCAGTTCTCTTCTTTATTCAATCGTTCCTTCCTTCATTCTTATCCATGCATCATGAATCTTCTGTCCCGTTACCTTCCTGCCAGTTCTCTTCTTTATTCAATCGTTCCTTCCTTCATTCTTATCCATGCATCATGAATCTTCTGTCCCGTTACCTTCCTGCCAGTTCTCTTCTTTATTCAATCGTTCCTTCCTTCATTCTTATCCATGCATCATGAATCTTCTGTCCCGTTACCTTCCTGCCAGTTCTCTTCTTTATTCAATCGTTCCTTCGCTGTCACCTTCTCCATTTCTTCTTTTCTGTTGGCTATTCTGTCTCCAGCGACTTCAGCATTCTACACAATCTGCACAGTTCCTTTTGTCAAAAAACAACAATAAGAACAACAACAAACCTTGCAATTCTATGTAAGTGTTTTATGTTTCGTGCTAATGATTTTCTCCATTTTTTGGTCTTTTTGCGTTTATGAGGAAATGGAAACCAGAAGACAAAAGAAGTACTTGAAAAAACCAGGACAATTTTCCATCTGCCTCCATGCACATTTAGCATAATTATCTAAAAGTGTTGCCCCTGCTTGTGTGTGCGATCCCATTAATGAAGAATGAAATCCATTTCTATTTTTTTTTTTATTCCTTACAAAAATTGCACGTAAATATTCATTGTCATGTGCCGTGATTAATTAACATGGCGCCAGTTCAGTCTGGGAATTGAAGTAATGGCATAAAGGTAGTAGGGTTTGTGAGCATTATTCTTTGAAATCACTGAATTGATGTGATGAAACATGCAGGCTATGACAAGTATTTTGATGAATGTGTAGGCAAGGCATGCACAAGGACTTTTGGCGTGGAAGATTCACGGCGATGGCGACACTACTTCCAGAATTTACGTTTGCTGCCTAGAGAATGCGAAGGATGCTCTCAAAGCCACAACTCTGTTCCAAACTTGAAGTCAGTCAGGTTTCAGATTAAACTTCTACATGCCTATGTGTGAAAGAAAGAGAGGGAGAGAAGGAAGGACAAAAAAGAAAGACAGAGGAAGGAAGGAACAGAGGGAGAGAGAGAGAGAGAGAGAGAGAGAGAAACAGACAGACAGACAGACATTTTGTTTTCATCTTAGCTTACAGTTCATTGTTTACTATACCGCCAGAGTCATAACATATTTGCCTCAGTCATTTTTACAATATTTTCAGAAAACGTGAAAAAGTATCATTGCTTTGCAAATCTTGTGACTTGTTCAAAAGTGGTTTAGTGTCAAAATTCAGACATTAAAGGCTAGAAATACAAAACTTCATGCTTTTTAGGAAACAAAACAAACTAACCTTATTTTATCTGGAACTTTAGGCCCTGCCCTTATAATATTTTTAAAAATGTCTTCGGCAATTGTGTTATGACTGTGTCGATAAGGAATCTTGATCCGGAGGTGAAGTATCAAGGCGAAGTACTGAAGTATAGGCACTGTATCAACTTCATTGGGGTTTGTGGTAGGCATACCAGGCTATGTAGCGTATCACCACAGGTAAGGGAATTGGTCTAACATTACAAAGGATAGACAGATGACAAAAAGAATACTTTGCTCAGATACGTAAGACAAACGGCATTGACAGACCTAGTACAACTCATCACACAACCTGCCCTGTACTCTTTGATCTGATGTAATGAGACACGACATGCTCGGATGTTTTTGGTCATATAATTAAACCAAAAACAACAGAAGTAAACACTTTAAACAACAAAACCCATATTATTAATGGCAAAAACATACACCGCACATAAACTCATCTTTGAGAGCCTCGTGTCGATTCATATGTTCAGGAATGTACACATTCTGTCCAACAAAAAACAGGTGCACTTTACGAAACGAAGTACAATCCAGGCTAAAGGAGAAAAGTAACATTTATTTTACTTGTTTGTCTATTTATTTGTAATTTGGTTTTCCAGTGAAATATTTGGTATAACAGCTGTCACTTTCTATTATGTAAACACAGCTTCTATAGTGACAGGGGGTGGTAATGTGATCTGTTAGTCATTCTCTGCTTAGGTATCAGTGGCACGGGTCTGTCAGAATCACCCGTGTCTGTCTGTCTGTGCTGGACTGGCGCAATGACTGACAGTGACATATTATGATAAAACAAGCGGAGCAAGGAGGTCCCCACTATCACCTGTCACAGATCTACCCCAATAGTGACAGTGACGCCAGTTAAGATTTCTATACGCTAATTAGGTTAGACCGAACGAAGAGAACGCTCGGGCTTGCTTGTCAGTCAGTAGGAAAACAGTGACTATTTCAATGGCATAGATTTTTAAAGAAAATTAACGAAACGCTACACCATACTAACGTGGGTGTGAATGTCACTATATTATACTATGGAATTACAGACAAGTATTTTTTTCTTAGGCAAGCCTTTGCTACATACAACTATTTCTTTTTGTAATACCTTGACTTTGCTTCAAGCCTTAGTGTGACCCCACAGATTTTCTGTGCTTTTGTTTTTTAATGTAATATAGACAAATAGACTTTATACAATTGAAATACTTTGCTTTCGTAGCTATGCAACATTTTAAAAAAAAAGTGTGGAGGTGATGCTGACTCTGGAACCAGCGGACGTGAACCAGGGCAATCACCTTTTCTTTTCCATCTCATGAATGTGTTTGTTGAGTTAATTGATTACTACAGTGCACGTCAGCTGACAGAAAGACAGTGAGTATCCTATGGCTGTACGGTTGAATATATGAGACCAGGCACGCAGTGATACAGCTGTACAGTGTCCGCTGCCAGCGACCGTCAGGCAGAACTGCTCACATTCATTCTGTTTGCACTTACACTTCGTTTTCACACGACCGTTCACCAATAATCAAAACCAAAACGGATTATCATTCTCCAAGAGGAAGAAAAACGTGGATCTGTCTAATGGAAAAAGAGAAATTACAGTAGCAGTATCGGCTATCATTGCTCGTACTCAGTGTACTGATGGTTCAGAACATCAAACTTCACCAGTGATGTGGAGATAGGCGGGGCCAGCCACGGAAAATGTCAACTCTGGATTGGATGGATGTCCCAGATAGGGCTAAAGTGCTGTCAGAGAGGGAAACTCAAGATCTCGAGGTGGAGAGCGAAATTAAATTACTTGTCCTTCCATTATTCTCAGTTACAGAAACAGCAGATGAAAAGTCAGAACGCATTTCTCTTTCCCAAATCCTCGTCCTAGCTCTCCCCTGTAAACACACATACTTGAAAACACAATTTTCATTATGCATTTTCGTATTCACTTGATTGGACATTGTGAGCCGGCTCCATTTTGTAACCTCTCTAATGTTGTTGAGTGTTAACGACAAGCTATTAAGCCATTAACGGACGACGCGCCCTTGTTGCAAGCCCGGCCGATCATAGAGTCCCCGGCTGAATGACTGTCACACTCACCCTTACACTTTTTCCGTCACAGTGCTGAAATAACTCATCTATGTACCGTCCTGTCTGTGCTAATTGGCGTTCACATTGCCTTGCTTTTGAACCAGCACCTGACCAACCGCTGTAAACTTGCAGCAAAATGAAATAGAGATTAATTCCTACTGTTGCAACAAATTTAACAATAAATGTCTGGAAATCATAGGATTTCAACGTAAAGGGTAAGATATTTTTTTTCAAAAAGACGTTTCGTAATCTGTGAATATCAGCTGAAGCAGTCAATTGAGATGTAGAAAAGTATGTTTGATTTGCAACTTTACCCATTACGTGAAGTTTATTACGACAGCCAGGTAATCTCGGGCTGAGTTTATGACTAACGTCGTTCAATCCTGAAATAAATTTTAAATAAAATGACAACTTTCCCAGGGCTGCTGTTCTACACTGTCATAAAAACGCACTCAAAAAGACAGATATTGAAATTTAAAACAAGCAATTAAAATTCATCCCTGGAGCCGGATGACGCCAATTCAAGACAATGAAATGAGCATTGTTTTGAAGGAAGAAAGGCTGAGCGTGACGCTGAGGAAGCTGATGGAAAAGGCCATTAAATAGATTGTCTGTCAGCGAGATAAGAATCAGGCAGGAACTGACGGGATCAGGAGGAGAGCGCGTTCGGCAAGACGAGATGTGAGCGACGATACAAGTCACAAATCAAACCTCATTCCTACACTGGGATCTTCAACATTCGCTTCAGACTTTCCTGCCACTAGTTTACCATCAACACAATTCTTTTCCTCGTTTGTTCTACCTTTACATGAAAAGTTGTAATGCCTTTTCCACAATTCTTCCAGCGCTGGGCTCCCTGTGAATTGTTTTCTCCATCTCATCTGTTTGAGATCTGTTCTCAATTCTTCTGGACAGCCTGAGATCTTACGCTTAAAACAAAACAAAACAAAAAACAACAAACTCTTCCTTTTCGAGTGTTGAAAATATCCCCCCCCCCCTCCTTTTCCCCTTCTTTTTTACTCTGGTATTATTTGAACTTCTCTCGCTCTCTCTCTCTGCCCCCCTCCCTCATTCTGTCTCTCTCTCTCTCCTCTCGCCCCCCCCTCTCTCTCTCTTTTGTTCCCTCACTTAGCACATCCATGTGAGCATGAATAATGTGCGCAACTCTATTTGGGATCGCATCAATTTTTTAACATTGTGGGAATAAGGAGTAAACCCTCTTGTCACTCTGAAGTCTTTAACCAGCTTGTCTTGATGCCAAACACGGCAAATGCTTCACTGGACAATCAAGGTGCTTTTCGCAAAGCGCGTAATCATTTCTTCCCTTTCATCTTTCTTCCATCCATCTTAAAAAAACAACAACAACAACAACAACACAGCAACAACTTTCTCCAAGAATTTTTCATGTTCTCTCTTTCATGTCATCCATATTGTTCCTCCAGAGTTATTTCTTCATTCCCTTTGTTCTGTCTTTTTGTCTTCTTCTTTGCCTTCTTGATCGTCCACTTCTTTTTCCGTTGAAAGAATGATATAGCCATACACCAGTGGACACATCTAACACTGACGCCACCGATTCAAGCAAGTCTTAAAACAACAGAATGAGATCTCCCACTGAAGTCCAGTATCTAGTACACGCGGAGAACATCACAGTTGTCATGATCTCATTTTTGGGATCCAGTGAGTAGTGTTAGGGTGATCCGACCCTAAGAATAAAAAGGTGGGATTTTATAGGTTAGTGGACTCACGCCTTAAGGCGGTGAGCTGTGTAAGCAATGCACGGGGCACGTGAACCCGGCATGATTTCGGAAGGTGAGACAAGAAACTTTCACGGGGTTTGGCTGGAGGTATATAAGCTTAAGTCGCCATTGTTTAAGCAGAGAACGGCTGTGGAAATCATTCGATCCAGTGAGGTTCCTCTCGGCTCGAGCTCCAGGGCCTGACAATAGGAGTCGAGCACAGACAGAATAGATACAAGTGAAGTCGAAGTGGAGTGACCGTGTCGTCATCCAGAGAATTGATAAACGCCTCGTCGCACTAGGCCAAAAGTGCGAACCGTGTCCTTTGGATCTACGCTCGTACTTGGCTACGACCGTATAATGGTAGGCAATCCATAAGTCCACACAATAGAGACAGGAATTACTAGATCAGCCCAGTGACGAAGCTGAGTAGTAGGAAAGCCACCTGGCAATCCTCACAATAGAGACAGGATTAATACAGTGTAGAATGATAGTGTGTGTGGAAAGAAAGAAGTATTGAAGTCATTCATAGAAAAATAATCTTTTGTAGACGTAGTACGTAGAGATTGTATCTTATGTTATATCGAATGCCTTAGTTGTATCCCATGTGAGATTAGAACTCTTGAATTACAGTTAATAAGTTCAGCGACAAGCTGGAGTTCCCACAATAGGGCTTTGATGTAGCCACTAATTAATGCAGTCCCATTTATTGTATCTGCAATCCTATCTATTGTATCTGCAACCATATTTATTGTATCTGCAATCCTATCTATTGTATCTGCAACCATATTTATTGTATCTGCAATCCTGTCTATTGTATCTGCAAACACATTATTGTATCTGCAATCATACCTATTGTATACGTAGTAATAAAGTAGTATGGCCCTTCAGGCCTGATATATATATTCAACAAGTGTGTTATTAATTATTATGATTGTGCCTGGACGAGTGTGAGTGGCCTTTCGATTAGTCGAATGCGCTATTATCCCCAAGACCTTACTCACCTCGAACATTGACAACAGTAATTGCGCTGTTATCGGACTAATCCAGCACTTTTAAGGTTATCAGTTCCATGTACAGACTATCATCTCGTCTAACATTCCGTACTAAATCTATTATGCCAACAAACCTTTTGCTTTATAATTAACAATCTGTCTTTATCTAAGAATTCATAGAGCCAGGAGCTTTCTTAACTCTTCCCCTTAGCTACTGTTTTTCTTTACAAACAAAGTCCTTCGCGAACTTCCATGTCATTTTAAGTGAAAACACAGATCTGCAAATGAGAATAAGTAAGTGCATGGTATATATTATGTGTCTGTACGCATATATGTAAAAAAGTCGACAGGGCGATAGAGAGAGAGAGAGAGAGAGAGAGAGAGAGAGAGAGAGAGAGAGAGAGAGAGAGAGAGAGAGAGAGAGAGAGAGAGAGAGAGAGAGAGAGAGAGACAGAGAGATAGACATACACACACACACATACACGCGAACACACATACAGGGTGAGACAGGCAGACTGAGACATACAGAGAGAGAAGGAGAGAGAGAGACAGACAGACAGACAGACACAGACAGACAGACAGAGAGCGAGAGGAAAAAAAACGGATGAAAATTCCATTTCACCACTAGTGGATGAAGAAGAAAAAAAAAAGAAAGGAAGAAAGGTTAGCATGGACGATATCTGTGTTCCGAGTGGGAGTGGGAGTGGGTGGGGCAGGAAATCAATGGATGTAGCTAATGAGTTGATGGATACAGCAGACACTATACACTTTCTCTGTCGGGCGAAAAAACGTGTGAAAGTTGTGTGTGTCTCGCTACGTTGTTTCGCCATTCATCGCTATCCATCTCAGCTTTGTTTTAACTATCGGCAGTTCCGTGTCGATCTTTTTCAAAAGCTTGTTCATTCAGGTAAAGGAGCTGTTCTGTCAATTTTTCTAAACATTTAAAAAAACAACAAAACTCACTATTATTTGAAATTCCATGAGCAACAACTGAATACTACGTACTTTAAAAATCTCGGAGGTTTGTCAGTGATACAATCTCGAAAAAAGACTCGCATGGATTGTGTTAAAGTGACACAGCACAAAGATTTCATTGAAAGAGTGAGCATTTGTTTTTTGTTCCCATCGGCATTTGCTCGCACGTGTGGCGATATAAGTGGCACGGACGCTCGGGCGGGGCACAACGCACAGGGCAAACAGAGAGATAACACTGTTTACATGCAGATGAAGAGGAACATAAAAACAGAGATGCTTCACGTATTCAAGTATTGGCAGTTCAAGCAAAGTGAGTGCGAACACTGAACCTGCTGGAGTTGCTTAGATATCATAAGTGAATTACTGAAAAGATGAGGATATTAATTTTGACGGATATCAGTTCGTTTATGCAGCTCTCTAGAAATGCGCGGGTGGTAAAAGTGTGTGTATATGTATGCGTGTGTATGTATGTGTGTAGGGGGGAGGGGAGTATTCACAGATTGGGAACCACTCTTACATTTCAAATCTAAAGCCAGGACCATGACAAGGGGATCATTTTGATAGTAGGCCTACCTGGTGGTAGGTGGGGGATCGGGATGTTTCTTCAAAGTTTGGGAACCACTTTTACTTTTCAGATTTTGAGCCAGAAACACTACAAGAGAATCGTTTTGACAATATCTTGTCTGAGTTCTTTACCCAATCTTTAAGAGCTGCATTAGTTTGTTAAGAAGCGTCTTCATAGGAATTTCTGAACGTTTTTTTCGGTGAGAGATGCAGTGTGATAAAATGTCTGAGATAATGAAATCGATGAACTGCCGAATCGTTGCCACTTTCTAGACGACGACAAGGATGAAAATCACGCTGGAGAAGGAGTACATAAAAAGAATGCCAAGGTACGAGTATTTGTTAAATGCGGCAAATTTCAGAAATATTAAAACTGACGAACTAGAATGAAGACATAATGTGATGGAAGATAGTCTAAACACTAATGTCTAAAGGCCAAGGAGCATGCAAGATGTAAAATATGTCAAGCCTCTTACTTCTCTGGAGCATAGAAAGTTGGCATACCTCACGTTGTTTAAATCATTTTGATAAATTGTTTAAGTTCACAAACATCAGCTCTATCTGTTGGCAAAAGTTATCTGAAGAAAGTGAGAATATTAACTGGCTAATGGTCACAACTTTAACTTAAAGTTATTTTGATTTCGGATGCAGCTAGTCCAGTTGCAAGGACCATAACAATGATGTTAAGACAGCCCAGACTCATTGGCAAGATCACTGGATTCGGATTCACGAAGACCCAAGTTCAAGTTAAATATCTCCAGATGTTTTCGAGGCACTCGTGGGTGGCTTGGCGGGATTTCCACGTCTCCTTTCTTAACATGGCCTCATTATGCTATAATGGAACATTAGCCCTCAGCAACAACATATAACAATTACAACAGCACACGCTGGCCCAGTTCAGCTTTCTGGCCTATTGATTACAAAAAGCCTTGGATGCACACCAGCCTCAACGCGATCCATCACCAACACACTTTCTTTTTTGAGTCCAACACGAGTGCTCCGAATAAAAGAGGGCACAAATCTCAGACCCAATTCAAAATGAAAGGTACGGTGGATAAGATATTTCCTGTTATCGTTCAAATATCGACACAGAAATTCTAACACTAACATAAAAGGCAAAAAAACAAAAACAAAAAGAAAACAATAACAACAGCCCCCCCCCCCCTCCCCGCAAAAAAAAAAAATGCACGTCGAGATAATTCTGTGCCCACTGAGGAGATTGCAGGAAAGTGCAAGAGCAAAAGCTTCCAACAGCTCAGGCCCGATTCTTCACAACTTGCAACCAAATAATCGAATCTTGTTCTCTGGGATCTGTTATAACCCAATTATCCTGTGCACGTGACTGGGGTCTTGGATTACGAAAACAAGTGCTCACTTTGGGAATCTGTTTGTGGGATTTGTGATGCTTCCCTAGATCTTTTTGTTGTGGTTTCTATCGGCATGGAGGAGGGGGGTATGTCTACACAGACTTTGAAATGGTCCATTGACGAACATTGACACAAAACGTTAGTCAGAGTGGAGAGTAACGTTAGCTCACTACCCTTCACTCCAGTTGTACGCTTGTAGTTGACGAGGCAGTATTTCTCAAGCAAGCGCAGCCAACACGTCGTAAATAGGTCGTGGACATGCCCTGTTATATACTTTTCTGATTCTAAAATGTTTCTCTCTCTGTTTGCTACTTTCTAAAAATTATTACTAAAGTCGTAAGTTCGATAAACATACTTATATTTTATGGAAGTGCATATCCGTACAACATGTTGTATGGATATGGACAGTGCATATCCGTATCCGTACAACATGTTTACCAAAAAGCGCGACTTGTGAAGGTTTGCTGAAACAAAACTTGGTATGGTGTTCACGAATTTAAAGTGACAACACATGGAATAGTCAGATGGACCTGGGGGCGTGAGGGTCTAGTCAGTTTGTATCAATGGACGGTAGTCAGCTTGACTAATCAGGCGAAACGGGGTTGGGGTAGCCATTGGTGATCGACGTACACTCAAGTATTATTTGCGCAGATCACGCAATCTCCGAGCAAAAGTCGGATTGTTTTGCTACTAAGCCGATTCATATTTTAAAAAAACTATGCAAATTAACAAGGTCCGTAATATAGTATTCCGGTGTGTGTTCTACGTCATCAAACTGTGTGCGTTGTACGGATATGCACTGTCCATATCTGTACAACATGTTGTACGGATATGCGCTTCCATATTTTATACTAATCCCATTCTGAACAACAAAATATAACTAATTCTATAATGTTGACAGACGGGGCCAATTGCGGCTGATATGCCAGCGTCCTTAGGTGGGTAACCAAAAGAACAGCTCGAAAGGCACTGTCCTCTTGGATTCTGCTTTCAGGTGCAGGTTCAGATATAATATACATGCAAGTGTCTTGAACTATTTCATGCCTGACTTCACAAGGCCCGTTTTCAGAGACTTCTAGTTCATCAAACAGTTGTCATTCCCCTTCGTCTTCTCGCCCAATCTACCCGTGGAGGCGTGTGTGTGTCCGTGGGCGTTTGTGTGTGTGAGGAAAAAAGGGGTGGGGGTGTCGTCGCGTGACCTTAGTGATGTCATCGACACGAGCAGGGATCGACTTGTTGTCGGATGCCGCATCAGTGCGCCAGTCGCTCAGTAATCATGTTATACCGGAACTACAAGGTTACACCTCCCCGTCCCAACCCTTCCCCGTTCTCCACGACGTCTGAGATTTGGCTGACTGGCGGAGTGAGTGGCAAATTTACCTCCCTTTACTCCCCCCTCCAGCCAGACCCCCGTGCCCCACCCAGTTTCCGTGCCGGTCCATGTACACAAGAATGGTGCCAGAACAAATCACTAATTGCTCATTACCCATTCCCTGTTGGTACTCGCCACTGGGACTGGGGGCTGGTGAGAGAGAGCATGATTGGATTATATGGTGTAATCATCGGGTGGCCGGGCTCTATGTCAGTGTGTCTACATCTGTGTGTGTGTGTGTGTATGTGTGCGCGCGCATCCGTGCGCCAGAAAGCGAAGTAGGCGGTGGGAAAGGGAGGAAAGAGAGATGGAAGGAGAGTTGGAAATATAATTCCAGTGCTAACCACAAATGATAAGATTAGAAAGAAAAACGCTAGTGAGGTGACTGAAACACTCAGAGGTCTCAAGATAAAATGCAAGAGAGACGTATCTCCCGTAATGGTCGTTTGTGGAGACAGCCGAATGGCGAAACAACTGAGGCAAAGTGACAGTATGAGAGGAAAAGCAAGATGTAAAAGAAAAGAGATTGGGGAGTGTGGATCGGGAGTGGAGTTAAAAGGGAATGGGGTGGGGAGGGAGTGAGTTGGGTGGGGGGGGGGGGTTACAGACAAATTCTGATGACGGCATGGGACCAATGACAGGCAGACCAAGACAAACAAAGGGGACGATACCGCTAATCGAATTGGATTTTCCTCCTAATGGAAGCTTTGCAATATTCGATGCACCCTTATCTTGAATATCCGATTACCGATATAAATAAAATGCCTGGGTTCGAGAAAAGCCATGCATATGCATGAAGTCAAACACACAGCCCGATAAGCCATAACGTACAGGCGGCAAAGAAAAACAAAATGAAGGGGAAAAAAAGGTATCCAACAAGGACATCTTTAGAGGCATTGAGGTCAGGATTGATGTAAGCAGTTTATATTGCAAGTGTGAGACTCGATTGATTCGATCTTGGTCTGTTCCATTCCATTTATCACCTCGTCCTCATCCTCGTTACCTTACACAGAGATCTTGACTGGTGTTGGCCTGCAACACTGCAGAATGTTGTATCTATCTTATCTATCTATCTATCTATCTATCTATCTATCTATCTATCTATCTATCTATCTATCTATCTATCTATCTATCTATCTATCTATCTATCTATCTATCTCGTCTGTTTATTTGTCTGCCCGACTGTCTGTCTGTCTGGTCTGTTTGTCTGACTGTCTATCTAAGGAAAACTCAGGAAGTCCTCGGCGTTTTGGGAGTCCACACCCTGACATGTCTACACTTCTTTACCACAGGGAGCAAGGAAATGAAAGATGTCGGACGAGAAGCCGGTTAGAATGTGTCATCAAATCACCACCTCTCGGACCGCTGCGACTAATCAAGGGGGACACCGTTCGTGCTGAATGTATTGCAAACAAAGTTCCACATTGCGTGACATGGCCTGTCCCTCTCACTCTAGCGGTCATGTTTCCCAAAAATGTTAATGGAATCGAGCAGAACCGCAGAAAAACAAAAACAAAAAAAAAATGATGGTAGTAAATCAGGAGTATTTTATTTTGGTGTGGTCCGCAAGGCGCGAGGGAGGGGAAGAGGAGGGGTGTTCTTGCTTCACTTCTTCCTGGTGTCAAAGTGAAAGGGTAGAAGGAAGGTCCTATTGTTCATTTTTCCGTTTTTTATTTAAAAACTTTACGTCATCAAATTTTAATTGCAATCGAACTCTGAACTCTAAGCTGTTTATGAATTCTCTCTAGTGGTAGAGTCTCGCATGTGCTTCCTGCTGCAGTGGTGGAAGTGGGGAGGGGAAGGAGGAAGAGGAAGAGGGAGGGTTTGGGAGGATGTGCGCTTACCCAGGAACAAGACTCACTGTTGCAAATGTTGGAGATTGTTAAATATGTTGGGATATTAACAAGGTAGACTGACGAAAGAAAATGAGCTTGATAGATATAGATGCGACACAACCCCCCCCCCCCCCCCCAGGAATTTCTCCGTCGGCTTCTCTGTCTGTCCGTCCGTCCGTCCCTTTTCTCGCTCTCTCTCTCTCTCCCCGTATGTCTGACAACATAGTATGGTGTAAACAAGAAGAAGAAAAAAGAACATTTATCGCTTCCCAGCATGTCCAGCCAAGAATGTCCATTTCTAACAGAGCAAACCAAATTTCCGACACACAGTGTCATCCGGTTGTCAAAAACTGTAGAGAACAAACCTAGACGTTCAGAATTACTTCTAGTGTAGGTAATTAAAACGCCGAGGAACAAACAAGACCGAATGAAGGTAAAATAATGCTCTGTGTGACCGGCCAAATAGAATGAAACTATTCTAGAAAGTATAAATTGGCACTCATCGCTCAACACCTGGGCACAGCTGCAAAACCGTAAAATACAACCAGATTTTCATCATTCACTTGAGGCTTAGGGGGACTCTTGGGTTACCAATCTTAATGTAGTAATAAAACTCTAGATAAAACTATCCCATATCTTGAAAATTATGTTAGACAGAAATTAGTGTGGTGATGTCCTGAGTTTCCTTTTGCCCCTGTCTTCAGTCTCCCCTAGCACCGCTGAGGCTCAAAGTGGCCGTAATCGTGCCGACGCGCTGTTAAACCCTAACTCAATCAAATTCAGATTGAAACTAGCACTGCTGGCCTTACATCCCAACTTTGTATATATATATAAAATTTCACCATTCAGAAAACACAATGGACAACACAGGACCAGCTTTACGTCTATAATCTCTGAACTTTGGCATGATGTATACTGCTTATCGAAACCATGTGTAAAGTTGGATAAAGGAAGGGCTCACCATAGAACTTCGTCTCTATTGTTTATGCTTGTGAGGGCAAATAAGCCAAGAATGCCTGGAAAATCTGACAGTGTGGGACGTACAGATTCTAAGGCTGTCTGAGGGTAATTACCAGGTGCTCCGTCAGCTGGTGAGCATATTTGCCGCTTCCTGCCTCCATGTCGGGCTGTATATCATCATCTACATTATCCGTAAGTCAAAACTACAATCTGGCCGTACACTGACCCCTTAACCCCTAGCATGGTCACTAGTGGTCAATCAATCCTGGCCCGCAATACCCATCATCCGTCATCATTACTAACTGAGCCAATGAACGGGTGGATCTCCCGTGGGTGGGCAAGGGCGGCCAGGCCGCCAGGGTCGTTGTTGATGATGATGTAGCGACCACGCTAATGATGCTGTAAATAACTGGGAATCTGCACCAGTACTGACTACAACTATTTATCACTTTAAAATGCTCATGGGATACATCTATTGAACTAAGTGCTTTGGAGCATCAGCTAAGCTAGTTAATTGCTGTCAATGGTTTAATTAAAGACGTGAACTAGTGCCCTCGAACATCTATTCTAATGCTTTCAGTGGCGAAAAGACAACTTGTTTATCTGCTTCTACTTTTTAATGAATGTTTGCATGAACGCTGGTAAGGATTTACATGGATTTTGCTGCTGCTGTTTATATTAGTTTGACAGTGATGATGGTACAAGGAGATAGCTAAGCAAGCAATGCTAACGTCTTTACAAAATATGATTATCGCCACTTCACGTCAAAGGGATTTTCAGCTGCTTGCTCTGACGAACCACGACAGGAAGAGGCGTGGGAGGGAAGAATGATTTATGAGCCGGAGCATTCGCTGATCATTATCTCAATTCAACTTTAAATGGACTACTTTGATTTTGGCTTTGTTCTTATAGAGCCGCTCATTTGGCACTTGTCTCGCCCTCTGTCCCACACGTAATCACAGACGAAGATACGGCTGATGTAGACAACTGTAACAACAAGAATAATCACACAAACAAGGTGGATTTTATTTGCTGATCAAATCTCAGTAATCGAATGACTGGCGTGAAGGTCCTTCACACAATATTAGGGGGCAGTTCCACAGGGAGATGGTCTATCAGCTGCCTTTTCTTTCTCATCTCGGATCATAGCAAATTCTTTCTGCCCTGCCCCTCCTCCTCTCTCCTAAAATCACACATAGGAGACACACGGCTGGATGAACGGCTGGATGAACGGCTGGATGAACGGCTGGATGAACGGCTGGATGAACGGCTGGATGAACGGCTGGATGAACGGCTGGATGAACGGCTGGATGAACGGCTGGATGAACGGCTGGATGAACGGCTGGATGAACGGCTGGATGAACGGCTGGATGAACGGCTGGATGAACGGCTGGATGAACGGCTGGATGAACGGCTGGATGAACGGCTGGATGAGGGAAGCTGGCTGAAACGTTTATGTGACAAGGCCTCCACAGTTGTCAAACAAGGATCGAGGTCAGCTAGTGGGAGGTGGGGGCGAGTGAAGGTGGAAAAGAGGAAGACTTGACCGGCCCTCAGGCACCAGGAAATTAAATGTCCATTTTGAATTCCCCGCTTTTCGACCTAGTGTAAATGGATCAACTTATTTTTTTTTTCTCATTTTTTACAATCTGGAATTTCTAAACTCCCACGAGATGAAGAGATGGGGCAATGGACAGAACCCGGAAGAGAGAGAGAAAAAAAACCCCATAAAATGGAATGGAAACAAATAGACTGAAGTGAGAGACAGAAAGACCGCAGGAAGTTTGGGAGGAGAAATAAAAATGCCAATTTCATGGAGAAGAATGGGAAGGCTAAGAACGAGAGAAAGAGACAGAACGGGTGAATCTTTCACAGAAAAATGGGAGAAAACGTGAAAAAAGAAAAAGGAAATATTTGAGATTGGAGATAGCAAAAGAAAAATAAAGGTGAGACTGGAAGATTAAATTATCTGTGGAAGAGAGAAAGAACAAGCTATCTCTGTGCGACACCAGGAATACTCACTAAAGGAACAGCTTGACACGAGCCAATAAAAAGTCACAGAATCACAATTTGCTTTTAAATGAGAAAAAAATTTGATGGAAGTTGACGACCAACGTCATGACAGAAAATGGACAAAATAGACATACAAAAAAACATCGACTTAACATTCACGAAGAGAGAGGGAGAAGAGAGTTGAACACACACATTATCATTGCTCTATCAACAGTGATTTTTACGCCCGTTCGCCTAATTTTGAATGCATGAGAAAACCCCATCCTTGCTGAGCCTTCGCTGCTGTCTTTCTAAGTTGATGATAGGCTGTTGTCAATCAGACTGCCGTTATTCATTTGTATAAGCTTGTTCACGATGGAACAAAAATAAGAACATTACTCTGGAACAAAACACACAAATGTTTTGTTTTTAAAAATGGTCTCTTGGGAGACCACGACCATAGAAGATCTCCAGAGACAGAGAACCCCTCTAAAAAAACAACAACCCCTTTTTTTTCACCCGCATTTTTTTTCATAACTTTACGAGTGACATATTCCTAATGCTCACAAGAGAATAAAATATCGATTACTAAGAAAGAAACGTAACATGCTAGATGGTAAAAAATGTTAAATCAGAATTTTTGTGGCATGTTTGCTCGTAGTCATGGCTCATGAAAAACGCTCATATCACCTTGAAAATTATGGAGGGATAAAAATGACCTTCTATGGCTCAACAAAATTCAGCCTAGGGCGGGCGAAGTAGATATGAAAGAGAGGAAGGAAAGACGGAGAGAATGAAGGAAAAGGAGTTACAGAAGTGATAACACAATCATAGCAGAAATAGCCTCTAACCCTCAATAACAAAATTGGTGGAAAATGAGTAAATAATGCAGGCAACCGACGGTGGAATTACCCACTGGACTTGGGCCAGAACCAGAGAGGGAAAGGGAGGCCATTCTATTTCTTTGTTTTATCTCCCCTTAAATTAGATCTGCCAGAGTCGCTTCCCCTGAGTCGGCACCAGAGACGAGGATAATGGCGCTGCCTTGTAACCCCGACTGTAGCAGGGAATTAGATGTTCACTGATATACTTTACCTAGCTTTATTTGTGTACCACCCGAATCCTTGCGTTCCAATTTTCTTTGAGTTATGATCTAGTGTCTATGTCCGACCTGCTAGGAAAAAAACCAAGGAAATGGAACGAAAACAGTGATTTTTGCTTAGGGATATTTCCCTTGAGGAAAAAAATCACAGTACCGGTACATTATCATGTCGCTTTCGTGGGGACCGTCGGACACGGAACTGCAAGGATGCCTTTTGAATACATGTACAAATAACCTAGATCGGTATAGACAACTGAAATACATAATAATATACACGGTAATACCTACATGCTTACTTAATACGAAGATTTTACTGGTAATGCCTCTTCTCTATATAATTATAGTTTGTCGGATTTTCTGTTAATCTGATTTGATTTCACACCAGTGGACAGAATGAACTCAGAGCCAAGGACCCATCTTTTTTCTTTTTTTTTTCATGCCAAGAGCTAGGTAGGAATGTGGTAATGTGGTAATGTCTTCCCGATGGACGCTACATGTGCGAGTGATATAGCTTCCTTCTGGCCATTTTGTGCTAACATAAGTCTGACAGACACTTAGGCGGATAGATAGATAGATAGATAGATAGATAGATAGATAGATAGATAGAGATAGATAGATAGATAGACAGGTATATAGATAGATAGATAGATTGATCGATAGATAGATAGATAGATAGATAGATAGATAGATAGATAGATAGATATATAGATAATCATGTTTCCTACGTCAGTCTCTCACACCCTTTCTCCCTGGCATACACTTTCGCTGTCAATTCCCTCTCCCGCCCTTTATTTGTCGTTTTGACCCTTCTTCTCCACATGACAAACATCCTCTCTCCGATCCACCCCCTCTCCTCTCCACACACACAAACATACAAATTCCAGCGATGAAGAGGTTTATGTTGATGATGCTGGAGGCGATGATTCCGACCTTTACCAAATTGTTGGTCGTCTCCCCTTAGTGGCAGCTTCGATTGCCTCCCAGTCATCACGGAACGTGGGTTGAGAAAAAAAAAAAACACCTTTAGATTTCCACTGAGAATTTATATTCCGTACACAAAACCATTCTTAATTGAACACATACAAATCATTATATGCCAGGCAGGAAAACATTAATGAAGAATGAACGACCGCTGTAAAATGAAGGGTAGGAGAGAACTCGGATAGAGGGTGAGAAAAGACGGAATACTTCACATTTTATGAATATCCAAGCTATGTATTTATCGCACCAAATGTTTTGAGCTAGCTCTCCCCACTCCTCTAGCTCTCATTATTTCCTTCATATTTTTTACATATTATTGTTATTATTATTATTTGCACCTTTGATTACCCCAGTTTTCATTAATCTTTCTGTTTGAAAGGGAAATAAATAATTAATTTCTTAATTTCAGAAACATCAAAATCTTTCCCCGTCCCATCCCCAAACCAACGTATTGCTGAACTACTCAAACAAGACAATGTTACTTCTTTCACAGTTCAAAACGGACAGAACTGAGTTTGAAATGTACAAGGTGTGTATGTCTCACAGGGAGACCCTGAGTGCATGTGAGAGAGAGAGAGAGAGAGAGGGAGAGAAAAGAGAGGGATTGAGGAAGAGCAGGTTCAGAGCCGCCCCAGCGCTTAGGCACGGGGCATCATGCAAATTTACATTGGTTTTTGAAAAGGGAAGAAAATCCCTATTGCTTTGCCCAGGAGAACAATGATGTTAAGACTGCACCGAGCAGGTTACCGCCGGAAAGAAAAGTTATATATATATTTTTAAAAAAAGGGGGGGGGGGGCTCAAAGCTTTGAAAGGGATCGCAAAGCAAAAAATAATGAAAATTCCTGGTCAAGAAGACAGTCACTTTGTCTAAATGTATATACAAATTCATGCAAGGTCACATCTACAAATGCCGAGAGGTTGAACCAGATAAATGTAAAAAAGGTTCCCGATAAAGAGTTCGTCTACTAGCTGTCAGATACAATGATGTGGAGCTGGTGCTGGAGGAGTTGTGGGCCTTGGCTTGATCCCTGAGTCACATGACCCGGCACACCAAGGGGGGGAATAACTTACTTGCACGGAGGGGCCACCTGATCCACTCAGGGGCTTAGCTGGGAGCGATCAGAAAAATGTCTCTTACACTCTCCCAAATCCTGCCTTTGCCCTTTCTCTATTTGCTGCGGTCAAAGCAACGTATTGATTATTGCAAACTGTTAAAACACGTGACCTGTGAAAATGTCACAAGCAATCAGTGACACTGCATGGACACAGGACAAACTTTTTTGTTAACATTCTGACTTGTTTCTTCTGTCTTGGTCCAGGATATATATCGGCTATTTGCCATATTGTTGTAAGTACGAGGATGAAGTTAATCGGCACAAGGGCTAAGACGCAGAAAAATTACGCCACAAACACGTATCTCGGAAAGTTTTTAACCGATTGGAATGACACTTATATATATAATGAAATTAGGAGTGAGAGAACTATTTCGTGACGAAAATTCAAAATCGGCAAAATGTCGCATACAACAACATGGCCAATACCCCTTGATATGCCAGTCCGTCCTTCCCCATGAATGTCTATATTATCAATCTAATTTTGTCAATCCGTTTTCGAAATGTTTGCTGCCCCTATTTTGTCCGCCCCGCCCTGCTCTGTGGCAATCGATATGAAATCAAGTCGTCGTTGTGTAATTATGGGCAGTAGAGCGCGCAATCGTCCTGACCACTTACGCAGATAATGACCGCATACGCTGACACCGACAGCTTAAGCAGATACTGACCGCCTGCATCTTCATATTTTTGTATTACATATTTAATTATCATGGGAACGACGAATGTGACAACCGAATACAAAATCACTTCCAACTTTGTCCTCATTTCTTCACGTCGTGTCAAGTCTTCATATTCCATTCTTTTTCATTCATTCACCATTTCGCATTTTGCCTTTCTCCCGACACAGATTTTCGCTCCACTCAGTGGCTCCCTGTGAAAACATACATTTCCAACTACACAGAGCACATTCTGACACATGAAAAACCTTTGGTTGAAAAGCTGAATGGTGTCCAAGTGAGCACAGCTTTTCTACTGCGTATTCTACCTGAGCCCCTAACCGGAACCAGGAGCTGACAATTGTCCCATTAAAGAGGAATCAATGTCAGTCAATAACCACAAACAATAACCTATTAAAGGATCAGCGCTATGGAAGAATGCACGGCACTTTAATGAATTCTCTCCCACCACTTTCCTCGGTCATGTATCAATATTTCCTTGTGATCTCTCTCGTACTCTGCGAGCACTCACTCACACTCCACACATCTGCGCTATGGCGAGTATACATTAGAAAGTAGGGTGACGATAGTGACAGGACCATTATCTCCACACTTTGTCAATTACGTTTTGTAAAGGTGCGTCCTGGAGCCAGCGAGAATACGGATACCGGAGTCGTGTTTCCCAATCACTGTCGAGCGTACGCCGCCAAATAACCAAACAATCGTGGGCAAAAACTCCCTGGACATTTTTTTTTTAATCGGTCGGGATTTATACACTTGGAACATAATATTAATATCCATATATATTATGTGTATGTGGGAGACAAAGAGAGAGAGGGGGGGGGGAAGAAACAGGGAGAAAAGGAGAGAGAGAAAAAGCGAAAAAGCGAAAGAGAGAGAGAGAGAGAGAGAAGAGAGAGAGAGAGAGAGAGAGAGAGAGAGAGAGAGAGAGAGAGAGAGAGAGAGAGAGAGAGAGAGAGAGAGAGAGAGAGAGAGAGAGAGAGAGAGAGAGCGTATATCTCATTCTAAATTTGGAAATGATATTGCACGATAACGGCCACTTTGCACCTTTCCCATGGTTTTTTTGTTTGTTGTTGTCATCTTACTTTCGGCCCTCATATTCCTAGAAATAAGATCAAATGAAAGTGATATTCAGAATCTAATGGGAAAAGACCCGTACCGTAAAGTGCGTCTATATAATTATGAATCTTATATACAAAAAAATATGATAATTGTCTATTAAATTAACTTGCAGATTTCGGCTCCCTTCAGAAACGACAAGGTGCGCCGCCAGTCCACGTTAGAAAAATAATATGATAGGACCCGAACACCCAGTCCACTATAACTGCACAAACTTCAAGACCAGGCAGTATACAGAGAATTTGGGTGTCTTGAATTGTCGTGTGTAACTTGCGTGGGATTTGTCCTTAAAACTTTGTGCCTGGTTGCAGATTAATGCCCACCCAATATAATATGATCCCTTCCCCGTTCTCCCCACCCTTTCGTCTGAAATGGAATGTTTGCGTTAGGGACAAATATTAGAAGTAAACTGGAATTATTGATTCTCCATGGTTAAGTACACATCGAATTA
Source organism: Onchidella celtica (assembly GCA_963931925.1). Classification (NCBI taxonomy): domain Eukaryota; kingdom Metazoa; phylum Mollusca; class Gastropoda; order Systellommatophora; family Onchidiidae; genus Onchidella; species Onchidella celtica. The sequence goes on from OZ007567.1 coordinate 38,246,507, forward strand.
TCGCCCTAAAGACCAGGCGGCTATTTGGAGAGCAACCTCATGATCCTCAAGTAAACTTGTTTAATCAGTTTGATGAACACTGAGGTACTTGGTAAGTCTATTCATACGGATGGACACGAACACGCACACACGTCCTGGAGTGTTTGAATAGCACGGATATTAAAGGGAAAAGTCTGTCCATAGTCCGCTTCCTAACGCTGATCAGCCTTCTCAATCACGGTCACCTTCACATTATTTTTCTTATCGCATCTTAAAACTCACACATGAACACTCCTTGGTGATTCCGCTTGGTTACTTTCAAGAACTCCCGAACTTCTGTAGACAGCATTATCTGCATTGTGCGGGTGTCAGTGGAAGGCAAACTCTGGACCATGTTAGCGGAATTTCTCAGCCAATGGTTCAAACTCTGTCATAACTCCCGCATTAGGTACATGTGCAAACTTAAAACGCCCCGAAAGGAATCTTCTATGCCCACTTAACTCTTCTGAAATTGGCACTTGACAGCGGATTGTATACTTGGTTGTTATGGTAAATTAAAGCAACAGTCCGTTTCTATTTCATTTCTATGTTCGATTTTGCATGAAGATTAGTCAAGATGGAAGACACGAAAGATTATGTTTGTATCTGAATGTCTCGGACATTTAACAGGTAATCTTATCATAAAAAAAAATAGTGGTGGGAGTAATTTATTATGGTGCAATTTTGCCCCATTTTTTGCTCGACTCTACAACCTAAATGACAGTTTCAAAAATTATAAAATTTATTTTCTTAAGTGTCAACTAATCCAGTCCAATCGCTTTTGTATCGACCCATTGTGTTGATTCAAGTTTCAAGTATTTTTAAATAAAAAGTTGTAAAAATGTAAAATACAATGACCTTTGTTTTGGCTCCCTATAGTAAGCCCATCGCACCGGAAACGATGTATTAATACGTGTTCAGTTCGGTGCGGGCAATTTCCCTACCAGAAATGAATGCGCTCTGGTGTGCATGAAATCTGTAGTAAGACCACTCTCTGGTAAGACTGTAAAATCTGGGAAGTTTTGTAGACCAAAAAGAGAGAGAGAGAGATAGAACGGTGGGTTGGCAGGTTTATCCCGGATAAGGCCGGGAACTTCATCTAGTGTTTATATAAATAATTAATATTGTGCATAGTTTCCATGGACAGAACTATAAACTGTTTCACTTTTTGAACAAATTTACACAGTCATGTTACAAAATTTACAGGGACGAACCTAAGAGAAAAATTAGCAACAGGAGATATGGGGCCAGTATAGAGAAGACAGCTTTTTCTATTCCGGCTGTCAAATCTGGCCACCCCCCCCCCCTCTCTCTCAATTCTCAACTTTCAAAATTCTCTTTTGTCCCCCCTCCCTCCCCCTTTTTTCCCCCCAGTGCACTTTGCTAAATGATGGGATCTATGTATGTGCAGTGCACTTTGCTAAATGATGGGATCTATGTATGTGCAGTGCACTTTGCTAAATGATGGGATCTATGTATGTGCAGTGCACTTTGCTAAATGATGGGATCTATGTATGTGCAGTGCACTTTGCTAAATGATGGGATCTATGTATGTGCAGTGCACTTTGCTAAATGATGGGATCTATGTATGTGCAGTGCACTTTGCTAAATGATGGGATCTATGTATGTGCAGTGCACTTTGCTAAATGATGGGATCTATGTATGTGCAGTGCACTTTGCTAAATGATGGGATCTATGTATGTGCAGTGCACTTTGCTAAATGATGGGATCTATGTATGTGCAGTGCAGGACTACTAAGTCTGTGGTAAGTAGAGATAAGCACTTCCACTTCAAACTCACATCCAATCACAGTATTTAGATTTGTTATTACCGCACCTGACAAGAATCAATAAAGTTGGCCCCCACGGGGGGAGGGGGGGGGAGGCTGGGTTGGGCAGGGGACAAAGGGTGAAGAACTTCACAGTGAGAGTGTGGGTGGAAGGGGGTTGGGGGTGGGGGGGGGGGGTTCAAGGGTTTTAACGTTTCTATTCAATAGCCGAGAGTGATGATAGTCTCATTACGTTTCTCATTATCAGTCACGGGTAAAATTTCGGTGAGAAAGAAACCATTTACCCAGCACTCGACATACTTTTCCTTTGATGCTGTGACTTTTGTGAAATGAAAATATTGAAATTGTTACAGTAACAGAACAAAGAATGCTCACCCACATAAACTGCTAGACTGTGTAGAATTGCGTTAATTGTGGATACATAAATAATTACGCTTCTATGCTTTTCATAAACCTAAGTGGTCTTCAGTTTTCAATTAGTGCAATTTCGTCAAATGGCATATTTGTGGAAAACCACGCAATGTCTCCGGTGTATGCTCACAATAATTGCTTGTGTAAAGCTGAACTGAAAACCGTTCCTTGTGCAAACTGCAAATGAATGAAATGAGATACTTGCAGGTCGACATAGATCTCGAAAGGTCATTAAATAATGTAAAACATCTCTATTCCCCAAAAGAGACTTCGTAAGAACGACCATTCTCTCAGCTTGTCCACCAACGCTGGGCTCAGCAATCGGAATTTGCTAGCTAACAGACAGTGTTGTTATGAAATCTGCGTCACAGCTGACAAAATCTGAAATATCATTTTCCCTTTATCCTGATGCCTAATACCATGCCATGCCATCACCTCTTTTCCAAGGCCGTCTCTCGCCTGAGGTGTCCTACCAAGTCAGGCATGAGTGCCTGAGTGCCGGGGCGGGCAGACCAAGGGCGTTGAAGTTGTGGGTCAAACAAAAGACTGGGCTGCAATCGTTGAGCTGACATTGATTTCCTATTGACTCAAGTCTTCAGATTTAAGTCAAGCGTGGCCCGCTAGTTGAAAGCTTTCACACCTCTGTTATTGGACCAGGAGTGGTTTATGGTCGATGGATGTTAATAACGTTATGCGGCAGAGAGACATCGTGATTTTTCATAATCATCATTTTATTTTGTAATTATTATCATCATTTTTATTTTGTCATTATTATCACAATTTTCCTTCTTTATTCATCTCCTTCTTCCACATTGAATTTTGATCTATCGTTCTGTTGTTCTTTAACGATTCCACCTTCTCCTCTTTTTGTCCTTATTATTTTCAACAATAAACAACTTGTTAACGCCCACATTCAATACTGCTTGACGAAAACTGAAGAAATATTGAAGTGTGCTTCGGGTATTTCAAATATTGTTTTCCAAATATCCAGATTCACTTGCAAATCAATCTAGAGCTACTTCCGCCTTGGTTTCTTGCACTTTTCCATATAGGCCTAGCTGCCTAGCTAAAGAAAACATTGTCAAGAATTCTATAGCCAAGAGTACATGCGTCTAGAGTACACTGGTCAAGGGTACGACGAAGACAAATTCAGAGAAACAAATACAAAATCCACCTTTGATGTGGACGTGCATGGGTGATGGCAACCTTGACAGCAAACGTCATTTTCTCTATTCTACAAGAATCTTCTGGCTGCGTGACATCTGCAGGACTCACGCACGCGGCATGTCAGACCCCTAACCTTACAGGTCCACTGACTATCTATAGAGGAACCTAAAACAGCAGGTAATTTTTTATACCTTATAGATACATGAAGATGTAGAGAATACATTCATTAAGCTATACCATTATTTAAGATAGGTTTCTCTATGGCTCTGGCTTTTTTTCTGCCCCTGTTAGTTCAATTTATTTCATTTTTAACCCTTAATCATTTGGCTTTGCCAATAAAATCAATCATATCAATCAATCAATCAAATTTGTCTGTCGCTCATTCTGTCCATCTTTCAGTCCGCCCCTCAATCTATCTATCTATCTATCTATCTATCTATCTATCTATCTATCTATCTATCTATCTATCTATCTATCTATCTATCTATCTATCTATCTATCTATCTATCTATCTATCTATCTATCTATCTATCTATCTATCTATCTATCTATCTATCTGGTTGACTGTCTGTCTGTCTGTCTGCATATGGAACAGGTATTACGTTGGTTGCTGGATGGATCGAAGTCGTCAAGAAGCAACAGTCCGCTCAACAACACTTATCAACAGAACAAGTGCAAATCTTCACCCTCCTCTCATTGTCCAACGCCACAGTTTTTTTTCAGCATCCATTTTACTGTTGAACTGTTTGTTTTTATTTCTTTCGCCATTGAGTTCTTTCTTGTTCTTTTAATCCGTCATTTTTAAAATTGTATTTTATTATTATTATTTTTTTTAACTTTTAGCTGCCTAATTTCTTCCGTTTCTCTCTTCTATATTTTCTGTTTCTATTTTCCCACTGTTATTTTTGTTTTCTGACTTCATTTTTCTAAATTTGATTCTTTTTTCTATTTCTGCATCTGTTTTCTCACTGTATTTCTTGTCTTCCGATTGTATTTTTATTTCCTCTCTCGTTCTTATCATGTAATTTTGCCAGGTAGTTTAACAACCAAGGGAACGTTCACTCACACTTGAAATACGCGCTAGGACAATAGCCTCCACTACTGACCATCCAGCAAAGTGGCGTGGCCAAATAAAAAGTGTACAGCCTGCTGCTCAACATCTCCCTCGGAACTCCCAGCCTCACAGCCACACATTTGAAATCTGAAAATCTCTCACACAGAGATAAAAACCCGATCGACGATAATTTTAAGGCATTGGAGTTACACGTATTACAAATTACGAGTCCTGTGTACAGGGGGAGCTCGGTCTTTGCCGTGCTAGCTCAGCTATTGAATCTGGGCGATGGCTGGGTCATGTTTGATCTGTACCACCAAACTTTTAATAGTCATTTATTTATTAAGTGTTGACAGCACAACATGATCTTTTTTTCTTTTTTTCAAATATGCATCTGATTTTCTCGTTTGCAACTGACGTTCTCTTTAGCAACTAGCATCAAGAGAAATAAGGATGGGAATAAAAGAAGACCATTATCTGAATCTCTTCTCTGATTTTATCTGAATTTATCTGGCCACTGAGATATCATTTCCTTAATATGCAAACAAGATCGGAACAATATCTGAATGTCTCCCACTGATTTTATCTGAATTTATCTTGCCAGTGAGATATCATTTCCTTAATATGCAAACAAGATCGGAACAATATCTGAATGTCTCCCACTGATTTTATCTGAATTTATCTTGCCAGTGAGATATCATTTCCTTAATATGCAAACAAGATCGGAACAATATCTGAATGTCTCCCACTGATTTTATCTGAATTTATCTTGCCAGTGAGATATCATTTCCTTAATATGCAAACAAGATCATAACAATATCTGAATGCTTCTCATTGATTTTATCTGAATACATCTTGCCAGTAAAATATCATTTCCTTACTATGAAAACACGATCATAACTATATCTGAATGTCTCTCATTGATTTTATCTGAATACATCTTGCCAGTGAGATATCATTTCCTTAATACGCAAACAAGATCATAACAATATCTGAATGCCTCTCATTGATTTTATCTGAATTTGTCTTGCCAGTAAAATCTCATTTCCTTACTATGCAAACAATATCATAACTATATCTGAATGCCTCTCACTGATTTTTTTTATTTCAATTGATCTTGCCAGTGAAACATCATTTCCTTAACATGCAAAAAAAAAAAAAAAAGATCAAAAGTGTATCTGAATGTCTCACTAATTTGATCTGAATTTATCTCACCAGTGAGATATCGTTCCGTAACTCTGCAATTAAGTTTACTGTCTGTTAAGGAAATAGCATCATACTGCAATAAAATTTAAATGTTAAAAATGATACCAATTTATACGTTAAAATGTTACTGTATACCAAAGTTATAGGCTTGGCTGTCATGTTATGATCAACCTTTCTTTTTTATTTCAGCCCATTTTAACACATGCAAACAATTTTTAATCTGTCCATGCATTAACATTTGACGTGGTTCTGCGGCAATGGCTTATTTTCTAAATACCCACGGTATCGTTAAAATGTTCTTCAAAATCTGTTGACGGGGTTCTGTCAATCAATCTGTGAAATGACTTGTGGTGGTGAATCAGCTGTGAGTTGTTGGGGATTACCTACATAGAGTAAAGGGATGTTGTTGTATATCGTGGCGATTTCCTAGATTATCATCCTTGGCATTCCACACGTGCAGTTGTAGCGCCTGTACTTCACGACCTGACCTAAATCATATCCTGGCGTCCTGGATCTCTTTTTCCAGTGCTGGTATATCTTTGTCTTAACCCCCTCCACTCCCACCCCACCCCCCTCATACTCCATCTTTTTCTGATTCCAGTCCCTACTCATGATTTTGCCCAATCTTTAGCTAGATATGTGCCATATTTCACAAAGGTTCATTATTAAAAGGTGCTATCGTTCAAACACACACTGGTCTGGGGGCCAAGCCCTCAGACAGCCGGGAACCTTGCACACATACACACACACACAGACAAAATACCCCTGATTTCGCTATAAATGTTAGGAGAACCCTTTGGGCCACTGAAAATGCCGGATATAATAAGATAAAGGGATTTAATGCTAAGGAATTCTTCAAAACCACCCTTTAAGTGACGTTACATCATAGCGCTCTTTTCAGAGAAAACGATGATAATAAAGTAGTATCCAGAGAAATATCAAAAAGATACCCATACATCAAATTAAAACGGAGCCAATTTCCGACATAAAAGATGTGTATATTAAAGTGTTGCTAAACCAACGTATTATTAAAAAACAGAGTGAATTTCAAACACACCCCCAAGCTGTATCTAGCTCACAAATACATGTATTTATATTAGCATCATCATCTACACTTCTGCAGGCCTGTACGATACTTTTTTGTCCGTCTTTTCAGCACCGTCTTTCCTTCCATCGCTAGCCAGCACTTTACGCAAATCTCTGTCCTTTCGTTGTTTTTTTTCCTTCCTCACTGAAAGCATTTATCTCACCAATTGACAGTATCTCACTTGTTCCTTTCATCCATCCCCTCTCTGCCCCCCCCCCCACTCCCCTGACAAAACAAGCCTTGATCCTGTTACAGATGATGTCGAAAGCTTGGCCGGTCGACCCTTTAGGTACAACATCCACAGTAAAAGACAACTCTGGCAGACAAGACTTAACGTTTCAGAAGTAAGCTCCCCTCCTTATAATGTTCCAGACATTCTAAATTCTAAATCGATCAATCGGACCAGTTCATTTGATCCTCTTCCCAAACCTTTTCTCCTCATTCCTCGCCCTCCTCATCCCTCATCCTCCTCACTCCTCTTCCTCCGCATACCCGATCCGTTCCCTACCCGCACAAAATTGACCAAAAGCCTATGCTGAGCCCTAGCTTGTGTACTGCTAAGCGTCCGTTTTCGGTCAGACCAGAGTGTTCAACTAAGACTAATGTCAATCTCACTGGGTGGTTTCGCAAGTATACCATAGCTTTCGTATTTTTGATGATAAGGGTGACAGGGGCAATGATAATTAATGAGGATGATAATGAAAGAGATTAGGATATATTACGAAGGATGAAGACAAAATGTAATATAAATGTAACGATGATTTCGAGGAGGGGGATCCGACTAGCGGATTCAGCTGTCTACGTTCAATTATTGGAATAGCCACTGGAAAAGTTATAATTGCATAGGTCGAGCTTTAAAAAATCGAAGCGATCCCAAAACTGATTAACATAAGGCACACACAGGGCACTAAGTAAGCCTATGGTTATTAGTCTTCACAATAGAATAATCTCATCAGTGTCGCATAAACTTACATAAGGGTTGCGTCCATTCCATTGATACGGCCATAGTTAACAGGTGAACGTTCTCTATGGACAGTTACATACACTTCGCTTAACCCTGACAGGAAGGAAGCCCTCCCATCCCACCTCTCTGTATTTAATTTTCTTTATTTATTTAGCTTTCAGCTCTAATCAAGCGACACGATGTCTGAAATTAACTCGTCTCTAAAGTAGAAACCAAATACCAAGAACTTAAAGGTACACCCTTTTTCCGATCAGGGGGCTTTCTAATTTGTCCAGGAAATACAAGACAAGACATTCTCACTCGGATGCACCACTTCTGTGGAAGTGAAAGGGGTGTTTCTGTCCCGCTTCCTGGCCGATTGACAAGCGCCAGGTATCACCCCGGCATGTGGCAATAACCGCCCAGCATGTTCCAGACATGGATGACAAATTCAACAGTGGTATTCTCCATGTCCATACAGAACACACAGGCAGAACCGGAAGTGTGTTCTTTTATGCTCAGCGCCCACTCAAGGGGTATAACTCTCTGCTAGCAGCAGCAACCAGGGGAGATAACAAGCAGCATCATTTTTCTTTTTTACCACCTAATAACAACAGCATTTTATCATTGGTGTATGGAGACCTTTAAGAGGTTTATTGATAGGCAGGGTTAAAAAATGAAGACCAGATTCCGGGTCGGGGGTTATCCAAGCAAGATAAATCATAGTTGGTAGCGCTGGCGGAGTCTGGGAGTCGCATTGCCACTGGCTCGTGTGGCTGGGCTGTACATTCATCATGACAAATGTTGGGCCAACCAGTTTTCTCTCCGCCAGTCTCAAGTTACGCCAACTAACGCAACCCCCGCGATTTTTTGTCTAACGCTGCCGGTCTCACTAAATTAATGACTGGAACAGCCAGCCTGCAATGATTTTCGCCTATAATCTCAATATCATCGATCTGAGGTTCGGTGAACCAACTTCTGTAACTTCTTTGACCAACGAATTCAGATATCCACAAATTATGCACAGATTAAGAGAGGGGAAAGGATGGCAATCATGATTAAAAAATAAATACATTTTGAAATTGGTGAAGAAGAAGCGAAAGAGGAGAAAATGGGAAAAAAAAGTAACATAAAAGACACAAAGGGCACGAAGGCAAAGCACAGAATAAACAAGTGCAAAATGAGGAGATAAAGAAGAGAATGAAGATGAAAGAAACGAAAGTGATAAGAAAGTGCACGATAGATTACAAAAGCAACACTTTTGGCTCTCAACTGAGAATATTATTATCCTAAATACTTGCACCGAATGAACGTTATTTGTGAACAGAAATTCACAGTAATTACATTTCACATGTATTAAATAACAAATAGCGAGGAGAGGCAAAAAGTTTTAACAGTTTTTCCCTCTTTCTCTCTTTTCTTACAATGAAGAGACAATCAAATTCGATCACTCCTGCCAATGTGGCATTTATCTTGTTTTTATTTTTTTATATTTTGGTGCTAACCGTAATTATTTGCATTCTCAGGAATCTGCAGTTCATTCCTTCTTTCTTTCAGGTATTTTTTCCATCAATTATCGGTCAATTTAAAGTTTTGCGTGAATCCCACAGCGAAATGGAGTATGAAGCTTAAAAAAAAATGTATTTTTCCCCCACGTAATCTAATCTTCAAACAAATTAGTCTTTATTTTTCTCCACCCACTTTCCAAAGATAACTTTGGCTGTATTATACGATTTATGATTGCCAAGCTTCAAAAGCTGTCCACATAGAATGTCGTTGACGTCGACTACATGTATCTGGGCATATTTCGACGTGCAATCAGAAAACTTCAATATATGAATTTCTGTTTACAACAACATACTTCATTATTATCATCCTCACATTTGTTTGTGTCAGTAGCTAACTTAGGCCTACATGTGCCAATCAGTTTAGCTTACCGAAATCCTAACCTGACAGGACCCAATATCAGTAAAATATCAACCGATTCTGTAGCCGCCAGGCAGAGAGGAGACGAGACAGTCAAGAAATTGGCCGGGCTGACTGTCCATTATGTTTTATTGAGTGTTTCTAAGGTGATTTGGAGTAGATGATGGAAATTTTCTCAGAAATAAATTTGTGGAAAGACAAATTGATTTCAGATAAATGCAAGGCTTTGGATGTGTCCAGCGTCGCGCGCCATCACAAAATTGAATTTACTCTCGACAACAGACCCGAAAGAGAAAGAGCGCCATTAAAATATTACCAATCTTGTATTTGTATTCACATGTGTATGTGTTTGTACGACAAATAGCCGGTATTTGTCTGTTTGAATGTAGTCGTGTGTGTATATTGATGCACATTCCATTCTGAGATCTCTAGCGTGGCCTGGCATGATTATTTTTGCTGAAGGATAAGAGTACGATGCTGATGACTGATTGATGAAGGTATGGACGAAAGATCTCACTCTGTTTGTTTGTTCAATGCCAAGTTTGTCAAACACGCAGTTCAATCATCTCCAGCTAAACCCATTTCAACCACAGTCATTAAACCACGGAAATTCCAGATTTTGGTCAACAGAAATGTACAAAGGCTTGGAGTTCAGAAACGTGCTGGGTGATCGATCATAGCGAAGACGTCAACATCAAAATAGAACACAAAGACAATTCCAGTCGCATGTAGCGAAGATTTTGAAAAAAAACCCACACGTTTAGAATAATCATATGGTACAAATCGCTGGCCCTGCCAAGAACCACACAATTGCATTCTTACAATTGGAGGTGACAATTTCGTTTTGCCAAATAGTAGCCAAATAGACGGGATTTTATTTTTCCTCTTCAGTGTCAGAGAAAGCAATAGTTCAAATACATTCGTTCATACAACTAAAATTTTTAATGTATATGAAATTAGGAATACATTTCAATAAATACAGTTTTTTTTCCTTTCCTCTAAAGTCCTTCGCACTTCTGAGGTTCCATGATAGGGCTAGAGATATATTAAAGATCTGCCCGGCATCAATGCGTCATTGTCTAACTCTCCGGCAATTTCCGGGTGATCAGCTGAACCACTAGCATCTACCTGAACATTCACTTTACCAAAAAAAATATAAATGAAGTGTTTTAAAAGACAGGAAAAAGCCGGGAGGGGAGGAGAAAAGAGAGGGAACGGAGGTTGGGGAGCCGGTTTACCCGGATGAAGAAGAGAAAAGCCTTCACAGCAGAATCTAAGGCTTCCATTTGAAGCTATTCAGATGATGTCAAGTGACTTGTCTGCAAATGTTGACGTCTACTTGGATCTGTGTGTGCTAATTGCAAGCTCTTGCACTGTCGGTGGGACGACGGAACCAGAACACCCTGCGGTTCTATACACGCTTTATGGAGATGCGCCCCAATCTCTATCATTGCACGTTGTACTCATGCTCAATGTTCTGCCCTCTATTTGTCCATGTCAACACTGTTGATTCATGAGTCTCGCAGACCGTGAGTTCGCATATCCTGAATTCAGCCCGATTTATTAAAATTGCTCCGTCGCCAAATTGGCAACAATTTCCTCTCAGCATCTTTTCTTAAAATAAATTTAAAAAAAAAAAATCAAACAACCCCCCCCCCCCCCCCCCCGACACTCTAGCGTAGAGACCTAACTGTAACATTGCAGAAACTGAACCGACAATGCAAAACCATTGTGTTGATATGCACTATACACAATCACACGTCAAATTTTAAACCCAAAGGATATAAATTTTTCGTAAACAAAACTACAAAAAAAAAAAAAAAAAGCATCCGGCTAGCCAGTGGGCTGTAGTATATAATGTTTTATTACAACTGTGGGGAATACAGCCCAGACAAGCGGAGACTTTACGTCAGTAACGAGCAATAACATCCTGTTGGCTATTTTTGTCGCAACTTCAGACTAAACATCATTTGGAACAATTCTGGCCAGCATTTTCCTACGCCACTTTGTGCGCTGCCATTATCGGCATTATCCTTTTTCCTCCCAATTTTAATGGAACTCAAATGGTCTGCGGTAAGTACTGTCGTACAGCAAAGAACTTTATCCCGGTTCAAGTTTTGTATGTCCGTATTCCTGCTACAATAATATGAAAACGTTGAGACCATCCAAGCGGTAGCCAGATTTGTTGATTTTTCTGGGTCATCATTATCATCATTGTCTTATCTCAGCGAATGGAAAACGCTGAGTAAATAATAGAAGGTTAAGATGGATGTTATGACTGAGAAATCGAGTTGACGGAGATGTTAGAGTGACATGTAGAAGAGAGAGAGAGGGAGGGGGAAGTAGACAGAGACAGACAGAGATAGAGGGAGACAAAGAGACACACACAGAGGAGAGAGAGACACACAGACTCTTATACCGTACGAGAGAAACTGTAAACTCTGGATAATTTGCAGCATACTGATACAGAAAAGGGGCGGTAATGAGACGGTGCAGGCACCCTACAGCCCAGTGGGCAGCAACTGTTGATGCATCTGGAGGGGAAACAATTCCATGTTACACAGGACAGCTCATTACACGAAATGATATTACACAGTCCTGACCAAACTCTGCTTTCCAAAGGCCCGAAATTTGAGCTCAAACGCCTAGCAGATTCAACTGGAAAAATGGTTAAATTACATTCGAACTTCTTTTCACTAGCACTTTGGGGAACAAGTCACAGTTGCTATCTGCAATCACTACAGTGCTAGTCCGCTTACAGACACAAACAGATTATGGCTGCTTGTTACCACCTTGTGTCATCGTATTCCAACACAATCTTGGAAAAGGGTTATTATTACAATCAATTTCTTGAAATAGTTGCATCCTAAGGGAGATTGTGTCTATGAAAAGCAGCTGGGTCTCGATTGCAGACCTTATTATTTCAAGTGCAGGCAAATATATTTTTTTCAGAATATAAATTAAATAACTGTGGGCAAAAATGAGATACGAAAACTAAACACACAGAAATGCTGTTTTCTTATGGACACTTGTAAAACTGTGATTCAAATTTCCATTTTATCAGCACGTGCCACTCACCGAGAGATCTAGAAGTGCTCACATTTCGTCCCACCCACTCAGGACAAGTTAAATTTGTCCCGAGATTTTGATGCCGGTTGATAGAGAAAGATTTTTCATCTAAGCAAGTGACCCGATGTGGCCCGTATCAATCTGAAGTTGGGACCTCCGCGCTTGTCAGGAATTCATTGATCTCCCCCCCCCCCCTCATACACTTTAGACAGTGCTGAAAGACGCCACACTCCGGGCAGCACTCATCAACACGGAGAAGCGCAGCCACTCATATTTACTCCAGCTCACAGCTCAGCTCACAACTCTTGGGGAGATACATTGATCTAGCGCACGCGCTAATTCACATCAGCATGACGTCACCGACAGGTCTCATCTCACCAACACAATCAGTAGGGTTTAGACATCCCAGCCCTTCAATGGATCATTGACACTTGCTCACCCATAGGGTTAAGCAAGTCAGGATAATCTTTTCATTCAGTAAAGCCGTCAATGTCACAAGTCGACACATTGACCACGAGCTCCACAGCTTCACTGGTGTAACATTCGTATTGTAAATTGGGTCTTTGTCCCGCAAACACCCACGACGATACAAATAACACTCAGCTCTTAAATGTCTGGAGAAGCGCTCGGTCAGCCATTGATACAGTCCAGATTTAAAATAGAACGAATTTCAATGTTGAAATTATTTCAAGCTGAATTCGGCTCATGGCTTGGGGAAGACACAATAGACATATATATCAAAGTTTGATGAAGTTCAGATTCCCCACGGACAGACGCTGCAGACAAAGCGTTTATTTCATTCCCCTGTACAGGAATATTAGGTTCAGATCAAGCTTCTGGTTAACCGCCCCAGGTGTATACAAAGGAGTGAGACATGGTTATTTGGCACACATCAGGCCCACTAACTCGCCAACAGACTGATGCACACACTGGCATCCATTAAGAATGCCAGAAAGATTCTCACTCACCCAGCTGCTTGTCTAATGTGGGACGACCCTAAAAGGAAGAAAAAGAGGAAGAGAGGACAGGAGCAGGAATTATAGAGGTAGAAAGACATCATATTCGGAAACGGAAGTCATTTATTGACATATGTTCACTCACAATTGCATCAAGTCAGTCGCTCTCTAATCTTCCCATCTCAGCCATTTCCTGGACACCAGAGGTGTGGGCGGGCGGAGGTTGAAAGGGTGGGGCCGAAATCAGACTAATTGTCAAGAACAAATGGCTGCAGTTGGCTAATCAATAGGAAATTTGTCTGCAGCTGTTGGACCACAGATCTGAGCAACCGGCACACAATACTGTCTTGATAGAAATGGATTATAGGGCTACCCTAGGGGGAACACAACTCGATATGGCGGGTCTGAGTTGTGGAAAGACATCAACAGGACTTGACCGGGGGGGGGGGGGGGAGGGGGGTTAAGGGGCAGAGAGGAAAGGGAAGCGAAAAAAAAAAGAAGCAACAGAATCTGGGACAACATGTAGAGGATGAAGATATCTAGATGGTGGAGTGCTGGATTTCCTCATAGTAATGGCCACATGGGCGCCGGGATCTGTTTTTGTTGATCAAAGAATCGCACGTGAACAGTCCGTAGGTGACATAATAATATTGTTCTGCATTAAAACACGGAACAGCCAAATCAATATTACATTTTCCACGAGTAAAAGGAGGGATCAATTGTTTGACAGTCTGAAAGAATGACTCAGACCGACAGTAAAACAATGAATGTGGGACGAATGCAATGTACTTATTATTCATGTATTATCGGCCCAGCGATAACGAGTGAAACATGGATTCAGGAAAGAAAGGAGATGACTTTGAATGACAGAGAGAGAGAGAGAGGAGTGAGAGAGAGAGAGAAAAAGAGGCCGAACGAGAGAGTGAGAGAGAAAGAAACAGAAACAGAGAGTGGGGGTGGGGTGGGGGGGGGGCAGAAAGAAAGAGAGATAGAGAGACAAAGAGAGAGATTTGACAGCAAGAGGAAAAGTGAAAGGCCTATGTCTGGCATGCAGACTGAATTTGTACAGTTAGACGAGAAGAGGAAGAAAAGCCATTAGTGAGCACTGGAGCGATACGTAATGTGCGTGCGACAGACACGCGGGGGAGCATGAATGTTCCAACTTTTACAAATCATCATATCAACCCGACAGTTGGAATGAAATTGACCCTGCCCGTGAATTGCCGACTAATGACAGGTGTCGGTGTTACGAAATGAGATGCATTAATCTTTCTCTTCTCTAATTTGACAGCGAAACCAACTTTGCAAATTGTACCAAATTTGTCCGTTTTTCACAGGAAGAACATCAAACGTTTTGTGTTTGACTCCTTCCACAATATGATAAGCTGATGTTTGAGTTGAAGTGTTTACAGTAAACTTCAATCTGGTTTAAGTCATATTAGTTTAACTCTTTAGTGCCCAGATAAAAAATTCCAGGATGAAATAGTCTGAATCTTTTAAAACTGATTTAAAGTGGTCAAATAAGTGCAACAAAAAATTAATATAAAATAAATATTTGTCGTGGAAAATAATTTATTGATAAATAAGAAAGTGTTACAAATACATACCATGGGGTATCAAGCGAAGTGTTTCACATGTTAATAGAACACTGTATAGTAGATGGTATTGGGTACTACTCTCTTTCTCTATTTTCCCAACTATCTGTCAAATCGGTGACAGAATTGGCATTGCTAAACAGCGTGGAAAATACTAAGACTTTTTCTATCGCTACCGGCCATCTAAAGCTGGTTAAAATAAAGCTGCAGGACATTAACAAAGCGTTGAGATACATGAGAGATCACACCAAGTAAGCGAGAAATAAATGCGCCTGAGCATTTTGTCAACTGATTAATTAGACAATAGCCTTTCTCTACACTGGACATCTGATATGTGACGTGAACAATGAAATACGGCAGATTGCATGTTCTTTGTCATGCAGTGATGACTCACTGATATTCGCCTGGTTTTCGCTATTGTTTTGATGGTTCTATTGCATGAATGTGACGGGTGGATCTGTTTTTGTGGTGGAGATGAATATTGCAAATGACCTAACCTAATTACACTTTCAAAATGTCAGCATCGGTTTTCCACGGTGGGGCCGTATTTTTCACAGTCATGCATCCGTTATGCAGTTGGTAATTGGATAAAGAAAGATCTTGTCATTTGACATGAGAGTAATCGCATGTGTTTTACCCCAATCAAATAGTAGCGTTGCAGGAAGCGCGTTTTTACCGTAGAAATATCTCTACACAGCCACTAGGAACATCTGATATTTAAGGAAGCCCCATTATTTTTCAGAGGATCAAATATCATGACAACTCAGTATGTGCAATTATGATGACTGGACATAAACATATCCTCACATCTAGATGAACATAATGCTACAGTTCTGGTATCTGCGTGCCATGGCAATTATTATATGATTTCAAAAAGTGCTTGCCTTAATGGAGACCAGACGCATTACTTTGTATGTGTGGCATTTAGACATGTCATTTCAGACATCAAATCTTGATTCCAGGAGTGTTTCCTTCATGGTCCAATCAGACTTGTCTCCAGACAGGAAAGAGCACCGGACATTGCATGCTGAGATCTCCACACCATGCCCGGCGCGCGAGAGAGATGGAGCAGACGACCGACCTGCTGTTGCCCCACTGGAGTTGCGGTCCTCGCCGGAAGCTACGCTTCCTGTGACATCATCACATATCGTTGCGCCTTGATTGGTCTAGCTGCCGCTAGCTAAAGGGTTTCATGTCCAGTGTAAATTAATAGGGCAGAGACGAGCGCGTTGAGTTGTCTGGCTAATACCGTGACGTCGTTCAAAACATAACATTTGATAATCCCCTCCACAAAAATCCAACGCTACACAAAGAAAAAGAAAGCTTTTGCGAAATTTGCCCAGTAACAGGACATGGACACAGCACCAGCTGTACTGCATAAAGTGAGGGATGTAAAGACACAGACAATACCGTACATAATTATACAGACAGATGACAGCAAACTCGCTATGGCTTAGATCTAACTGGCCATTAAAATGCGCGAGAATGACGCACAAATTAACTCAACCACTGAACACAATGGAGCAAGACTTAGTGAGCGCCAGCAAGCGTGACAAGGTTAACTGAATTCAGTGGGCCTTATTAACTCGGAGCTTATTCGACCAGTGTGTCACAGCGTTTATACGTCAGTGTTATATCCAAGCGGTCTCATAATAACAGTTCCATAGATTTTGTTCTCTCCAGGCACCTCATACACAACATCTAGTCAGATCACCTTTTCATCAAACTGACTATTCTTCACAAAACACTCTCTACCAATGTGAAACCATCAGAATAATGAGCCACACATTGTCCTGAGCAATCAAACAGGAATTAATAATGATCTCTAATCCGTCTCATCAATAAAAAATGAACTCTTTCGAAGTGCATTAAATTGAATTGAATCCTAACACTGATCGTCAATCTCAGTGCAATTTAAGTCATTCATTTCATTCCTGGGGCATCAAGTAATTGAATTTAAAGTCCAGTCCAAACACAGTTTTAATGTTTACGGGCTGATATTGTAATCTACTTACATGATATGATCTTAAAGAAGGAACGCAGGTTAATTTTGAGACCCCGGGATATCTTCATAACTAGGAGAACCAAAAGACAGGCAGTCTGGCTGGTGACGAAGCCGTTATGCCATCTAACAGAGCAGCCTCAGGCGTTTGAAGAGTAGTGATCATTTTGTAGATAAGCTGCTATGTAAGGATGCAATATATTCAGAAAATAATAACTTGAGGGGGGCACCAGTAAAAACCAAAATAAACTATCAAGAGTTAGGTTAAAATAGTTGCACATTGTTCATTATAACAACGATTTACATTTCCAACACATTTGCCATAGTACCAATAGAGGATTACAATGTGTCTCTTCCATATATTTGCTTGGACAGGCTAATGCAGTGGAAGGAAAACCGACAGATGTGTTTGTCTCAGCATTATTTCAGTAAAAAAATCAGATATTTTAGCGAAGGTAATTCAGAAAAAAAAAAAAACAAGAAACCAAGAACTTCATGGATATGGCCTGCACTGTCTTCACCAAACGGCACAAACTGCATTATGGGTGCCGAAATGCCCACAGTTATACATATAACATAATATAATTTCATGTCAACGTGATGACAATCTTAACACGCCCCCCTCCCTCCTTCCCCCGAAGAGGACACAAGGACGACAATGACACTGGTAGGTTTCCTGTGAAATAAAAAAAAGAGGGTGCGGTCGTCACGTCTAAGCACTAGCGTCGTTTTGTATTGAGGGAAAGAGGATCAGCGCAAAGTACACTGATGAGATACACATGTTACGCCAGACCGCGACATCTGAGGCGGATTGACCCACGGGCTCACATTTGTGAAGGAAACTTTGACGCTGTCGAGATCACAGGCCGTCCTTGTTGTTTTTGCTTAACTGGTGAGCAGTCGGCGCTGTGCACGGCATTCCTGGCTCACAGAGACCGCTCATCTCTGACAAGTTTGGAGCTGCTGCCAGACGCAGGCACATACGCACACACGTACACACACTTTCTCTAGGGAGTAATACAATTGGCCTTGGATTTCACAGCTTTGTTCACTGTTCAAAGGCGACCTGACATTTTAATACCAGCACAAACGACAGCAGAAACATTAGATGGTGAGAAGTACTGTCAGAACCTCATACGCAGTCTTCACCTGTTTCTGAAATGCCTGCGAGATCAAACATTGTCCGAGATGGTTATGTAGCAATAGATAATCTCAGCCATAAAATCACTTTTATGGACATTGTCAGTTCAGATAAATAAGTGTTAATTACTAACACCTGGGTTATTGAATGATCTCGTCATGCCCATTTCCAGTTATGGAGTCACGCCCGTCTTCATGCTTCCAGACACAAGATTACATCGTCTTAGTAAAAAGCGAATGGCATAGGAGTTGCTCTAAAACCAGCGTCACACATCCGCTATCCCCGCGTATACAGTTATAAATACACATATCCCCAACTTCCATCTTCATCTCCCACCGATGGGGACATGTCCAACTGTCAGGAGAAGAACTCGAACAATAGCGACGGTTACGAAAGGGATCCGGGGGGGGGGGGGCAAACACAAACCCCGGGCAACTTCAAATCAAATGTTTTGGGAGAGTACATTTTGTCATCAATTTACGGAAAGCGGTCACTGGCTGCCACATGTAGAGATGCGCTAGACTGGGAAGAGAGCAGGGAGGGTGTGACAGATAAACATGGTGACTACAAGAGGGCCCTAATCCAAAGCAGAAATTAGGTGAGTACTCTTGACTTCGTTACAACCTGTGGCAAATGTCGGATGTACAGACACTGTGGAACAAGGATATGCACAGACAGAGAGCCACCAAAGCAAGCCAAGCGGTCTTTGGCAGCCGCACCAACGTCTGTGAGGTAACAAGACCTATTGGAAATGGCAATATTGACACAGACAGAGCCGACCCTACTCTTCATGTAAGGACAAATAATTGAAAAGACATTTTGAAGATGATCTACAGTGTGAGGGGTAATAAAGACAATATTTAAGCAGCCAGCAAAGACCAGATCAGTTTGTGTGGATGTAAACAGAGAGGAATGTAGACAGCCCAGGTAACAAGGCAGTTTGCTAAAGGAACAAACAAACAGGAGACTACAGGAAAATAATAGAGTAGAAAGGTCACATCTTTGCTCTGATACAACAGAATGTGGGCTGCTGCTGCTTGGCGAGGCAGGGATGCTCTCTACAGCATCGCATCTTAAGTGAGAACATTCAGATCATTGTCTCGGCAAAATTCTAAATACATTCCCCTCCTAAACAGTAAACACTTCTTCAGGTATTTAGCTCGTAAATCCTACCAGAATCAGAATGTCCAAAGAAATCGCATATTCCGGTCAGGGGCTGAACATCAGCATCTCTGCGCTTACGGTTGCTAGCGGTCCATCATCCATGGATTCAAACAAGCGATCGTTTGAGATGAGACGGACGAAAAATAAACAAACTGGCAGAGAAGTAAAGAAACCACGATGGACCAAAAAGAAATGGAGAGGACGAGAACCTGGTAAATTTTAAAAGAAAAAAAAAATATTTTACATGATTTAAACAAAAACAAAAAATGTTCCAGGATATCATTCTTCGTCTATGGTCTAAAAAACAAAAACCTGTTTCTCTCCCTCTGAAACATGGACCTCAAAATAACATTAGATATTCGTGATAAACATCACAAACTGCTTCTCCAATGGTTGCAGATGGTCCGTATAAATGAAAGTAAACGGTATCTTCAAAAATCTACGAATTTCTCAAATGTCTTGCAGAGATCATCGCATCATTTTGGCTAGCCATGGCAGAGAATTAATTTCATTATATTATACAATATTACATATTAAACCCACAGTTAGGACGCCATTAAAACAGTTACTGCTATTAGAGCCCCGCCAGTTTGTTTATCAAGACAGAGTAAACATAAATGAATGCATAACCCAAACAAGCAAAAAGAAATAAATGAACAGATCTAATATAAAACAAGATGTACAAATCACGCAGATCTATAAACCAACAATTTCTTCAAGCAATTAGGGCGGGTGGAGGGAGGATATGGATGGCTCAATACATAACATGTCTTTGATAGAGAAGCATTATTCTGTCCTCAGTCTAATCCCCCCTGCTGCAGAGATACACGACCAGATGACGAAAGCGAGAACAAGGACATAGAGATATTATTGTGAACCCGACACGTGAGTTCTCCTGAGATCTTCCAACAATGGAGGATCGTGTTCCAGCGTCAGTGTGGCTTAGATGAGAGGAAAGCTGCTCCTGACTATTCTACATCTTAGAAAATCATTACTGTCCCCTTGACCACAATCTGCTTCGCGGTATCCCGAACCCTCCTAAAAATCCTGAAAGATTATTTTCATTCATTCATAGCTTTCTCTGATCATTATCCCCATTATTTTCACACATTCATTGTCTACTCCTGGCTTGATGGCACAATGTAGCCCACGTCCCAACCCTTCCTACGTTGAGAATTAATTATTGGCTCACATGTTTTTATGATCAATGTTTCTGACAGATTGATCTTCAACCTGATGTTTCCACCAGCAGATGTTTCAAACCAGCTGTCATTCACAGTGAAGTTGTTTAGGTAAGAACGGATATTTGTTGTCCTTGTGAGCACGTCCAGAGGCTGCATGACATGCTGAAGTTGTGGTGTGTGCGTGTGCGGCCTAAGGGGGGGGGGGTGGCGGTGGTGGGAGAAACATATCGATGTAAAAACATAAGGGGTGACATATTATAAGATAACCCATGAAGTCAACATCTCAGCGTCTCCAGGAGACAGGGAAGTATAAGAACACGGAAGTTTGAGGGCCAGTCATTCACAAGCTTGATGTGTGGTGAACAAAACCTTCAGCGGTGCATGACAGATCAATACATATTATGTAGTTTAGTCTGCCTGATAATACAAGATCTACATTCAGAGTTACCAACGACAAGGAGTGTGATCACTGCCGGTCCGGGCTGGGGGAGGAAGCTACTGAGAGAGACACGGAGAAAGAGAGAGAGGAGGGTATACAGAGAAACAGAGACAGAGAGACAGAGAAGTAGAGCCTGAGAGAGAGAGAAAGAGAAGAGAGAGAGAGAGGAGGTAGAGGAGAGAGAATGACAGAGAGAGAGAGAGAGAGAGAGAGAGGCAGAGAGACAGAGAGAGAGGGAGAGAAAGAGAGAGACAGAGAGAGAGAGAGAGTAAAGACATACAGGATCAGGAAAGATTATGACTGACAGAGTAAAGACGTAGAAGCTCCATTCAATTTTCCTATTCAGGCCGCTATTACTGCAAGGCTAAATTTCCACAACTGAGTTCAATGAATGGATGTTGTGATTCGTTAAAATCCGATGACATACTGCCCAGAATAATCACATTAACTCTTGTCTGTCTGCATTGCGCTCCACTGCCAGCAGCGTTTAATCCTGTCGTATAGACTGTGTTTAATGGCAGTGATACCGTCCCGAACAAGACCAAAGGCGCTTCATAATATACCGAACCTTCTTGGCAGTGGTAAATGTGGAAATTAATATACTTGACATCCATTGATACGTTATAAACTTTTCTGCCTTTTCACTGACGGTTTAATACTGACCACTGCAGAAAGTAACTGAATGCAGTAAAAGTTATTGAAGTTCTAGGGGACTCATAAGAGTCTTTGAATTTGTGCATCTATGCATGTCGTTCTCAACACTTCACACAACAGTGAAGGTTCATACGAATATGATAGCGAGCATTGCCATAGACAGAAATGAGGTATACATTTTAGCAATAAATGAACCTATCATGAATTTATATTTTATGCCATAGAGCAATGGGTCTGTTATTTTGCAAGGACAGTCTCAACTCAAATGTGATGGTTGCAGATGGCGTGACCATGAAAAGCATGTCGATAATGTACCCAAAAGTGCCCTACAAATATGACGGTAATGATACTCTGTGGGATGAATGTGATAGTAATGATACTCTGTGAGATGAATGTCACACCTATTTTCTGTTTATTAGGCACCTTTATAGCACACGTAATGATAGCTTGGCATGCAAAAACTGAGTCATAACATCTGGTCTATTAAACTTCCCAGGACGACATTATCTTACTCCCTGTTTTCCGACGGTATGCAGGAGTGTACTCTAGAGAAATAAGAACGAGTTGCAAACCTTAGGGGTGAAACAGCCCAAGGCGGATGTGGGCGCCAGATAGGTGGCTCGCCGCCAAATTAGTGTGCATCACACTAAAACACTAGGCACTACTGCCAATACCGTGGTGGTGTGGCAGCGAGTACTGCATCAGCGTTATGGATAATAATTGGGCGGCGATCCGCCAATTTGGTGCCTACATCAGCCTTAGTCTGTTTTACCCCTAAATGTTGTTTGCAAGTCTACTGAACTACATTTCATCAGTATGTGGCACCGAAGGATGTTTAAACACATGCGATACTTCAAGAAATTACACATCTGTCCTCTTTAATTTGACATTAATCTTGAATCTGTCTTAATGACAATGTATTAATAAATATTCAGTGTGTACACATTTTTTTTTAGACATCCAGTATTAATTTCTTCCACAGTTCCTGTACATGCAATTCAAGATGCCGAGGACAGTATATTTATTATATGCCCAAGGGTAAATTGGACGACTTTGCTTGTGTGTGTATGTGAATGACCGCCAATGTGCATTGACCAAGCTATAACACAACTAGAAATCTGTTGGGAAAAAGATTTGTATTTTTTTGGCAAATGATAGGCCACTTATCCTCATCAGAGCATGCGGAATCGCCCACATCATACGTTGACAGCTACAAGATCTGTGCGGAACTCAGTAAAAATTCATGTGTTCCAGAACTTACCATATCTGCATTTCTTACAAGATCAACGGATTCAAAATGAAGTGGAGATTCAAATATTTCTCTCATATTAGACTTTTATACTATTATATCAACATACGGGCAAAAGCGCTGGCAGTAAATAAAAACAAAACAAAAAAACAAAAAACATTCAGGTTAGAGACTAAAAATGACTCCCTTGGGGCGGAGATTCGTTTTAATGTTTCTCTGTAGAGGGAATGTTGAAGAGTGCACATCCTTGTGCAGCGTGCAGAAATCGGCAATGAGAATGCATAAATTCCCTCGTCCCCTCCCCCCATCCCCCACTCCCCCGGCGTTTTTACCCGGTGAGCCAAGCTAAGAAATTTAATAAGAATGGAATGGGAAAAAGAAGGAGAAAGAGTGGAAAATGAGGGATCCATAGACAAAAAAAAAACAACAACAAAAAAACTCGTGGTTCCCGTGGGCCTGTAGATCAGGCGATTTATGGGAACTATGAAATAGGTCCCCGGAGACCCGTGCGCTGCCATACACAGATTTTTCACACCATCACTGCTATATAATTGCATTCCGTTCAAAAGAACATGAAGACTGGAGTGAAAAATAGCAGTCTGTAAAATTTGGTATTTTCCACATAAAATTTCAAGGTCTTTCAGGCATTATCTGGACTTGGCAAAATATCACACCACTTTTTTTTTTTCTGATGGGACTTCATCTTTATCTCTATAACGCAAAGTGACACAATCGTTATCTACTCAAATTTCGGTCTTCCTGGTCTTGCTCAATTCTGTCTTATCCATTATGCAACTTTGACTCAACCTTTGAATATTGTAACATTTTTCAGTTGCTCTCCCTCTTGTGTCGTATTCTTCGTTGCCTCTTTATCTAATTGACCCATTTCCTTCAATTCTGATGCTCTGGTATCAGTGCAAGAAAGCTTACACGTCCCGAATATAATATTATATCATCTTTCTCAATTGTGTGAATTTACCAAGAATCAAATAAAATGAAGTCAAATAAATTGAACTAAAAAGACTGCTCCTCTGTCCCAAGAACTTAAATATCTAGACAATAATGCCTACTTTTGCAAACATAAAAGGAGATATGTCGCTATACAGCTACAGTTAACGGATGCCGTGAGCAGTTTAGGCAAAAACGCTCTATTTAAAACTTAAATCATCCAGCCTAGATTTTCCGCGTCACTAGATGTGCACTTGGAATGCTTAAAAGCTCATTTTGTCACATGGCAAGCTCTCATCCACAGCTTATCTCTGTTTATAAAACTAATAGAAATAATCACTTTCGAACCTTTAATGATGGAGAGATGGCTCATCGGAACGAAGAGGAGAATGTGAAGTTCAATACTTTGCGAAGCAAAACTTTATCTATACTTTCGTAGCAACGGCTGGACAGACCAAACCATGTAGGATAATTTGTGGACCCAGTTGTGCTACCATAAAGACCGGGAACGAGCACTGACGTGACGTATACCGACCATTCAGACATCACTGAGATTTCAAGCAAGAATAAACCAGAGAGTTTATACTTGAGCCAATCGTGACTACTACATTTTACGTCTTTCCGTGTCGTTTACATTCAGTTATAAAGTTTATCCTTCTTCCCTTTTTTTAAAAAAAAATTTCTCCTCATCTGATCGCCTCCCGAGCATTTAACTTTCTGGGCAGGCACTCTTCTCTTTCTCCCAGTCTTTGATTGTCTACCACCAACACCCCTTTCTCTTTCTCTTTAGTCTTACTTTTGTCTCTCCTGTCTATAGTAAATCTGCACACTTTGTTAAAATGTGTCTTTCTGGGTTAAAATTGTGCCTGTTTCTGAAAATGCACTCTGTTAAAAGTCTGAGGTGCAAATTCTTCACAGTGACTTTGGACGTGAGCATGATAACTTGTGTATGTGCAAGAATGTAAGTCTTCCACAGTTCTCACTCGAGGCATGAAAGCCATGGATGAATTATGGGGGCTGCCGGTTAAGCCAGATTTCCCTACCTGCAACAGAACAACTTGCCAGTTTACGTGATACATGGGACATAAACCTGACAACCAGGCAGTGGTAGGCTTGATGAGCTGCAAAAATCTGGCACACGAATGCTGGAGAATTTAGGAAATGTGGTCAACAAGTCATAGTTGAAGCTTTCCCCAACATTCTGTGTATCTCATTCTCTCTACTCGTCAACACAGCAGTCGCGCGCAATGTCGAGGTTTATCGTTCCAACGAGGGATGGATGGGAGGTGGCAATGAAAGGACCCATAGAATACAGAAAAACAGAGACACCGTAGACCAGGATATCTCTGCAGAAAAGTGATTTAACAAGGAAAAGGACCGGCTGGATAGACGAACTAACACAATGGCAAACGTCCAAGAGGAGCGCGACAACGACATTCACCCAGTGAGTCTCATCACCTCCAGAAATCCCGACATTCACCCAGTGAGTCTCATCACCTCCAGAAATCCCGACATTCACCCAGTGAGTCTCATCACCTCCAGAAATCCCGACATTCACCCAGTGAGTCTCATCACCTCCAGAAATCCCGACATTCACCCAGTGAGTCTCAACACCTCCAGAAATCCCGACATTCACCCAGTGAGTCTCATCACCTCCAGAAATCCCGACATTCACCCAGTGAGTCTCATCACCTCCAGAAATCCCGACATTCACCCAGTGAGTCTCAACACCTCCAGAAATCCCGACATTCACCCAGTGAGTCTCATCACCTCCAGAAATCCCGACATTCACCCAGTGAGTCTCATCACCTCCAGAAATCCCGACATTCACCCAGTGAGTCTCATCACCTCCAGAAATCCCAGTTTCGCATATCTACTTCCTCTACACTCTTTCGACTCCCCACGCTCTTATCCACACCATCCCCCTACCCTGACCCGTCAGTACACTGGTATAGATACGGGTATGTGCCACATTTGTCTGGACTCCATTTCTTATCACCAACATCCATAGATCTCTGGCCAGACTCTTTTTTCTCTTACCGCTTTTTTTTCTTGAGATGGTAAATTCTACACTTGGTTTCTCCCTTTTGGTCCGTCTGTCTTGAAACCCCTGGTTTCTTCCCTAAATCGCGACCTTGGTTCGTGTTTATTCCAACTCCACATTTTGCACAACTGAGAAATTCAACGTTAAACGTTTGTGGGTTTAGTATTATCATAAGGAGTTACAATAAATCCGAACTGTGAAAGAACTTGATAAGTGACACAATGCATTTTAAACAAATGTCAGAGTATGCATTTGTTATACCTCTTCTACATGCTAAAAGACATCTCCAGTTTTTCAGAAAATGGAGAGAGAACAAATAAGAACGAAGGTCGCCAGATCCTTTACTCCTCCTCTCTAGAAATGCCTTTTCACACTTCCTCCATCTCTTTTCTCCAACGACGTAACCAATCTCCCTATTCATGTTTTCTACTTCATTTCTCGTACATTTTCAGAATTATTCTAGATCTGTCTACCTTTCCCTTCCACCCACACATTATTGAATAAATCTCCCTCTTTCACAATCCTAGCCTTTTTTTTTTTTCCTCCGTTCTCTAGCTCTCATACAGCCGCAGTGATGGAAATAGATTGATCAGAGAAAAGACAGTAATTCTTGCAGAACGTTCGACCATGCATTCATACCCATTGCAAACACAGGTACCCGTGTCAACCAAAGACGTAAAACCCAGAAAAAAAACCGCATCAATTTGACGCCACCTCTATAACCACCTTCTACATGTATCACACATGTGTTACACAATAGCTTTCCTCTTTTTTAAAAGAAGTCGGATCGGATCAGGTGCTATTTCATCCCTCTGTTTACATCTTCACCTTTTTTCTCCTCTCCACTTCTTTATTTCTTCACACTTGTGTAACTCAAGTTTACGTCCCATCTGTTTAACTTACCAGCCTGGAAACTGGTTGAACTTTCCGTTGTTGTTGTTTTTTTCCCTTTCTTTTTGGTCTCTAAATGAAATTGCATTTTCGTTTTCACATTACAATAAATTGTGTTGTCATTTCATTTCCCTATTTATTTGACGTTGACTAAATTACCAATCCTTCTCTCTCTCCCTGTCTATCTCTATCTCTTTCTCTCTCACACACACACTTTCTCTCTCTCTCTTTCTGTGAATCAACTACAGTCTCCTCTTTAGAAAGGAGGATTACCCGAGTCCATTCACCCCCAGACTCCTTTTACTTGCTTTTTGTTTTGTTTTCTTTTTTTTCAAAATTGTGTTTTCTCCTTACAGATTTTTTCCTTGCTTCTCTTGTCCGGTTTTATTCCAATCTCTCTCTCTCTCTCTCTCTCTCTCTCTCTCTCTCTCTCTCTCTCTCTCTCTCTCTCTCTCTCTCTCTCTCTCTCTCTCTCTCTCTCTCTCTCTCTCTCTCTCCCCACTCACGTACAATTAGCCATACAGAAACGAGTTAACCGTGTCCGTCCCGAGGCTATTTATTCTCATGTGATCTTTTCATCCAATTTTGTTGCTGCTCTTTGGAGACATCACAAATTGGTGTTGTTGTTGAGAAGTAGGTTTTGCCCTTTGAATGCAATGCACAAACTTTCTCTATACCGTATCCCCTGAATCAGTAGTAAACGCAGTCCAGGCTTTCTCCGTTGGCATGACGTAAAACCGAAAATAGCCACCCCCCCCCCCCCAGCACCCAAATTCAATTATGAAGAGCTTTTCTTAGCAAAGATTTTTACAGGGCGTTTTAATACATTTTAACATCATCGCAAATAATTATCTAATTTTTGCAGGGCAGGAATTAAACAAATAAGCTTGTCGACAGTGAATTACAGACTGGTGATGCATTGCGAGGAAAGGGTTGTACCTACGTCTTGGCGGACGTATGTTTACATCTAATTAAAATTTGACTATTTTTGTGTAAGTCGGGGAGCCAAGAGCAAGAATTTCATCATCTGGTTCATGTTATACACAGACAACAAATTTGGTGTGTGTGATCTAGGGGGGAGAGGTCTGGAGAAACTATTGTATTTTTTAACATTATTTAACTCAGAAACTTTTCCTGGTCAAAGGAAGGATGGAAAGACAAGGGCAAGGAAGGAAGGGAAATAGAATGATGGCAGGAAAGGAAAAAATAAATTTGTTTAAATAACTATGTCCCACTAAATCATATGTGTTTACATTATTAATCCCCTTCCTGTAGTTGTATTCAAAGATGAGCAATGATTCTAAAACCTTACTCACTTTTCTCTCATACCAAATCTCAGCCACCCATTTACAGGCATTCCATGTACAAATAGAAGACCCCGCTCCAGTAAACACCCACAGCTGGACAGCTTGTATACACATCCATGAATGACCTGCAAGGATCTTGACCTTTCATGATATGACTATTGGTACACATTTCTCATAACTCCGCCCAGGTGTCCATCAACTAACCACCGGATGTGTGCCACCTGTGAGAATCGCTGTCGTGAAACGTAAACAAAATAAACGGTTTCATTGAATTGTAATTAACATTATGATTATGTTCAACATACACCACCGATAACAACATGCCAGAGTTAAGATTTATTTTCGTTCTGCTTGACTTCCGTCCCAAATCTTGTACAGGTTCATGCTTAGACATCGAATTGAATCCACGATAAAGACAGGGGTACTTGAACTATCTTGGCACCACAAGGGGTCTTTTTTTTTAGGAGGCTGATTAACTAACAACATTTTTCTCTGGTGAAAAACAAAGTAATTCTCAGACAAAAATATTTTCAATTTTCTCTCACAGCTCCTCTTTTACCTTAAGACCACAATTTCACACGCCATTCCCATGTATTACCCCAGTTTGACTGGCGTCACCCCACCGTTTCTACTTTGTCCTCAATATCTCGGACACCATCGACACATAAGCCTGAGCCACTGACCGTCTGAGACCATTAAGTCCCGGTCATTTGATCACACATGACAGGGCCCCATAGCGGACACAGTTAAGTGCCCTATTAGAAAATGGTCGGAGAAAATCCGATTACTGTCAGGAGCGGTTAGCTGGGTCAGTGGGCAGTCGGACAGCTCTCAATACACAGATGGTAGTAAGTAGGGTACGGGCGATCCCGGTACCTCAAATTCCGTGGGCACTGGTACCGTGTAAGACGGCGAGAAATGGGCCGGCTAGGGTGGGGCCTCGTGTGGTTATTGCATAGTTAGCATGCCGGAAACGGAGCCCTGGAAAGTGGGCAATATTCACCTAAAATCCCTGGACTTCAAGGTTGTAATTACATTTCCTGGAGTGCGTATGGGAAAAATCACCTACAGGACAAACCATGTGTTAAAACGTTGTTCTCCATTCACCTGTAGTGGCGCACAATAATACAGATGGAAAGTAGCGCTCGTTACCGGTAAACACATTGGCCAGATACTGGGACTTTCTGAGAGAGAAGTTCGGTGAATGTAGAACAAATTGCTGGAAAGCGGAGAATGACTTATGCCTCAATGCTCTGGTGCCCAGTAGTCCATATATTTGAAACAAATCGCCCAGTGCCTAACGCCTCTTTTGGGAGGGAAATTATTTTGCATGGTACTTCAGTCCATGCCTATTTTTGCTTTATTTCAGAAATTTGGGTGAAACACTCTGTGCCTGGTTACTTGAGGACTAAACTGACCTCCTTGCCATGACTACCGTTGGCTACGCCGGTGGAATTTGCCTTGTTGGACAATGGGTCCACGACATTGCAATACTCATCAACCTGACAAAAGCCACTATTCAGTAAACTGGAACTTCCTAATAGGTTCAATAATAAACTTCATATACATTGTCAATGTGCAATTCAAAACGCAGTCCTGACAGTTGGTTATCCACACACTTGAAGAGTAGAAAGAAAAAAACAAAAAAAAAACAAATTCTCTCTGATTATTTCAGTACTATCTCTCATTCTCACGCCTCCCCCACCCCTCCTTTTTTTCTGTCTTAGTCTCCTGTGAATTATTTTGTCCGGTGGAATATTATAATACTTGAATGTTTCGCTTTTTAAAATTCATGTTGCCAGTACATGTATTATTTTGTCCGGTGGAATATTATAATACTTGAATGTTTCGCTTTTTAAAATTCATGTTGCCAGTACATGTATTATTTTGTCAAAACATGGTGAGTGGGGGGATTAACTTTTCACACTCCGATCTCCAAATTTTCTCCACCAGGCTCAGCTGATTATTTCGTGAACATCCAGTCTCGCTAGTTCTATATGTTTACGTTTTAAATTGAATAACTAGATGGATGAACTGGAAATCTAAAATCACAGGGTCTGACATGCTTACTTTCACTGTGTGATTGTTCTTTGTCAGAGCTTTAGGAAGGGATCCAGAGGTAGACACGGGTGTCCTGAAGAGGTTACAGCAATCATTCTGTCCAGTCGTTTTAATTCCCGGGTATGTGGAAACTACGGAATGGAGACACTTTTAGTATGATAGACATCTTTCTCAATATACAGGTAAGGTGGATGACGCATTGGCTTTGATCTCTGACCGTCCATCTCCTGGGATCACAAGCCTATAATTGCCCCTGTTTCCCTTGGCTTGGGTAAGTAGCCGACTGGACAATAGATGGAGATGTGTCAGACAGGGGATGATCCCACACTTAACTCGAGGCTCATACACGCCTCGTTGCTCGAGCCTAAGTTAGGATACTTGACACCCGAGTGAGGGTATTATGATCACAGAAACTAGCCATTGTCCACGTCAATTGACCCCAGGTCATCAATCAACGAGATGAGCAGATAGACCTCTCACCTTCCAGATGCCCTTTAGAGTACACTGTTTGGTCCGTTTGCCCGCATCGACCCCTGTCCAACTTCTCAGAAGAACCAAACTGTTATGTTTGACACGTGTCTATTGCCTCCCACTAAATATTGTACATCCGCACCGATTGCCAGATTTAATAACGGTAAAGTGATCCATTGAAACGCCATAAGCCGATACGGTTTGACACGGCGTAAACTAAAGTCCCACGATAACTATTAGTAATAGTAGCTGCAATTCACCACTAGCACTTACAATGCTTTACTATGAGGCCCTCAAAATGAGTGTTGCTGATTGTGTCAGACATTGGCCATCATATCTTGCTATATATTTCTTATCCTTACAATTGATACGATTCTTAGTTTAGAAAACAGGCAATTTTTTTGTACTAGCAAAAATAATGAAATGCTGACTAATGTTCTGCACATAGAGTATCTCCTGGAGAGAAAGGTAATTTCAGCGTGGATATCTTAGCTATGTATTTTTTGTGAAAAGCTAACGGAACGACGAAGGCTGCAATGGCTGTATCCCCGAGACATTCAACACCACCGGATAGAGAGACAGAAAAAGATAGATTCTGAAAGTGAGAGAGAGAGAGAAAGATAGAGGTGTCTGTGCAGAGAGACAAAATCAACTATACTGAAACAATTATAGAGAAACACACAAACACACAGACACAATTACAGGAAGAAAGAAAAGACAATAGAGACTATTATGAAAGAAAGAGAGCGCTACAGATAACAGACATCAAAACCTTCAGTTATTGTGAAGCATAAAACATCATTGTCGCTATCCACCACCATCATCAATATCACGGAGAGCTCGTTTATCTAGGTCATCGCCACACGCTGCGCCACAATTTAAAACGGTCAGACAACTGGTTCGACAGATGGTAAAACTTGTTCATCACCATGGCAACACAAAACATTAAAGTTATGCCTCACGAAATGTAAATTGACTTCCTGAAGACTTCACCAGATAAAAAACTATTTGCAGCCTGCACAGAATGGATTGGAATCTCCATTTAGCTGATCAGAAAAGATAGGCACCATCTAAAATCACCATTGATTTTGACGTCCTTATCATTTTTCCAAGCCCAGAAACCTGTTGCTTAATTTGAAACAATGAGGACACAAATTAGTGTAATGCGTGACTGAAGATACTCTTCAAATATCCATTAAAGTACAAACAATCAAGACGTGACCGTAACCCAATCTGTTCCAATTTTCATTCTCAGTTCATGTGACTTTGCTCTCTCCCAACTTTTCCTTGCACTGTGTCAAGCACCATGAACTTGATCAGTGAATCAACATCTCCCATCACTACCAGCCTGAAGGATAATAAAAACTCTAGTAGCGAGACTAGCTTTGTGTTTAGATGTGTGTGAGATATTTCAGTGAATACAAAGCGTGTGAAAGTGCCGACTTCATATTAAGACCTTCGTGAGCTAGTTCGGTGTAGGCTTTTGTACTGATCAGATGAAAATCTCACTCGAACTGGGTCAGACTTGCTTATTGACTGACAGTTCTTTAACTCGTCAAACAGTGAACTTCTGTATACTGGTCTCAGCACGACAGTTAGAGGAAGTGACAGAAAATAGAAAATGCAGCCCAATAGAATGGAGGAAATGGGGATAGAAGGATGGTAACAAGCACGGAGGCAAAGATCAGGAAGAAAAAAGAGCCCGGTAATACAATACGACCGGATATTATGCTGGGGAGTCTGGCCAAAGAATTGAAAATCCCTGTAGAGTTGAACGGAAATGGCGTGATGGCGTGATGAATCTATCTTATACAACAATGAGTCTGATGTTACAAGCACAACTCAATTTACTCCGTACAATTTGTAAACAAATCCGCTCCCCCGGTACTCTACTCACAGAAAACAAAGATGGCGGCTTACAATGGGAGGTAATCCACCACGTCTCTATTCTCTCCCCTGGAAATGTCCCAGACCGATAACAATCCGAAACAAAACTTTTCAGGTCTAGAGAGAGATCCGACTGTCATCTCAGACCAGGGATTGGTTACCGTTCGTGGCTTCCATTCTCTCTTTCTGTCAGCGTTTCTTTCCCCTGTCTGGTTGTTCTGTCACGTGCGCTCTTCTGGTTCCCTCCCCTTCCCACCAGTCCACATCTGAAACTAATGGGTCAGCGCACTGTACTATATTGGGTTCCGCTGAGTGCGGGGATATTGCACTCTTGAGTTGTCATCCTACACTTATTGAGCCCTGGACCTCCCGATAAGGATGAAACATCTAGTCTGTAAGAGAATACCGCCACGAAACAGAAACATTCAGCTGGGGAGATAAGGGTCTACGATGACCACTTCCACCTATCAGAAGGTTAAGGACTTTGTCCAGTGATTAATGGACAACCTGGCAAGTTTATAGCTTTGGTTCGTTTGCCAATGTTTAATCAAAGTTTCAGCCAAATATTCACACTACTCTCTCTAGAACTGCAATAAATATTAACTTGTATTTGCACTGAAACGCCCCACTATTTGAACCACCTGTCTTTCACTGTGGCTGTTTGATGGATATGCCAGGCTTGGTGTCTAACAATCTCTGTTCTGTGTGAGCGCTTCCTGTTGACACTCAATTAATGGATCTGGGTGATCCTTGCTGATCACACCACAGATTGTGGCCCAATGGTTTGCCAGAATGAACTATTTAACGGAGATTAACGCCTAGTTAACCCTACTCGTTGAATATGACAACTTTCTATGAAAATCCCATCAACATCTTCTAAGCAATCTGATTATCAGCCCAAATAAACCAGAAGAAGAAAAAAAGACAACACGTTTCTAATCACTCGTTCCCAGTCCGTTGTACAACAAATGGACAGGCACATCTTTCAGCCCACCAATCAAATCCCAGTGATGGCGGGTTAATGTCAGATCCCCCAATAAAAGTTGATGTACCGGCAGTGATGTGATTACATCAATTCTGATTGGCTGATGGATCCAGAAAAAGAA
The DNA here is from genome assembly GCA_963931925.1 of Onchidella celtica. NCBI lineage: Eukaryota > Metazoa > Mollusca > Gastropoda > Systellommatophora > Onchidiidae > Onchidella > Onchidella celtica. The sequence goes on from OZ007567.1 coordinate 38,280,276, forward strand.
AAAATAACAGGGCCAGATCCCATGACAGCAATCATACATAATTTCATCTTCATCACTGTCACAGGGGTTGGAGCGATTCTGAATATAACATGGCTCTCTGTCCAGACGTCTCACGTTCTTGGCTCAATAGCTGTGGTCTGTGTATGTTATTTAACTCTGACACGTAAGGCACAGAAAAGGAACTCGTGATTGTATCGTATCTATCACATATTTTTCTTAATATTTCTATGTAAGACAAAAATAGTGTGTGTTAAATGTCCAATTCAGTAAAGTAAAACAAAAAAGGGAGACTAGGGAATGGAAATCACGATTGCTCTCACCCGTCTGGTTGCTTGGAATAACAGCGTTCAGGTTGTGGTAAAGTATGAATTTTCCATGGCCGCCAATTTAAACCGTGTTTGCTAATTAGGGTCTGTTTGTGTAGGGCCTATCTGTTCATGTGATGTTATGATTAGCCGTCGCTGTTCTGTTGGTTTTTAAGAGCGCATGTTTTGATTTCCACCCCGACGATATTTTCAGCCAATCAAAGTGTTGGCACTCGTCCTGGCCCGGCACAGAGCCTGGTCGATACGGAATACATCTGCAGATCGTTCTGCCACTTTGATGTGAGAAATAATGGAGGTCTAACAAACTGCAAACAGTGGAACAATGAACATGGGCCACCCTGAGTCAACGTGATCACTTGAGTGTCCGATCTGAACACTAGGAGGCAACCTGGCCCATGCCGTGCGCGCTCACGACTCAGCGGGAACTGCTGGTGGAGTAAATTGTCAATTGATGGGGCGTGAGCAGCAGGCTATTTATGGTAACAACTTGCGGCTTTTACTCCAGTAAACATGCGCCATGAACTTTCTATCTTCATGCGTGTGAGCCCGCATTGTACTAACACTCATTTCTAGTTCCCAATAAATTTAATCATGGCCGGAGGCAGAGAAAATGTCATTCATTTTACGGGAATTTTTGCTGGCGTAACTTTTGTTCCCTTTTTATGCTTTTCGTAAGGTTTGCTTGTTTCTTCCTGTGTATTCTGATTCAGCACTGTCTTGTGACGATTCTTGGCACTGACTCATTTTTACCCTCCTTCTTTCCTTCTCATACTCGTACTTCTTTCTTGTATTTTTTGTTACCCTCATTTTCCCAGGCCATTGCCACACTGAGTCCCCCCCCCCCCCCCCCACTCATCCTGAGGTACTTTTCATCCCTTTTGATCTGTATTTATCTGGATGAGAATATCTCGTGAAGGTGACACAAATATTAATGATCCTGACATCCGCTACGACACGTCCTGTCACTCATTGTTCATCGTCACAATTACTGTCATTCTGTGCGGTGACATAAAGAACTGGCATCAGCGACAATAAAAGAGTTACACAGCACTGGCATTCATGTTGAAACAAAGCTGATCAAATTTGAGTTTACATTGTCAGAGACATCATGCAGCAAAGCATAAAATGCCACATCAAAATGAGACATTTTGTCTTCTATTGGACATGAAGGTAACAATAAGAGGGGCCGACAGCGAAAATTAAAAGGAAAAAAAAAAAAAGAGTAGACTTTTTGAGATGTCGATAAGGAAGAAAAGAAAAAGAAAATGGAATTGGAAGAGAACCAAAGATAAAAGAAAAAAATTAGATAAGAATAGTATAAGAAAAGAAAAACGAAGACAAGCACAAAAAAACAACAACAACAACAAAAATGGTGGTGTGGAATTCCCAAAGGGAACGAAGTTGAAGAGGAACGTCCAAAGGAGAAACAAGGAGCAGAATGCCATAGCCAAGATAAGGAAAGAGAATATATAGCAAGATAATGACCGCGATGAGGACAAACCACAACAAACAAAAAAAAAAAAGGAAGAAAAAAAGACAGAAAGACAGAAAGACAGAGAACCGAGTGAAGGAAAAAGAATGTGAACAAGAAATAGTAGACAGAGGAAATGAGGAACAAAAAAGACAAAATCTAACACAACAGATAGCATAAAGTTACAAAAAACCTTTGTCTGACCCAACATGTTGTGGTCTGGACAACATCATCTGTTATTTCCCATAAACAAAATTCATGAACATCAGCCAGAATTGCCACAATATTACTTAATTAATCAAATTGAACAGAATGAAGGATTTAACTGTTTTTCACATTTTTTTTCCCGCTGCAGAACAAGAGTACATCTATGTACAATCTGTCAAAATGTGGCCAAATATATCTTTCTAAAAAAATATGTTTTACAAAGTTATATGTTAGCGGTAAATTACACGAAAATTATACAACGAATTTTAAAGACAAAAATAACTTCTGTGTGAAAATAACGTTTTTTATTTTCATTTAAAGGTCAGTTTTCTTTTACAGTTCATTGTATGAACTTCTTGTTGTTTGGGCTTTACCTAATACAATTATTTTCTTTCCTTTTGCCATATTAAAATACTCACTTAACCCCACTGCAGCCCTACAGATTTTCTGTGGTTTTTAAATTATTTTGTTCAGACAAAATTCTGGTCTGCTTCAGTAAATTCCTCACCATCGTTGCGTTTGCCACCGTTGTTGTGTCGGCTAATCGCAAACAGCCACATTTCGTGTGTTTAACTTACTTAAACTTACGCACTAATTAGCCAATTTACGATAAATAACCCCAAACACCCAAAAATCATAATATGTCCTAACAATCCACCTGCTGTATATCAAAGACCATTTCTATATCTATAACATAACATTTTCTGCAGTTATGTTAGACCATTACAATAACAAACGCCTTTTGTGTGGAAAACAGCTTTCTATAACTTCGTGTTGTCGACAGAAATAGTGCACTCGAATAACATAAATACAAAAAGTGAGGAAAATGTTGACTCATTTACATCTTTTCTGTTCTCCTCATGTTTCTCTCATTCTCGTTTGAAAGTGAATCCTCCACATCAGCTCGGCAGAGATAAATTCAATAATCAGATAGCACATGTGCATTCCCACCACAAAACACGCAATACGGCAAGATGTGAAAATTCTCATATCACTTACCCGTCCTTGGCAAGCCAACACCATAAATAGTAGCAGCTATCATACCCTGGACCAACAATTGTCTTTGTCTTAGTTCAAAACGGACAACAAGTCACTGCAGTGACATAATGGCATGATTTCATTTACCTCAGCAATACTGAGATTCATACCGTCAAGCAATGCTCCACAGCTATTTTGCATAAAAATAGTTTAAAAATTCGGAGAGGTGCAATATCTGTAAGGCGTACCTAAACCAACACTTTTTTAAAATTCAAAATACTTTTCTTGCATATTATTATGGGAATACACTGCAAGACATTTTAACGTAATATTATCATATTTTAACGTAATATTATCATATTTTAACGTAATATTATCACATTTTAACGTAATATTATCGGCTAGTAAATGCCTGGCCGCTGGAAACAACAAAAAGTCTTTGTAATAAATCTGCAGTATTGTTACAGCAGGACTATGACGGCGCCGATCTTTTGATAAAACAATACCAATTTTTTTTTTGTTAATGAGGAGCACAACCTTTCTAGCGTACTGAAACAAACTCAATTTCAATGTAAAATTCCACGAGCGGTTATACCCACGTGCAGCTAACTAAAAAATTAGAGACCTCCATCCACGGTTGTCTATTACAGATGAAAAACCTTCCTCATGTCATTTATTTTCAAAGACAACTGTGCGCGCCTGACAACTGAGAAACAATGATACCGACATCTTTATGTTGGGTGATAACATACAAAAGTTCCTTGTTCTTGTTTACAGGGTGTTTTGTCATTGATCGCTAGGCCAGCCAAGCTTGCAGCCAATCAAGCAACAACAAACTCAACAATAATTCTACGTACCTGTGCAATGTGAATGTAATTTACAGGTACAAGTGTTCAGAGAAATGATGTGAAATGTCAAAAACACAACATAGCAATGGAACAACGAAAGATTTTCACTATTCCTGTCCAGCTTTTTATCTGTGTGTATTCCTCTCAGTGTGTATTGCTCAATTTCGTTTGTCACTCTTTATTCGTTTTTGTTTTGTTTTGTATATTTCTCCACGATAGACGCGACCATTGTGAAAAGCATTTCTGTTTTTAATAATATACCCACTAAGTCTCAGATAATCATAATAAAACTCAATAATGAACATCCATTTCAGTGCGCGGCTGTTGTAAACTGTCGTTAATGAAATTTGGTTAAGCTAGGAGAGTAGAAAATATTTCTATCGTTCCATTTGTATGACTTCTGTGTACTGGCATAATACTGCTCGTTTGCTGGGGGGGGGGGGGGGATAACTTATAGTCAGAATCTGACTTTAATTTGCTTAAGACAGACGTCTGTCCTTTCAGACTTGATCATTACTTGTTGCCCACGGGGCTCTGCAGGCCTGGCACTGAAGTCAATGTAGAAAATGATAAATATTGCTGGCAAAGGGTTAATTCATGGTTCAGACTGATTAAAATGATTAAAGAGGTAAAAAAAGAGAGAGAGAGAGAGAGAGAGAGAGAGAGAGAGAGAGAGAGAGAGAGAGAGAGAGAGAGAGAGAGAGAGAGAGGGAAGGGACAGAAAGACAGAAATAAGGAGAATAAGGTGCAGACAGATACAGAGAAGGCTTGAGAAAGAGACATGTTGCATGAGTCATTAAGAAAAAGAGTGAGAGAAACACTGACTGATATTGGAACAAGAGGTTCTGGTTAATAAGGTTGATCTGTTGTCTGACCCCTCCGCTCATCCCCACCTCTCCTGGTTTTTCCTCTGCCTAAACATGTAGAGATACGAAATTTTGACAGGTGAAGAAGCAAGTTAATAAGTGCGGCGCTGGGGCTTCCTATGCCAAAAACATTTTTTCACCTATGTTCTCCTCTTTCCGTTCTGTTTGTTGTCTGTGTAGACTGAGGCTATGATGTCATGTTTGAGCAGCGGATTCTGCTACATTTGATGAAGTAAATCAAGACCATCTGAGAAAACTCGCTGTTATGTGCGCGAGGAAATGACGCTGGAAAACTTTTGTGTTTTTGCGCCAAGTTTGTTTTTTTGTTCCTCCTTATAGCAAAATATTTGGCATTTTTCTGCCATTACGACCCGTGTTCCAGATACCCTTCACCTTTCTCATCTTTACAGCTCGAATCTCCACCCCATCCGCCCCCTTCGTCACATCAGAAGCTAATCTATTATAAACGAGCCAAGAAGTCTTATAAGTTATTCCCTCCAGTTCATAAACAACACTGTGGCAAATTCTTCGCATAAATCGCAACGGGTTTCAAGATTTTGAACATACAGACTTCTGACTCTTGTCTTCACCGCTATCAATCTCTGCAGTGATATGCGGGCGCTTTTGGTAGGGACTCCGCCTGTCCTAACGTTGTGCTCTATTCTGTCTTTTGTCTTGCTTTTATTATTTTTTTTTCTCCTACATTGTGACCGTTGTCTTGTGGACGTGCTTTCTCCAAACTCAAATTTCAAAGTTCAAAAGTTCAATCTCTATGATAATGTAATCCTAAAACCATAACTAACGATCGTCGTTCGTCGTTTTTGCTATTCAATCCTATCCTAAAAACTCAAGCTTGCCAAAGCGTTCAGTTACCATTATCGAAGACATAGTTTTGGTACAAATGAATGTCGACCGTATTTCTTGATCAAGTGAAAGGAGGGACATCATGCAGCAATTGTTAATATTCAAAAGACACTTAAATGTACACGATTTGAAGTTCACAGTGACTGTCTGAACAACCCTAATGTGCATCAACCATTACATCGTAGATTTCCATGATAGTCCGGGCTGCTAGTGGTAAATTTCAGTGAGTCTACAGCAGTACGCCACAGAAAGATTTTTCCTCGAAATGTCTACAACTGAACATCGGTTGTCAGCATGCCACAACTGCTGTGGCGGGAAGTATTGCCTCATTAATTTACTGTGATCGTGCAGGTTTAATTTCCTCTTGTCCAGCCGTCGTAACTTAATTTACTGAAGTTGTGAAGACAAAAAGAGCAAAGACAAAATGACAAAAAAAACTCTTCACCTTCTAATGCTCAGAATTTCCATAATCTGAATTACTTCACATGGTGGCCCATGGCGTATTGTTGCAACATATTCTAGTTTATCCAGAATTTAAAAAAATTTTCTTTGGGGGGCGGGGGGGTTAATATCTTTAATTTTGTCCTATTGTTTTTTATATGTACTTGATTATTTCACAGCAGTATGTGGATGCTTCAGAAGTTTCATGAAGCAACGTGTGTTTGGGTACTAGAAGGTTAAGTGTCTGAATCAAACACAAAATGAACAAGTTTGTTTTCTACATGTCGCGGTCTGTTCTCTCTGAATGGTCAGTAGTCACGTCATCGCGTGATTAAGCATGATTAAGTTACCCTTACGGCATCGGCCAACTTTGTGGAGATGTGAAATCGTGGGTGTGGACGTTCACCTGCCCTTCCAGCCGGTGACGAGCTCGAGTTATGATCAATTTGATTAACCATCGGAATCGATCCGACACTCTCCGCAGTAATGGCAATGTGATTATGTAGCGGAATTGCTCCATGCATCTGTTCTCCAATCCCGCCCCTTCCCTCCTAGGCCTATCCTTGCTGTGTACTGTCACAAATCAGTGGATTCCTCAATGGCATCGTAGGCGGAGCCCACTGAAATTGGCTGAAAGAGGAATATTAAACCTGCACGATCACAGTAAATTAACGAGGCAATGCTTCCCGCCACCTACTACATGCACCCTGCATAAGATTAGTTCAGCCTACGCCCGCAAAAGACGTAAACTGTCGGAACGATAGAATGTAGAAACGCCGGCTCAAGTATGTAAAATCTGTCGCCTTGTCCGAGGCCAGGCTGAACAGAAGTGGCAGTGTTGCCAACTTGCCCGTGGTTAAGAACCATTTTTACAGGTAGAAAAGTTTATAGTACTTATCGAACTCAGCATAATTTAATTCTAGGAAAATATTTTAGACTTAGTGAAAGCACCAAAGATAAAAATATAAAATTATGATGCTATCTTATGACCGAACATAGTAAACAAAGCATCAGGTAAACCCCTCAATGAATCTCACCCATTATGTGACACGCCCATAGATCGGCAAGTCAGGAGACCTTAGCTTGGACTAAAACTGACCTAAAGTATCTGTCACACCGGACAACTCAATCTAAATCCGGACGTAAGCAGTCCCAACAGGCCAACGTACAAATGGAATCCCGAACTTGGCGGCCGGCTCTCTGCGATCCTGTTGGTTTAGAGCCCAGTGATAGCATCGTTCTACGTTTTTTTTTTTTTTTTTTTACATCGGTATAATTATCTTTCATTATTGTATCTCAAAGATAGGGAAGCTAACCTTTTCTAAAAATGCATAGCCGTAACTGCAGTGTATTTTAAAGTCAACAAGTACGCCTATTAACTATTTTCTATTGGGATCCTGAACTCTCAGGTAATTCGGTATGCCACTGAGTCCTCGGTCAAGCATTTCAATGACATCTCGAGGGCTATAAAAGTCGCCTGCTGTGATGTAATTCAAACTAAATGACCCGACAGTGGCAATCAGTGGACTGAAAAAGCACTGGAATCACAATTAGATTCTGAAGACAAGAGAATTTGTCACTAGCCATCGGCACCTGTAAAATCAATCACTATTTTTCAGACCAAGTCTGGGTATTGTGTAAAGGCAGGGATTGTGGACAGTAGGTGAGCTGTACAAATAGTCAGAGCATAATGCTATCAATCTCCCCTGGTAAACAACAAAGTGGTTCCCGGCTACAAACACGCATTGAAAGCGCCCTGGGTGTTAAAAAGGTGGCACCCATTTTAAAATAATTGACACTTGCTTGAAAAAACAAACGCTTTCCACGTGGAGGTTCCAAGCGTTTTATTGCCACAGATATGTGATCCGCACTGAGTGGCACCGTTATTGAACACCACATGGGGGGGGGGGGGCGACTAGAAGAATAGGGGAGGGGGGCTGCCTGCTTAACAAAAGAAGTGTTTTAGCATGCAAACACAACCATCATGGCAGAGAGAAGAGTTCAAAGGGTGTCGGCACGTGACAGAAATTCTCTGACAGGGATTGGGGAAACAAAATCCAGGCCTAACCCTGCACAGGTGAGAAAATCTGGTACCACGCATGGACATTGCACGCAGGCCAGGTGACCGACCGAGTGCGGTTGGAAGTTAGTAGTAGGGAGAGACCAGAAGGAGTGAAACGTTAAGTAGGTAGGGAATTGGTGGTGGATTGTGGGACAGGACAGAAGAGATGGGCCCTATGACTTACTTGTGTCACTATTTCCTAAAGTAATGTTTTCTCAAGCATTGCCACATTTACAGCTAGTAAAATCGTCACTGATATCATTGTTTACTTTACATTCTGCTCTGGTACATGTTGGCCAAGCTGCAATACTAATATACTGTCCACAATCAGTTGCACACGGATAGATGGTATGGTTTGAAGTGTCTTGATATAACAAAAATCAAATGGTATCCATTGTGTAGTTTGATTTCAACTTGATGAAGACTGGCATGACATATCTGACGCCCAGATTGAAGCCAGCGAAGGCGTCTGAAATTAATCTAGTTAGCAGTTAATGGACCAAATCAGACTGTTTTGCCTAATGGCAGGCTAAATCATTCACTCTTTTCAATTAGTGCTGAGATAGAAGGTCAGTAAAGATTGCACTATGGCAAAGAAATAAGCAGGATTATCCACCACGAATCCCCCCTCCCCCCCCCCACCCCCATCTTCTTTTTTCAACCCATATTGCAGCTGCATCAACAACAAAAAACAAAAATCATATATAGTCGATACTGCTGAAATCCAATCTCACAACATAGATTCATTATCAATACTGGATTACACTGTACTCCAGATTAATATTACATTGATGCAATTTGCCATCTCATACTAAATGAGTAGAATCTATGGGGTCAATGGGTGGAGGTATTGTGATCAGTATCGACCAACTACATAACACCCACTATTCACGATGATGCTGTCATATTATCTGGAATAGAATCAGGATGAGATCACAACCCCCTCGGGCCTCCTCTTTGTCTACGTTCGCCATTCACAACTTTCCTGTACATGTCTTCGCTCTGTATGTAATAAAGCTGTGTTTTGTGGGAGTAGTTTGTACGTGCATATAGCAACTAATACTGAAAGCAAATGAATAAATATCAGTGAAACGTATGTTTTGGGAGACGGGAGAGAACAGTCTGTGGAGGTAAGAGCCAACTGAGAGAATGATAGACGGAACAGTGAAGGTGAAAGAGACAGCATTCAGAATCTGCCAGAGAAGAGGGAAGTCTGAATAGCATCGGCAAAAACTTGAAAGGAACCGTGGACAAGTTGAAACATCAGAGCTGATAATGCTCGCACCATGAAACAGGCCAGTTAGTCAAATGACAGTCTTGTCATCAATCCAAGAGCTCGACCTACATTTGATTTGAAGAACTGCAGCAGATTACGAGGTCTCTCTCCTCCTTGTACTCCAGCTGTTGGAAGTTTGTGTCCTTGGCTTCTGTACTTGAGGCAATAAGGAGCTAACCTTCCGCACGTGCCAGCTGTCAGCTTGTTGACATCAGATCTAACGTGAACCAGGTAGCAAGCAGGGCGTTGTACAATTTGTAACCAGGCAATGCTTTGGTTCTAGGTCTTTCTGTCTTTGCTGAACAACTTTTCGTCAGCCTTTTCGGAGAGGACCACCTTACAGTTTACTCACCAACAGCAACCACAGTTGTTCTTTTTCCTTCTCCCCTCAGCATTTCCATTTTCCATGATTCCAAGTGCGTAAATTTACACACTCTCAACAACACTTTGTACGAAATGATCGCACGACATCGACGCCCTAGCAAAGTTTCAGTCAGACCAGTTTCGAAATACAGCAATTTGTTATGATTAAAATTCAATTATCTTTTTTACCATGTTTGTAAAAGGACAGAGGAGTGGGGTAGATTTTAGACAATATTTGTCGATTTAATGAATGCGTTCATACTACATTGTTTGCAGCCAATCCATCGTAATACTATGTAGTAATACCCTGACCTAAGATTGCCAAACTCCAGCCCAGAGTGTAAGCACAGCAGCTGAAGCACACTGACATTCAGTCTTCTCCAATGAGTTTTTCATGCTCTGCAGGTGGACAAACTGTGTTCTTCAACAGCAATATCTTTTCAAGGCCTAGCGTTTCCTTCATTAATTAGTTTACTTTGAGGCGACCAGGCTTATACACTAATTGGTATGCAACAGTTTAATTGGTTTCTGTCTGAGAACTGTAGCTCTGAAAGCAAGAGCGCGCTGGTCGTAATTACTAAGCATAAATTACTGAACGGCCGCATACATTTGTTTGATTTAGTAAACAGAGATAATTTATGTCTCAATAAACTTTAACTGCTAACAAATTAAACAAACTTATTATTAATGGATTAATCAATCGGTATGTAATAAAAAATTATACAGAGCAGTTTCTCATCTCTGTTTGACAGCTGATCCGTATTCAGTGTGTCTCCTAATCTACTAACCTATTTATTTTCGTGCGCCTCCTATTTACATACTTCTGCTCCCATCTGTTTTCATCTATCAAACATTACAAAGAACCTCTCAACAAAATACCTTTGAAGGTGGCATAATCAAAAGGCAGGAAAATTAAACCAAAGGAAAAATCCAGAGTCAATAACAATTTAACCATTTCAAAAGCCCGTGATAAAAATATTTGGCTCCACTGTAATAGCTGATTCATCTCTGTGAAACAACATTCAGTAACGTTTTCATCTTGTGCTTATTTTTCAACTCTACAGTCCTTCCAGGACGCCCAAGATTGAACTCAAATTATTTCACATAACCAGTGAATGGGGGCAAGTATGGAATTCGATCTGAGAAACAGCAGGCAGGTAGTCAGAGTTTCGCTGTGATCATACATCGGCCCGGTTTGACAGCTGTCAATAATCCGTATTACCTCTCCCCACTGGTTTGTAAGACGATCTCCGCTGGGGCTGTAACAGTTTGTTCCCCTGACGTAATCCCTTATTAATCTCCTCCTGTACACACCAGCCCCTTCGCCCTTATTCATTTAACTCACGGGACAAACCTCGATTCAACTTTAAAAGGTTTTAATTTGCCTTGAGGCCGCGCACGTTCAGCTGTGGCCCTCGGGCAAAATTGTCATGTGGCTGGTAACATCTGGGACAGGTCGAAGAGCTTTAGCCCGAGGACTTTAATATGAATGACTATTACGTTCGTTAATGTAACGAAAAGAGATGCCTAGACAAGTTGTTGACATACAATAGTAAATCATAAACAAAGTCAAACGTCAAGAAAACCTTAAATAAAGAATACACAATATCACAATACTTGAACCGAATAACCTCCCTAGTCTGTACTCACAAACACACTTCAAAGGGAATATTGGTAGAGATGTAGATAGTGGAAAATATGACGGAGAAAATAGCTCAAACCAGATCGAGAGTAGACAACAAGTGGGATTGATAGCGAGAAGCGACGGAGAAAGGATGGGAGAAACGAAATGCAAAATCTGGAGAAGCTTGATTGTGAGAAAGAGCAGGCAAACACACAGACAAGTAGATATTTAGACAGACAGACAGATGGACGAACGGGCAGACAGACGGATAGATAGACAGACAGAGAGACAGGTAGATATTTAGACAGACAGACAGACGGACGGAAGGATGGACGGACTAACAGATATTCAGACAGAGCAGATAGATAGATAGATAGATAGATGGATAGATAGATAGATAGATAGATAGATAGATAGATAGATAGATAGATAGATAGATAGACAGACGAACGGACGGGTAGACAGATAGATGGACAAATAGATAGATAGACAGATAGATAGATAGATAGATAGATAGATAGATGGATAGATAGATAGATAGATAGATAGATAGATAGATAGATAGATAGATAGATAGATAGATAGATAGATAGATAGATAGATAGATAGATAGATAGATAGATAGATAGATAGACGAACGGACGGGTAGACAGATAGATGGACAAATAGATAGATAGATAGATAGATAGATAGATAGATAGATAGATAGATAGATAGATAGATAGATAGATAGATAGATAGATAGATAGATAGTTCTTAAAGCTATATCAGCAATAATTTGCCAGCTTTTGAACAGTGTCAGGATATAAAATACTAGTCATATTTAGCTATTCGTCTAAGCCAAATCACACCGCAAAGATGCTCGGCTTATTAGATGTTTTAAAGAAAAACAAAAAACCGCGCTCGTTATTTCCTGATCAAAGAAAATGCAGCTGACAGTTTGACTGATAGCGCAGTTTTAAGAACGGCAAAACAGGTGAAAAAATAGAAAATAATTATTAAAATCTTGATTGACATAAAAGCTCATTACTGTTATCACCAGATTATCATATGCTCAGTTTTGACGTTGAAAAACAACGAAAACTTAGAGACTGCAACTAAAAGCTGTTATAATTTCAGGGCATAAATGAAGGGTGGGTGGGATGCGTGCATTAGAAACATGTTTTGAGCCGATTTGTTTTCTATGAAAAGCAGATTATACCGACGTGTGATAGGAAATGTTGAAAAGACATGATTGAGAATGACAGCTTCCTAGTTTTGAAAACCTACATTACTGGAAGAAAAACATGGGATGATAACATCAGAGCAGAATGTACGGGAATTGGCGTTGTTGGAGGTCAGGAATTCAGCGAGGATTCTACAATAGGTATAGGCAATACGGTGATGTAGGTTTGTGCGTGCCTGTCTGTCTGTGTGTGTGTGTGTGTATGCGTGTGTGTGTGTGTGTGTGTGTGTGTGTGTGTGTGCACGCCCCTGTGTATGTGTGATGGACGTGTACTAAGCAAGTGTACTAAATCGATATTAGATGATAATACACGAATAAAACTGTCATGAACAATGAGGACGTCAAAGACAAAACATTTTCAAAGACTTTTTAAAATTTCTTTATTTTATTTATTCATTTATTTAGCTATTCATTTATCCATAAGTTAACGCATCTAATAACAAAATAAATGTAAATGCCATGTATAACCCTGGAGAATCTGTGCAAGAAAACCATGGTGGCATTAAATATCTTAAAGGTAAATGCTACCACAACATGAAAAATCTTGCATGGAATGCGGGTTGTATTAATGTAAGCAAACGAGCTCCATATGAGAGATATTAAGTCGTTGGTGTTTTTTTTTTTTTTTTATCCTCTTGTGAAATTAACATTCTTCGAATATACAGAACTAGAGGAAGAAGTCTAGGAATTCGAAGCAGTTCAAGTACACTATAATTTCATAAGATCTAAATCACAGAGAGGTTGTGCCAAATCATAAATTTGGACGCCAAACTGAAAAAAAACAGAAGCCCAAACAGGTCAATTAAGTGGATACGTTTATCTTTAAGCGAAACCAAATTCATTTAAGGGAACTTTCGGCAATTTCAAGCTTACCAATTACTTAAACCTGTGGTTACCCGAAGTAAAAGCTGTTTCAAGCACAGAGTGTATCATCTGATCCCCCGGGATAGATTTCGGGCCAAAGAAGAGGTGAAAAATCTGATATTATAATTTTCCAATTACTGGTGCACTATATTACAAAGTCAGCCTCCGATGTGCAGGATAATTTATTGATAACAAACTTCTAGTTATGAATAACGTACCCCACTAGATCGATAGGGTTAAATCCCTAGGTTTTCACTTACGGAAACATCTTGCGTGGTTAACACTTTGATTCTGTAATACTGTTAGATAGGAGCTGGTGTATGTACACACAAGGCTGGCGTATAACTCATAATCACTCGCAACAGTGGGCTCTTTTGTTTACAAATCGCCAGGTATTTTCCATAAATTATTGTCTCTATGTGCCTTTCCGTCTTTTCAAGGAAATGAGGAAAGAAACTTGGAAAACTTGTGTAAAATCAGAGGACAACATTACATCACAAACACATAGGCCTACCTCGGAAAAAGTTTCTAATCGATTGGAATGACACTGTCTTGTACATAATGAAATAAAGAGTGAGAGAACCAATTTCATGACAAAACCTCAAAATCCCCAAAATGTTGCATATAACAATATAACATATTATACCCCATGAAAAACAAACAAAAGGTGATCAAGTTAATATGAATGATTGAATTTGTTTCCATTAGATCTCTGAAGGAACTAAACAAACAAAGGACTTTGTCTTGGAAAACTGTATTTTTGTTTTCACAATAGCTCTCCCAGACTACTGGAGGAAGTTGAACAGTAAACGGTGAGGAACAACTAATTCAAATCCTTAAGATTTAAAATGCCTTTACAACTTCTTTCTTTTCTATGCATTGCTGGTTCAGCAAAAATGCAGCAAAAAACAAACAAACACACGGATGGAGAGAACAGAGTTCAGATTTGAGATCAGCTGGCGCCAAACTACATCAATAGCCTGAAAATTCAAATGTTTTGTGCTCCAGTGCAGTCGTTTTCTGAACTCATTAAAGATGGGTTTTGTGTACAGTTCACAATCAAATTGGCAACTGTGGGTGCGCATGTGTGTTTTAGAAATGGGAAAAGAACTCAACCACAAAATAAATAATAATGTTCAAGTCGTCATCAATCCGACACAAGACATGACGTGAGGCAAATGTCAGTCATACATCGCCAACTTCCTACCCGAAATCGAAATTCGTTACATCTGTAAAAACCCATGGGTGGATAAAATTCAGGGCGCAGTTATACATAAAATCCTAAAGGGGGATCTTCAGTTCAAACAAATAGTGTTTAAAAATTTGAATTCATCTCCCATTTTTTTTCAATCACACCATTTCTTCGACAACTTTTTAAATGCCTAACTCATGTTCTACCCCCCCCCCCCTCCCCAACCAACCCACCCCTTCTCTCACTCCCTCCCCTCCTCAAGCCCTAATTAACTGGCTTTGCCTAGCCACAGGCGTTCAGCTGCTTCAGTCTAAGTATCGATTCAAGTCAATCTTGTTCCATTACATGTAATACAATTTTGCATTAGCAAAAAAAAAAAAAAAAGAGGGTGGGGGGGGGGCGGGGGGGGAGGGGGAGGGGGGGGAGGAGGAGGCATACAACTGGACAATGAGAGGACAGTGAACATTTTAGACACTACGCCCATGATTATTACGATAGCAATGTCTCCTCGACTATCCCGTTTTATCTAAAGCGATCTACTGGACTAATGATTTCAATCATGCATTGCTTTCACATGGCCAGTCATGCAATCATCCGTCTCCAGCAGACAAATGCCCAGATGATTAAGTTCATTACACAAACCTCATGAAATGTCACCAGGGAATGGTTATTTTTTTAAATATTCATTAGCAAAGACTATGGTCGATTTTTGAACAGCGCATATTTAGCCGTCATCGGCTGATCCATTTTTTGGTGATGCTTATTTATTTATTTTATTTATTAATCAATTTTATTTATTTATTTACTTATTTTGTTTCATTTTAGTCTAATGATTTATTTCGTGATTGTCCGTCTCGTTGGTACAGGTAGTGTGGCATGCTCGTATCATAAATTTGGCATGTGGCATCTACACCGTAGGTGCATATGGGGATGCGGGCACTGCATCTCAGGGGCAAAATGGCGCCAACAATATCCTGCTATCATATCAAGAAATCTACGTGGCTTAACGACCAATAGCAGCCACGCCTCGGAAAACAAAGATCTCTACACATGTGTGGCTTAACGATGCAGTTTCACGAACGTCCTCGCTCACCATTTAAATATTGAGTCATTAAAATTTGTATTGTAAAACGAAAGAGATCGCGCAATTAACAAATATAGTAGAGAGGAAACTGATCATTATTTTGATCTTATCAATAATTCTATGCAACCTAACGACAAAGAGAAGCGATCCAACGAAAACAAAGACTACCCACACACATGTAGCTCAGCCATGTTTCACGAATGTACTCATATAACATTTAAATATTGAGTCATTAAAGTTCGTACTGTAAAAAGAAAATGGTTTCGCAGTTAACAGAACAAAGTAGCATGAAAACTGATCGTTGTGTCGAACTAACAAGTAAGTTCTCTCTCCATATATCGACAATTCACAATATGATACTGAACGCTACTCAAATTAATATTACTTCTCAGCAAGGAGAGACAGCTGTGTGGCATATGGGGATGGCTTGGATAAGCTGATCTTGAAATGATGACAAGGTCGGTCGTAAATCGTGTCTGTTCCGTAACTGGTTTCCCAGCAAAAGTAATGTAATACAGCAATGTAATAAATTCACAGTTCGACATGGCCCTCTCAGTTGAATTTCCCCCTGACACACGCCTGGCCGTATTTCATTGGGATATCAACTTGTCTAGAAACCCATACACATATCAATGACAGAGGCCGTCTCTAATATAAAAACCGGTCGTTTTGTAGGTGGTAGTTGATAATTATATTGGAGTTGTTTTAGCCCTCTAGCACAGAGCCCCGTCGTTCATATTGGAACAAGTTATCTGATGCCCAATTCTCTAAAAAATGAAACAATTAAGTTATCACTGAATAACTTTCCATGTTTACTCATTCATTTCATTTGAACTTCATTTTGGCTATTTCAGGTTAGTAAATGTCTTTTTTTTTTTTTTAATAAGAGCAATAACATCTGAGCATTATAGAGGGTTGGAATAAAAAGAAATAGGAAAACTGTAGTCACTATGGTTACGCTTGACTTCCAGTGAAATGTTTGTTACGAGCATGTTTTAAATTTTGTAGAAATTTGACTGAAAAAGTAATAAGAGTGAAGGTGGAGGTGCAAGACTGACGTACACAAGAGCGAGAATAGATCAACTCTGTGCTCACAGCGAAGACTCGGGCGTGAATTGTGGATTGGTTTAACTTTACCATCTCTGAGATTTAGAACAGAAAGAAAATAAATCATGTCGCTCTCGCAGGCCGTGAGTGTCATCGAGCAGGTACAAAACATAAGGTAGGAACACGAACATCGCCGGACAAGACAAACATACAGGTGAACATCAGAAACAAATGACAGGCAAGATTTAGCCTGGAGAAATCATTGAATCATGAAAAAGTTCTTTGCGCTTTGCAGATCAACAAGAGAAAACCGTCGTGGCTTGCAGATCAACAGACGAATGTCTTGTTTATTTATACATTTTTTACGTGTATGATAGAAGACGTCGAGATGCCGAGAATTTAAATGCTTTGTCAAAGCCCGTTAACAAAATGGTCACGCAAGAACATTATTTCGTAATCAATAGGATTCGAGCGCCAGCGCACAGTAGATACATCATTATTTTATGAAAATAAACGCATAAACAATGTACATACCAGGGGAACCTGTACTTGTTGAGATTGTTAAGTTTAGGATATTCTCTAGAAATTTTTTTACCAGGTGGCGATTTCCAGAGGTGCTGAAGGAATATGTGTGGGAGGAGAAAAGGTTGGGGGGGGGGGGGAGGGAGGTGTTGACGGTGGAGAAATGCACTGGTTGATCCGGCAAATGACGTGAATGAAAAAGCAGACAGCGGAAACACAGTGCCGAAAGTGAGTACATGTGGATATTTGTATGTGTACGTGTGTGTTTATAAGTGTCGTAAGTCTAGATTTTTTTTTCTCTCTCCTTGGCAGAAAGAAAAGATAGAGGGAAACGGGGTAGGATGAAGTACAGAGTTTGCCAGGCTGAGAACAAAGAGAGGAAAAACAGAAGATTGCACCGAGTCAACAGCTGGCAAGACTATGATCTTACTCAAAAACTGAAGAAAGTAAATGTTTGATTGCGCTGTTCCACGTAGAGGATGGCATGATGGCTTTGACAGACCTGGTGGAGAAATGTGGAGGTCGGGGGCGGGGGCGGGGGCAGGGGCAGGGAGAAGACATGAGAATGGGGAAAAGTTAGAGAATGTGTTGAGTTAAGACTCAGTTTTGTGACGAAGTGGTAGAAGATTATAGGATTTGGGAGGGAGTCTAGGTAGGTGGGCAAGTCCCGAGGAAGGAGGGGGATTTTTTTTTTTAATATACAACTGACGGTCTCGTTGGTGAATGTTTTGTGGCTCTAGGTGAGTTGTCCGGCCCCGAGCTCTGACGGGGGCCTTTAGGGAGAAGAATAGCTGAGAATCCTAGCAAATCACATATGGAACCAACATGACCTTAGAAACTACGGCGTGGTTCTAATGACTTCGTACATTACAAGATGTAGGTCTCACCACTGATTTCTTTATTGTCTGTACTATTATTTGTGTTTCTCATCTGTGAGCCATAATTTCGACCATGAACGTCAGGAATTTCACTTACTACTGGGAAAAGAGACGATTTTAATAATACGTGACTTAAAGGAAGAAGGCCCGGCCTTGCTTTCAGGTAAAGGTTCAGATTTGTCCTTTCGGCTATCAAAGGCATTGTTCATTACACCAATTTTGCCAACACATAAATAGGACACTGACGGGAAAAACTTGGCAGGATGAAAAGGGAAATCAATTTCAATTAGATCTAGTACATTTCAACTGATCAAAGCTGACATGGCAGTCTACGCCAGGAATGTTAAATTTGTCTTACTAGTTGGTGTATCCGGGTGCATGACCTATGGTGACATGTACAACAAGAAATAGCCCTGTTCAACTGGATGTTTGTTTTGGGAGGGCATGTGTGAAAGCTGTAGTTTCTAGGGCGACTCCCTGCAAAATGTACTGTTAAGCTGAGTTTTCATGTAGACGGAAACGGGAAAGGCAACGAAAACGGCAAAAACCAATCAAGTAATAAAAAGAAGAGTGTTTTCATGTGACACATGGAAACACTCTCTTTCTATTTCACCACTTAAACGGTTTTTGGCGTTTTCGTTTCCGTACACATGAAAACGCGGCTTTAGGATCAAATACAAACAGGCATGACTCTACGCAGACCATTAGAACCAGTACGGTTATTATCATCTGTGATATAGATGGGTGTTTCTCGCTGGTGGGTGGAACGATCGATACTGGCACTTTTAATGGGCGGGTTAATTGGTTTCAGATATTTTTTTCATACTCGTTTACCATCGAAATTTCTCTATGTATTTCACAAATGTCTAGCCGTGAGTTATTTATGAGCCCACATTTAGCCATTTCATCCCATCAAAGGCCATTCTTCCGGCACCATGGACGGGTCAGTCCATCGAGGTCAAGTAAATACCTATGTGGGTCATGTTACAAAAAACATCACTGAACAAACAATGCCAGCCACTAGCCCTGTCCGACTATAAAACAACTTCCCAAGTCTGGGCAACTGGCAGAAAGTAGTGACCTGAAAGAGGAGTTATGACTACCTGTCATCAGTCCCACTGACCTAGACAAGGAATGAAGAGAGGAATTCTATAACAACTATAATTTACGATCAACAATAATGCTCTCTGGAATTCGCTGATGGCCCGTGACCCTGAGACCTCTGCAACAATGACCATGACCCTGACCTGGATAATAGTGACCTATGTATTTGCGGCCGATTTACCTCTCTGTTTTGACATAATGTTCCAAATCAAAGAACCTGTCAGTAGAATACCTGTCATCAACATGAACGTAGCTAATATCAACATAATAAACACTCTTTTATAACTCTCTTACAAGAGATAAATATTCCTTAACAACAGATATATGAAGTAAGAATCAGTAGGTTAAGAATGTAAAACAATTCTCAAGCAATGCAAAACATGGTACCTGAAATGAAGATAACTTGAATCATTATGAAGCCTGAATGAAATAATGAAGTGCCAGACAGAATATCGAGAAAACAAAATTTACAGACAATATTGATACTTAATAATAATTAGGAATAAGAAATAACATTTATATAGCGCTTCATCCCGTTATACAAAGTCTAAGCGCTTCACAGTCGTCTCCGACTCACAATCAATTCGCAAATACAAGAACATACTAAAATATTTAACAACAGTGGGGGGAAGGAGTTCCGTATGCGTTACATGTAATTTTTACCGTTATTAAGTAAAGCTCACTGTTACACATTGTTCCCAACCTTATGACCAATTATCACTTCATATTCACAATAACACTTGTAACATACTTGCTAAGAAAAATAGTATAATCCAAGAAAAAAGTCTGAAGTGAGACAAAATCCGAAAACAGCTGCCATTTTGAAACTTACTGGGGAGAGGTCACAGTAACAGAATTTACCAAAAAGCGCGGCTGGCGAAGGTTTACTGAAACAAAACTTGATATAGTGTTCACGAATTTAAACTCACAACACATGGAATGGTCAGATAGACCTGGGGGCGTGAGGGTCTAGTCAGTTTGTATCAATGGGCGGTAGTCAGATTGACTAATCGGGCGAAAAGGGCTGGGGTAGCCATTGGCGATCGACGTACACACAAGTAGGCCCTCATTAGATCAGATCATGCAATCTCCGAGCAGCTGAAATCGGATTGTTTCGCTACTAAGCCGATTCATAATTTTTTCAAACTATGCATATTAACAAGGTCGGTAACTTTCCGTAATTTAGGTCAAGGTACTGACTGTGAGTATAAGTAAATTTTTACCGACAATCTGTTAACTCACCTGCGTGGCGAAATGGTTAAGACATGTGATTCAGGAGCGAAAGGGTGTGGGTGCGGATCCGAGCATTGTCATGATTTATGATTATTATGTATGTGTTCTCTTTCAGATGCTTCTAGCGCAGAGAAATCGAGATGAAATGGAAGCAAGATAGAGAGGGGAGAGAGACACATAAGAGAAAACGAAAAATGACGTGAATTATTTATTGCTATTTCTTTATTAACCCCCCAAAAATACCTAGCCCCTTTTTTTTTTTCAACCCCCTCAAAATAAACCCTCTTTAGCAGGTAACGCATTCGGAACTCCTTCCACAGTGGGAAACAGTGCAGTCGCATGCAACCAATTGAAAAGATGTGTTTTTTTAATGTAATAATGGTGATTATATAAGAAACATCTGATGCCGAGAAATATTTTGTAATACATTCGTAAAGTTATCACAACAGATCTATGTAAGGTCACTCTGAATCTTTTTAGATTTAAAAAAATGTGATGAAAGCAATTTGTCTGTCGTCAAGAGAATGAAATTTGAGCTTATTGCCGATGAAAAGTGGCCAGGAAGCCCAATGATTTCTCGTTTAACCTTTGCAAGGCGGCACAGCGATTAGATTACGTTACATATAATTGCACGTTGTCCGAATTTCACAACGGAATTTCACGACACATTATCACAACTCTTATAGCCTCAGCAGCAATGTTGCATGTGCATTGAGAGAGCTGCTATCTCCCCGTGCTGAAGGTTAATTTAGACATATTCATGACACACCCATCACGCTCTACCCGATTCTAGTAACACGCAAAAAGTTGTAACTCTGAATTGCAACGTTAATCGTCAACAGTTCTGGTATTTCATTTTCATTTACTTCTGTCCCCTTCTTCTTCTTCCTCTCGTTGCTGCTATTATACGCTGATCGTGTTTAGCAAAGCTATATCATCCTCCATTAAGCGATAAGCACCATGGAATAGCTGTATGTCCACCACAGTCTTAAAATGCCATTCACATGAAGTTAGAGGCACAGAGGAGACAAATGCGGAGGTTCTTTGCCATTTTGCACCCAAGCTCACCCACGTGGACCCAATAAAGTGACATTAATATAATATTTATTGCCAACAAAAACAATGCATGTATCAGTGCTCCTGACAAAGGTGCACATGGGTGTACGGTCATAGAATGTCATTCCTTCTGAACTAACATAATCATCTAAGTGTAACGATAACACTGTGATGACGGATTGTTCCATTTTCAAGATCAGACAATGCCATATTTACCGTAATCAAACTGAACGCAGCTAGGCTTGTCGGTGTAACAAAACTGGACTATTTGCTTTAGCTACCAATCAGCACTCAGACCATGTGTTGTTCTCTTTCAGCTGTTATTTGCACGGAAATACAGACCGATAAGGCATTCATTTGCTCATTGTGCCATGTAGTACGACGTCTTGCACAAAACAATTCGTTTAACTAAAGATTAACATCTGGTAAGAATTTGTACATGCAAGAGTATTTGTAAACATATCAGGCTTAGAACAACGGTATGCATAAACTTCTCAGGACTGCATCAACAGACTGATTAGCGGTCCAGTATAACTCATTGTTATTATAACAGTATCTACTCCTTTTTTCCCCGTTGTATATCAGAAGCCATAACAAAACAGCGTTTAGCATTTACTATAAGTATCGTCAAAGATTAACATTATCACGAAATTCATTCACGTTCTAAAATACAGCGAGAATTTGATTTCAAGGCTGCCAAGGCACTGCAGTGTCTTTTTCTGAGTCATATTGCGCAGTTTCAATCAATGCTTAAACATCATGAATGTCGAAACAGAAAATGCAGTGAACAAAATAATTTGATTATAGAACTGACATGGACTTTCATAGAGCTCTGCCAATACCTTTTCCAACTGCGTTGTTTTATCAGAGATTAGGATACTCCCTCACCCCTTCCCCATCCCCCCTACCCCCGTGGGGCACACCTACACACACGCACGCACGCACACTGGGCCCAATCCTACAAACTGACGTGTCGCTTTTTAGTGTTTTTTTTTTACTCCTGCTGTTACTCATACGACATATTTGTTCTGGCGACACTCACCATCCTCTGCTGATCAAGCATGCAAAGTGAGTAAACTGGCTGTCACTAATTATGATTCAACGCGCTTGGTTTCTGATCCTGGGTGGACGCATTACACAATCGTCGATTTACCAACTCACATTCACCGAATAAGACTTTTTGAACAGATATATTAATTTAAATTCACATACCACGTTGCATGAAGACCAATTCAGGTCAAAATACTTAGGAACAATGATGCTTTCAGAAACATGGCTCTTCACGCCATGAAGACCAGTTACGAGAAGTACATCGCATTAGCTGGATTGAGTTATTAATGTAATGGTTATGATCCTAAGCCGCACTTATGTCTGTACCACTGCTCGACCATTAAATTACGTGATTTTGTTTATTTGATCTGTGCGTCACGTCGGCTTGACAATCTTAATTCAGTCTTTGAAGCACGGAGAGAGTGTAATTGATCAGCCCACCCATAGTGTCGGCGCACCTGCATTTGCTTTAAATATACTGTGTACAGAGGAGAGATAGGATAAAGTGGTAGATCAGATAAGAAATGGTACAATGCCAAATTCAGGTGGATTCTAAATTTACACGCATTTATAAAATACCTTATCTTTAACATTTTCTACGTTGCATCTTTCCTGCTGCCTAGGTAAACTTATAAAGTCTTAGTTTTATTTGCTGCCACGAGCACCACTGTTGTTCAATGTCATTGTTTTGTGAAACAGGGTCACCACTGACCCTAGAGTTAACCCTGTTAAGGCGGAACGATGGTTGGATATCATTATGGATAATTGCTTGCTATATACAAGAGAGCTGGCATTGGCGGCACAGTGCCACAGGGGGATTACTCTTCTTGTCATCCGGTGCTACCGGAAATGTGACGGCCACGGTTGCTACAGACGCTGGCTTTAGTTAATGTAATGGCATAACGAGAGGTACTAGTGCGATCACAGAGTTCTCTACTGTATAATGGAAGCTCTACAGTAAAATATGTATGAGGAACTCCCTCTTCATGTTTAAAAGAAAAGGTCAATTTAAATTATTTCTGTGATAAGGTTTGATGATAACGAGATGTTTTTCATTATTCTGACATTTTGGGTGAAGTAGGCATACAAATATTTTAAGAGTACAGTTTTAGTTCGGGCAATCTGGGTGCATTTCGAACAATGATACGGGCAATTCATAACAAAAGAAAATATAAATACTTAGGAATATTGTCGGAGCAAATTGTCTACTTAATTTCTAATCATCAACTAATGAAGATAGATCTAACAGAGATCATCAGCAGTAGCATATATATCTCTCCAAGTTTAGCTCACCATGGAAATATCACAGCATTATTGAGACTCACTATTCCAATACATGCCATTTGCGATGTGCATTTTCCCTTTCTTCCGGACAGTTGTACCTGGTGTGGTGATGTTTTCAAGATTGGGTGCGGAGTGATAACGCTATAGAAAGACTTGGTACGGGGTGCAAATGACCACAATATTAACACAGCCGAGATAATGATTCAATATTATGCCTTTGGATTAGTTTAAGGCATGGATACACGACTGTAAATCTGAGCTAAACAAACAAATATTATCCTATTCCACCTGTACTTAGGTGGCCGTAGCATTCAAGGATCAATTCTCCCACAGCGGCGTATCTCTCCCTACCGACACCCCAAAACCCCAAAGTCAGCCGTATGGTAATGGCACTGTCTGCAATGTGTGCAGTATAGTTGCTGCGAACAGAAATCCTCGTAGCTTAGTGGTTCCTACCACAAGACACTTGGGGATCGCCTATATTGGGAGGGTCATTCAATTTCCATGAATTGGCCTCCGCCAAATTAAGCAATTAATGGATTAGCACACCGTCGGCCTTTTCTAGAGGTCACACGATCAGATCAGCAGTCAGTATTCCATAACCACTACCCTTTGAAGAAGGCAGCCCCAATGTTGATCCTGGGATCTTCTTTCAAACCCATACAAATCGTGCTGTCTTCGGCTTGTGAATATTTCCAACCTCTCTGAATATAGGAGACTGAGGAGGGGGAGGTGGTGGGCGGAATGCAGCCATCTCAACAGCGATGATGAGCGTTCTCATGTAATTACAAATAAACTCTACGTTGCGCCACTGAATGGGACATCTCCATCTCCGTCTCTCTCATGCAGTTAGCAACTGTTCCATCAGCAGCTGCACGTCGCCCACAGCAGTGGACACATACCCTTTGACCCCAGCCTTCACGCAACATTCCAACTGGAATATTTCCACAGCAAAAACGCTTTAGGACACACGAAAGACGATTTTTGCTGGCATTTCGCTGGGGAATTTTTCCTCTTGCTCACGAATCTCTTTTGACACGAGATAAGAAATATATTCCCTGCTACATAAGAAAAAAAAAAGTACGAAATTAATGCATTTTCTTCAGCTTAAATCAATCTTCTGTACCCCAGACGCCACGTACTGCTTTTGCTTGATACATTTCGGAAGCTTGGCGCGCTTTCCCCGTCACCCATAGACAGGAAATTCGAGGACAAAAATTTGTGAGACGTGCTTGAAAGAGGAGACTGTAAGGAAACACCCGCTCACGGGAGACATGCAATAGTGGTTTCAAACCAGATGAAATAGCGCTGATGTAACGGCAAAATAAAAAAAAAAGGACAAAAGCTATTACATTTTTCCAGGACATTTTAAGACGTCGGAGAGACAGAAATAAAATCGACGCGGAGCGAGAAGTGAACAGAGCGGCTTAACAAGGTTCGGGCTCTTTTGAGGCTTTTAACAACTTTAATGTGAAGGCGAACGCAGTACCGGGTTTCGGGC
The DNA here is from genome assembly GCA_963931925.1 of Onchidella celtica. Taxonomy (NCBI): domain Eukaryota; kingdom Metazoa; phylum Mollusca; class Gastropoda; order Systellommatophora; family Onchidiidae; genus Onchidella; species Onchidella celtica. The sequence continues at coordinate 38,305,642 of OZ007567.1, forward strand.
CAGACCTTTGCTAGCGTCGTGGAAATGACTGGCCAATGTCTCACTTCATCTACTTAAACAGCAAAGAACTTGCGTGTCTTGATCATCACCAGTCTGCCCATTACCGATGTTATCTTCTCGAAACTACCTTTGACCTGATAGGCAAGAACCTCGAAGCCCTCTTAAATTAGGGTATATCATTTTATTTGCTGTTTCTTGTAGTATAAATGCTAGGTTTAGACAGACAGCTTCTTTGTTAACAACGCCTATTTGTGGAATAACGATTGATTGTATCAACTCAAGTTCTGAAATCTAACAGTTTGATAATTTCCTCCACCTAGCTTTCTCTCAGCTTCCTCTTTTATTCATATGAATAAAATAGCCTCCCCCCCCCCCCCCCCCCACATACACACAGACACAGCACTGCTCAGACTGTCAGAGAGATGCCGCCAGTTTCCATTTTGGAATTACTCCTTTTACATAATTCATATTTTTATGATTCATTGTCTCTGCGACTCCCATCCCTGTAATTTACCAATCCCTGAAACGCTCCTCTTCAGTGCCCCCAAACCTCCAATTTCACATCCTGATACAAACCCTTCAGTATCAATACGCCAATTCCCCAGTTTGTTGGACAGTGTAATGCAGATAGTTTATGGGACATGTATGTCTCGTATGTATCTAATTTTGCGCCAAACTTGACCTCTCATCCCTCAGTTCTCTCCACGTTTTACATCAGCTGATAGCAGCCAGACAATGCCAAATGTTAGTCTGCACTTGTCCTATCCAATTCGATCACGACACGAATCTCTATTCCACTCCCACCCCCACCCCATTCCACCCCATCCTTCCCCCAACTCCCTTTTACACATACAGATGTTTGCCTCATCCTCACACATGAACGAAAAACTTCATCGTGCCTGCCGGCTGCAAACTCTCGAGACTGCAACCACCATGAAATAACGCCGAAATCCATTCAATCAACACTAGATTAGTCATACAAGCTGTCCGGCCATCCAGCTAGATAGGCTGGTAATCATCACGGCAATACTTCTGTCTCCCTAAACCTTTGGGAACGTTCCAAAGCTTCCATTATGCTATCTAATTCATTTCATTAAATTTAAGGTGAAATGCACAAGTATGAGTGCTTTCAATACGTTTATGATTGCTGGCTTTATTTACATACCTACAATGATTGACACCACCTCTCATATGCCTGGAAGTCTCGACCTAAAGGAGAATATCAATTAACGTGGCAATCAGTCTTCTTTTTTACAGGTTTCTAGGGTTGAGAACATTTGCAGAGAAGTACAAAGGACAGAAGGAGGTAGTACGATGCTAAGGACCAGAGGCTACCGAGGTTTTCATGGCAGGACTGTCTAGCATACATGTACTCGTGTTTTTGGGGCGTGTTATCCCATTGATGGCTGGAATAAATTTATTTTCTGTACAAAATGTCCTGGGCATTAGGGGCAAATGTTGGAAGGACAATTGGGAGGTTGGGTGTTATGATCTTACCAAAACAGTTCTTCAATACATTGACACTGAACCACGAAGAGGGCTAAACCTACAAGTCGCATCAATATTAGATTGCTCTAGTGATACTTCACATAATGGTAGAGGTGGGGAGCGGGGAGGGGGGGGGGCTTATATGCGGCGTTTGGAGAAAGGGGGTGGGTGAGGAACATCGTCAGCTAGCTTAGCACTTTAAAACCTTGAGGTTGCATTTTTAGCAACAGTTCAGTGACTCCCATGTTGTGCCAGAATTATAGGTGTAAAGAACTATCAATTTCACCATGAACTACTTTCAGCATGGCCTAATCTCCAGCTTCAGATCTAAAAGTCAGCAACAGGCCAGTAATATCTACCATGTCCCACATCATTCTGAGCGGCATCCTGGTCTCTCCGCTGATACCAACAAAATGGTTGGCAGCGGAGATGGGGCTGTTTGCTGAAACCGTCTTGTGCTACCAATCAGCTCGACACACAATTTAAAAAACATGATATTGTGACCTCTGTTTGTAAGCGTTATAGCGGCTGCCCGTGAATAATGAATCAATCTTCTGTAGCTGTAAATCCTGAGAGGAACAGCCAATCGTCCACCACCATCAACTGCAGCCCTCATTACCATAGAAATGAGGAATTGTATTGGGTGAGAACCACCAGAGGAGTGGGACACTCACCACCACAAAGCGCTAACATGGCGCCTCGTCTGATACGACACAGATATGTTTGAGTGTGAAAACACGAGATCTTTTTATCCTGTAGCAAAACTCTATTCTCACGATACTTTGTATTTAGTTTAAATCTTTAGAGCCATCTCCAGCACTATCTCCAGAAGACAGCTTCAGTACCTAACCCTCACAATAATACCAGTGTTCGATATTTGTTCATAAGAGATTATTTAGAATAATGGAAATATTTTTCGGAAAACTCAGCACTTTCTAATACGGTACTTGATCATAATTTTCTACTTGCATTGGACACAATTCCATACAAAACCCATGCCATTATATTTCATTTCTGGTCCTTTTGTTATAAATCGAAGCAGATCATCGCAGATTTTGTCATAATGATCTAAACTGTTCTGCTCTAATGACCTGCCTGGCGGTCTACCCGTGCATGTTTGTGTTAGGCGCCGGACTGACCCGGTGTGGATGTGTATGTGGATCTCTTGTGTGCACTTTTGTACTGGTCAACAATGGTCACAAAAGCCACGCCGGTGTGGCATTGTAGACGCTCGTTATGCCGCAGTCCCCAGGCAAAATTTTGTATGGAAAGAGCAATGAGTACAATGTAAAGCTCTTCAGAGAAGTAAAGAATAATAATAATAATAAAAAAAAGTAAAATAATAATTATTACAAAATAAATAGATGGAGATTGAAGATCTGATTACATCTGATTCTCACTGGGATAGACACAGAGAGCAAAGGAGAAATGGGAATAAGGAAAGCATGAAGGAAAAAAAAAAAGGAAGGAATAAAGAAAGAAGGAAATCCAAAGAAGGATATGGAAGGAGAGAAAAATCAAAGGAAGAAAGGATACAGCGCAAGTGGATATGGAATGGAGGCGAGAAAAACGTAATTATGAATGGGAAAATGTGGACCCTGTACAGAAGAAGCATTACCGCAGAAAGGGTTCGTGCAGAAACTGAAGCACTACATAAGGTGTCTCCGAGTTTATATGCAAATGAATGTGGACTATAATATTATAAACGTGCGCTGAACTCTTTGACTTGTTATCTGTCTGTACCATTGACAGGGAACTGAGGGGACCTCCCAAGAGAAAATTCTGAATTATTCGATCTCACTCGCCGTTGTTGAGTTAAAGAAAGTGAAATCAGGCCAGTAGTCTATACATTTTCACCCAATGAAGAACGTTTCAAGATAACATAAGAAATTCTTTCTTACATATAATATATTTTTATTTAATTATAAATAAGAGCTGTATATTGGTGGTTTCACGCACAAAGCATGGCGTGGCGCTTTCTCACAACCTGCAGGTGATAAGTGGTTTTCAAAATACATCTATACTAACCGGGGAATCACCGGACCTTGAGGTACTGAATTAGTGTCTGACTTACCGAAGTGCAACCTTTAGGTTGGCTATGTAATATACTTAGTTTGGGTGATTCTATATTGAGTTCTGAGTGAGTACTGTGTGTGATGAATGTTACAGAGATGGCCCATGACACACGAAGAATCGCGTAAAATACATACGTGGATTAGTAGTGTGAGTATTACAGTATGATACTTGTTCGCATAGGGGGAGATGAGATAGTTTGGGCAATTTTGAGTCGATCAGTCAAGCCAGGAGGCTAGCCATTTATCCATATAAGCTGTCCATCCATTCATCCATCCATCAACTCAACCATCCACCCATTCTTCAAATCAACCATTCATCCATCCATCCATCCATCAACTCAACCATCCATCCACCAACCATCAACTCAACCATCCATCCATCCATCCATCCATCCATCTATCCATCCATCCATCCATCCATCCACCAAATCAACCATCCATCCATCCATCAACTCAACCATCCATCCATCCATCCATCCATCTATCTATCCATCCATCCATCCATACATCCATCCATCCATCAACTCAACCATCCATCCATCCATCCATCCATCAACTCAACCATCCATCCATCCATCCATCAACTCAACCATCCATCCATCCATCCATCCATCCAT
>OZ007567.1:38314821-38429821 GCA_963931925.1 Onchidella celtica
CAGTTTTTGGTTCAGTTCTAAATTTCTTAGACTTATGTTTGTCAAGAACAGATTTGATTCATAAATGTTTCCACTGAGTAAATTTTTGTGAGAGAGCAGTGAGTAATTTTTACAAACGTAATTATTGTGCGAGCCAGCATAACTTGGTCTCGTAAACAATTTCTTTTGAACAGTTTTTTTCCTAATAGATAGACAAAAGGTGGGGGGAAGGATAGACGGACAGCGTAGGTGTGCATGACTGAGCACTTTTTATATCTCGTGTTTTGAACTAGGTTTAGTAGAGAGGGAAGGCGTGAGTAGGAATTAAATGTTATTGAGACGTCTGTTAACGTACAGAAAATCCGTGATCCAGAGTAAAAGCTCGGGGTTTTGAACATGTTAAGAATTTATTGCTATAAAATTACATTTTATTGTCTTGAGTGATTCGACCTTTGATGTCGACCCAAGGTCGTTGCGTAGGGCTGTTACTTAAAATAACTCGGTTCGGCAGCTGAGCTAGAGGTGGTTGCACCAATCAAATGTATGAATCTGGACGGAAGGTCGAGACATAGCTTTAGTACTTAAACCCGTGCAGAGCTTAGATAGGTGCCACATGTAGACAATCCATTTACGAGGTGGACGGCGATAGTCCTCAGCCAGATGAGAGACATTTAAGACGCAGTTGAGCAGTCCATATTGTGAGGAGCTTGATTTAAAGCTCCAGAGCCTAAGCTACTTGGTTTGATATGAAACCCACAGCGTTTACATCCAGCGCTCTCACTCCTAGTGAGGGCCTCATGGTGAGAGTCCATAATAATTTGTAATGATGAAAGTGAACCGTTCTACTTACTTTTGAAGACAGTTTCAGAGCTACCGCCAGACAACGCATGGTTGTACAAGCATTCTCCATGGCGTGTCTGGAGGAAATGTCCATATCATAACATGTCTCATTGAATTAATAGAATTTAAACTGTTATATCCGTCGCCACGTGCGCGGATTCTATTTGGCATATAACTCATATGACCTGCAAGTAGTTAGAGTGAATAAGTTAGTCTTTATAGAAAGCTGTAGTTTCATTAGTTAGATTCAGTTGCCTTTGAATTGATATTTATATTTATAATTATATTTGTTACATTAATTCCTGTAATTAAACTGCCCTCCAGTTCTGCTAAAAATCAAAGCAATTGATTTATTTAGTTTTTAGAGTGCAAGTATTTTTTTGTGTTCGTCGATTGTGGGAGCGGACCTCGAAAGAGTGTCAGTCGAATTCTCCCCATCTAACCCACATCGCGACAACGTTGTTTCCGAAAATATGATATCTCGACCACAAAGTGGCCCCATTTTGAGATACTACTTTCTTCTTGATTGTCCATCTTCTCTTCCTTCACATCGGTAATGGTATTGGCAGCCAAACGAATAAACGGTTCGAACTGACAGGGTGAGTTGAGATGTGTATAATTATTATGTGTAACAGTGGGTCACAAAGCCATCGGCATGAATCTGGACGCACCCTACTTTACTATTTCCTGTTTCTAAAATCGTTTTATTTTTCATATGTTCAACTATTAAGATTATTATTGGAGTACTCCACTTGTCAAACCTTTGTATTGATGTTGGTCCAAATTACTCGGAATAACAAAGTTGCGTTAACGTTAAATTAATGTCGACGTTGATATGCCGGCGGCATCGGGTGGATCACAAAATTAGAAAAAAATATGTTGAGAAACGCTGGATTGGATATACGTTGGAGCCTGTTGTGAAAGTCACGATAGGGAGCAATGTATTGGAGTATACGCGAAAGCATGAGTGCATAGTTTTGGGGGAGGTGGTTTGGAGGGAGGGGAGAGGGAGAAGGAAGGAAAACTTTGGCACTCTCTGGCTTATCTGCCTGAGTGCCCGGAGACTCAATTTTCTGATCCAAATATTTTCTCATACAACGGAAGTAGGTCATGCTAAACTACCAGTGAAGCGATTAATGGTTATGCGTGGAGTGGGGATTATAACTGCCCGTGGGGAGACAAGGGCTGCTGTCAGATGTGTGATGAGTGCAAATAAAGAACAGATCTATCTATCTATCTATCTATCTATCTATCTATCTATCTATCTATCTATCTATCTATCTATCTATCTATCTATCTATCTATCTATCTATCTATCTATCTAGCTATCTATCTATCTGCCTGCCTGCCTGCCTGCCTGCCTGCCTACCTACCTACCTACCTACCTACCTACCTACCTATCTACCTATCTATCTATCTATCTATCTATCTATCTATCTATCAATCTATCAATCTATCTAGCTAGCTAGCTAGCTAGCTGTCTACCTGCCCTCCTGCCTGCGTGTCTGCCTGACTATGTCTCTGTCTGCTATATTTATCTATTTAGCTTGCGGTCTTGGTGTCTTGGGCTGGTGTCACTTACTTAACATTGCAGTAATGAGAAGTGGACGATCCTGGCACTTTTCTTCATGGTCTCCGCTACTCTTCTCCTTCCTCTCTAGTTTGTATGGACACGCCATTACCAACAAGGGGATTTTTCTCAGAATCAACATGAAAAAGTTATAATAACAGATCTTTCTCGATTTTCAGAATGCCAAGAACCCACACTTAGATGCTCACAGAGTCTTGTGCATCGTTCATTTCTACTCGCTCAAGTCTCATTTAGAATTGATGGGCTTATTTTACACCACTCGATGTAGGTTAATGGTTTAAATTACATAATTTGGTTTTTATGTTCTGCATTTCATGCTAAGAGACAATAAATATTTCATGGCGCATTCCTCCTTTAGAATTCAAAGATTGGATAACTTTTTAACATTTTACTGATTTTTTTTTTTCCAATGATGATAAAACATTAGCTCATTGATTGATATTTTCCTAAATTAACCCGGCTAGACATTAGATACCGTTTTACCTTATTCCCCAAACATTGCTACTTCAGCTTATTATTTCGAAAATAAGAAATACTCCCGTTGGTGACAGTCAATTACAAAACCAGGAAGATACATTAGCTCTTATTACAGATCTTTCATGGATCCGTGGGCATACCTCACTATCATTCGATCTTATTTGCAGGAACGTGGCGGCTGAAAGCTAACCCAAAGTAAAATCATAAAAAACTGTGAAAGACGCCAAGTAGCCGATATCGTGCCGACGTGGCGTTAAACCAAAACCCAAACTTAAAACTCGAAATTACAATGTCAATACTCTAATACAGTGCTTGCACTTTTGATAACTACTGAATTGTTACATGGAAGAGATATCTCACTGTCTCAGTTTATCGTGGCAACAAGTGGGATAAAAAAGGATGCATCAACTGGCGCCTATCACAGAACCACACGCGAAACGTTCCATCAATATGCAAAACATTAAATTAAAGTGTTATTACTGTTATATTCAACATGAAGGTGAGCACACAAAAACCAATGCCGTCGTTCTAATACCAGAATAATGTTCCTTGTCCAGTTGTTCAAGTGGGTAAACTGAGAATGGGGCAGGAGAATTAGGTTCCAAGAAGCTCTATTTCAGGACACTACCAGTAAGTGATATCAGAAATTGAATTTTAATTACGTAAAGAAGGCCATGTTATATGATAAAAACCGTTCGGATCTTAACTTAAGACCTGTCAACGTCCAATGCTCAGTGTCACGATACATGGGCTGTCAACAAAAGTTCTCGATATTTCGCGCCCTGTAATCGGTTCTGAAATTATGCTGAATTCTATCTGATCCCCATTTTTATTTTTCCCCCTTAACATGGTTTGTTTTTTTCTTGTATTTAAGCAGCTGTCATGAAAGTGTATACTTTCGGTCTTGTGTTTAATTATGCGAGGGAAAAACTAGATTAATTATATCTCCCGATTAACAACTGTGGCTAAATCAAATCACGCAATTCTGTTAAGTGTCTCGTTACCCACCTCCCGTGGCGCGCGACAGTACTCTGTTATATAGTGGTTAGTTCATAGCAACACTGCGCTATATAATGTTAATGCACTGAAGTGGAGACAACAGATGCACACTGGAGTATGATTAACATAATATAAATGTACAGACATATGGAACAAATTATTTCTTCTGTAAAAAAGCACACAAAAAAAGGGGGGAGGTGGGTCTTAAAAACAACAGCAAGGAAACGTCTCGCTATTAATCTTTTTTTTTTTTTTAAAGAAACCCCCAACATCAGCATACTTAAAAACAAATCACATACGGCAGCTGGGTATAATCAAGTTTTGCTTACAATCATGTGTTCTTTCATAGGTCAGGCACTCTTCATGCAATATTATTAAATCTTCTCCTTTCTGCCGCCCCACTCAGGCCGACTCTGAGAGACCCAATAACGGCACCATTTGTCCGCTACCATTTCGGTGTTGACTTAACAACCATGAATATGACAAGCCCGGTAATTTGTTGACTTGAGTCAAGGGTCTTCTTATCATTCTCGCAGTCAACTGACTTTTGCGCTTGATTTCATCAATTGTGATCCAGGCGAGTCTCTGGCACACCACGAATGAAGTGATTCGGCCGCCATGAGGTCACACACAACAAATATAAAATTAACAAAAACTGAGTAGAGCGCTGTCTTTGCCTTTAATTGTATGAGCTAGCCCCGTTATTTGCATAGCTTCTTCTCTTCCAGTTTTTACCTCCATTTCCTATATCCCCCTCTCCTCTTTCCCTGTGAAATCTTACCCAGGGTTGTGTTGCGTTTATAGTTTGCCTCCTCCAACTTACACGGCTTTCGGGCCCTTGAAACCACTTGCCTGTCACAAGAAATGCTTACATACATCTATCACGTTACAATTACATTACTCTTCTACCAAACACGACACGTTCTTTCAATGCCAATTCTGCAGCGATCTGCAATCCCATTTCCCCCACATCTACACTTAAAACGTACTTCGTAATATAAATTTAATTAATAAAGTAGCGCGCGGTTGGTTCCACACAAAAACATCGGAGCTCTAGTGTTACGTAAGGTCTTGCCTACAACATTCTACAACTATGTTACTGGGTGTAAAGCCACACATTACTGGATATATTATGTCAGGCACTAACAATGCAAAAGCCCCTAACTTGTCACTCAAGAGAAAAATAAGTTGGGAAACGAGAAACGCATTGAACCATAATGACAGAAAAGCTCCCTAGTGCCTGTCCCTGGACGGAGCTGTAGCTTATACTGTGAAAGGACTTTACAGGGCCGATCAAAACGTTACATGATTATGGAAATAGAAAATAAAAATGGGTCGAGAGAAATCGCTAGCTGCTCGCTGAAAGTTGTCTCTGAGGGACGTGTTTTGATTGGGTCAGTTCATTTCATTATATCTATCCATAATATAGAGCAGCGGGGGGGGGGGGGGGTGGCGGCAGTTCAAAATTACTTCAAAGACAATAAAAAAGACCTAGGACTAACTCGCTCCGTCCCCCACCCTTGCCCCCTGAGGCCGATAGCGCACGAGGCACTCTTAAAGTCAGGTCCTTGAGTCGCGTCAGTGCAACAAATAAAGACCCAACAGTTACTGAAGAGAAACAGCGACGGCCTCATCCATTTGATACTCCGTGATCAACATTTCCCAGCTCTCACGGACATTTCAGCCAATGCTCAAATAAATATTCGATTCATTTCGGCGAGGTTATTTTGGATCAAATGTCAGCTCTTCGAAGTTCAGCATCATGACAAAGACCATTGTTGTCTTACAAACTATAGACTGTCATTAGAGAAGTGAAGGTTGATGCGTAACTTCGACATTTGTTCACTGAATGCCCCCCCACACAAAGTTATTGTTCTTCCCGTAGCCATGCCTCGCACTTTAATTCATTATTCAGTATCGCTAAGGGATTTCAGAACGAAACGAAAGCGGATGTCACGTCGTGACTGGTCTACATACAAAGAAAATAATGAATACAACAGTGTGCAATATTTATGCAGGTTTTACATGGAAGTGGGTGAGGCAGCCGGAACAAGTGCTTAGTTCACCAGCTCAGCAAATGAGATGACATTTATCCCAAGCTGATTCCAAGCGCTCAGTGGTGCTCGCTGGTGCGACACTGCCTATGAACGCACCATACGTTCCAAATGAATTATTCATACAATTAAACGCTTCATTCATTTAACGCCTAGTTCGTCTTATCGCTCGGCTGCCTGCTATTTGATAAATTTTGCCTGCATGAATCACGGTCTGAGAGCAGCAATGATAATTTAATGCGGGCCCAATTTCCTACTAACGAACATACAATTCCAGAAACAACTAAATGCAATTTCAAATAATTAAAAACAAACCCCCCTGCAATTACAATATGTAATTCCAGTCTGCCTTAACTATGAGAAACCTGCAAGGATTGTTGTCTTTTCTCTATTTCCATAAGTTAGCATAGAACAGACAGACGTAAGCTATTGAAATAGCCAGACAAATTCAATCTAAACAAATGAAGGAAGACAAATAGCCCAAGAGAGACAGTTGGACGTCGGATATTTCCCAATTTAAATTCAGACCGGGAATAAAAGCTGCAGCTGTAGGCAGAGAAACAGATAAACACAAACCAAAGATGCGCACAAAAAACACGAACGCATGCACATAAACAACACGTGTAATGTATACGCTACAAGTCAAACCACACACAGAAGTGCAACCACTTCCAAACACAGGAATCCATGCAGTCTTGATGTAACAATATTTAACAAGCAACAACTTAACTGACAAAGTCTGACGCATTGTGAAACATCCACTTCGGAAATAGTTCCGAGCCCCCTGACCCTTTTGAACTTTAACGATTCCTGAGTCGCAATATTTTCCATTGACACCCAGACCAATTAATAAACACCAAACAGGTTTGGAATTTGGGGGTATGGAAAAGGTTTATGCTTAGGGATAAGAATAGAGTTAAGGATGGCGTTAGGAACGGTGATAAGAACAGGGAAAAATTACAGTGGGCTGGCAAAAAAAAAAAATGATTGGGTGGTTGGGGCCTTACAAAATTCTTCTTCTCAACTTTCAACTAGATCTAATGCTCGTGTACACAAGACATCTATGGGCATGAACATGACGCTAACCAGACAGACAAAATTATTTGTGGCCGAGCTGACATTCAAACGAAATAGCTTAAATTATGCAAATCGTTAACTACGCATCAGCAGGGAGCTCACCTGATTAGTACTTCAAACAGTATTCATAAATCGTAATCACCCCATTTTGTGCCAGTTCCTGGTCATTTAAGTACCGACATCACACAGAGTGCAATGACTGACCATGACTGAAGTAAATGTCATGTTTCCATACTCAGCATATAATTAAATCATAGGACTTGTCAAAGGAATCGTGCACCCGTGATAAAGACAGTCATCCAAGTTTCGTTGGAGGCTGGACATGAGGGGTTGAACGTAACTACATACTACATAAGTAACGACACACACGGACTTTTAGTTGTCAATTCGACAAAGAGAGTACAAAGAGGACAGACATGTCCATAAAACATTATATATGTCAGACACTGAATCTCTCTGCAGAAACACATGTGGGACCAACTTTGGAAAATACATAGTCATTTAAATAATTACAAGTATTCAACAATTTTGTTTGTCCTTCCTTTTTAATGAGATGTCTAAATCTCACTCACTCAGAATCTCACTCATCATCCTCTCTATCCAACTCCTCTTTCGTGTCTTGTTCCTCTCATCAGGCATACTAGATCTAGTACTTACCAGCAGACATGGCCACCCAGAGCAGTAATCCGAATATGGAGAAGGTGAAGGTCATACACGTCCCTGGGCCACGGCCAAGGTCGTCAAGGAGTTTCATGATTGGCCAGAAGTCACATGGCGCACTTCCGGGTCAGAGGACAATAATCCAATGTAAGAGAGCGGACACCAAATCATTGTTTATTAGCCGTGCATTCTGACGGCTGATAAATGACACGTCACGGTCAACAAGTCAGAGTCACTCAGTTATGCAATAATAATGTTATATTTTATAGTTCAGCAGTAAAAGAATTGTTTTCACATCTCACTTACACAGATATTTGTATTTGTGCGTATCTTTTCAGCTTGTTTGTTGCTTCTGTTGGCTCGACAAGCCGCTTCAAACTTGAGCCTGTCAAAATAATTATTCCTCAGTTTGTTGGTAAATACCAAATCCTTTTTCACCGATCAAAGGAAAATAAGCGCATTACGCTTGTTTTTTTCAGGAAAGAGCGTCACCATTGTTTATCATTCATGAAGTCTCTAAAATTGCAAAGAATTTACTGAGAAATCTTCAGAAATACCCTTTGCCAATTACTGAGTTGAGCTGAGTTGAGCTCCGGTCATCGCTTGGCACTTACCTAACGATTGTACTGTTCTACACCTCCTGGTTTCTCACTATTGAGGTAAAAAATCAATAGCCGGGGATAAACAACTCCTACGCAAAAATTATTCCGTTTCCTAGTTTTTCAGTACATAATGGTTCAGTGTAGGTAGTCAGGACAAAACACAATTAAGATATATAGCTAAGAAAAACCATCGATTCCCATGTATGTTTTTAGACCTTGTTTTGAATTCTCTGTTTCAAGCGGGATCTCTGAGATCTCTAACTGATGAGTTCCACTGAAGTACTTAATCAGTCAATGAATGTCAGTGTAAGACACAATAATTATGATACATACAAATTTTCAAATTGCAAAGAAAAACCATCGATTGCCATGTATGTTTTTAGACGTTGTCTTTCACTCCCTGTTTCAAGCAGAATCTCTGAGATCTTTCATTGATTTTCACTGGATTACTTACTCAGCTATGGCAGGATATGTGGCTAAAAATAGCCCAAATGAAATTATTCACCTGACCAAAGGCAACGGGAAACCACCCCTCTTGAAACTCCAACACAAAATTGGTTCAAATCTCTTGAGAATGTGATCTAATTATGGGTTCTTGAGTTTTCTCCCCCCCCCCCCCCCCCCGAGGCCAGAGCGAGATAAACTAGCAAGTATCCCGTGTTTTTCTGTGGCTGGGCCGTGTGCTACTGCGACACTGTCAGCCTAGACCTGGTACCTGTGACCTCTCTCACCTCAGCCTGATGATGTCCTGGTGCCTCCAGGCTGACGTTGTCTCTTGTACCTGAAAATAGAGAAGTTTCATGTTTATTATACCAAAGACGTCCTTTTTGCTTTGATGCTAGATATAATGTCTTTATGTTGGGGGGGGGGGGGGGGTCCATTGTCGACATTGTCTTCATGTGAAATGTATGCAAATGACACCGGCTTTCATCTCTTACATGAAAGATTCTGTCGTCACCGACTGTCCCCGTGTCAAAGACTAAAACTGCTGTTTGTGTAAATGTTAATTTATGCGTTGGTGGGTGTGTCTTTTGTTTTAATGTTATAATGTTCCTAGATCCTGTGTTTGTGTGTGGGTGTGCATTTTACTCGTAACTACAAGTGTGAGTAACATTGTATTTATGCATCTGTTGAATGGTATGTGTGCGCCTGTTGGCCTTTCTGTGCAGTACTGGCATTTATTTTGTGTACCTTAATGTCGCCTCTTTGCATTGTGATAGAATTGTACTTAAATCTATTATGCATAATCATTGTTATGAAAATTTTCAGCCAGTAGTCTTAAATCTGCATAATTATCATAGCCACATAATTTATTAATCTCCTTTCAGACACAACTTCACTGGGTCATATGGGTACAGTATTAAAACATACACCATGCGGCCAGCCGAATTTGCAGCTTGAAAAATAGGTTAACTGGCCAGTATTTTGAAAAAGAGAATTCACATACAAAGTAAACATAAGAAACGCGTAAGGGTTTTATGGTAAAGAAGGCTTTACTTATATACCGGGTATAAATTGTGTGTTAAAGAAAGGTTATATGACCAAAGAAAAAAAGAAAACAGAAAAGAAAAGAAGACAGAAAAAAAACATAAAACAAGTTGGCAATTTTCATCCAAGAAAAAAAAATTATATAAAAAGTTTAAGGCTAAACGGAACATAACAGCTGTGTGTACACCGATTTGGGACTCTTACGGGATGTCTTCGCCACTTAAACTTCTAAAGTTTTATCACATGTAGCTCATATGTTTAAGCAAACCTGTCCACCCTTTACACAAATCATAACACTATGAAAACAGTCGGATGTCATGTCAAAGCATTAAGTTCCACGACTTTGTCGGTGGTCAAAATGCTCTGTAAAGAAATCCTCCCATTTGAGTGAAGCCTATTTCAAAATGGGTTCTACTTCGATGTTGATGCAGTATAATCTATAATGTGAACACATTAAATGAAGCCGTTTCCTCCAAATGTCAACACACAGTTCCTGTTATGAATCTATACTAAATACATGCGCAACGTTAAACACAGCCTTAACAAATTTTCACAGAGCTGTGTGACAAATGTCACATGAACGCAGTGGAAAACTGTTTTTAAAAAAAAATGCAGTGACACTAAAAATACCCCAATTTGCGTTTTTTAAAAAAATCTCCTAATTAAAATGCAGTTGCTTTTTGAGGACATTTAACTATAAACATATTTTCTCAAACCAAGCGAAAGGAGCAAGAGATCGCGTATGCACATTTAAAATCTGCAGCATTTAATGACAAATTGAGAAATTGTGAGGGGTGGGCTTGGACTGAAATGGTTCCATTAACATTAGTTATGTTCGTAATAGTTTTGATAAAAAAGTTAATTCATTTAATAAGAATTTATTGCTTGGCAAGTACGCAATGCCATTTTATTTCTGTAACAAAATAAATGCCATTTTATTTCTGTAACAAAATAAATGCCATTTTATTTCTGTAACAAAATAATGTGAAGCTAGATACATCTGCCGATGTTACGACGTAAGTGTCGTTCATAACAGGTAAATTTACCGCGAATAACGCACCTATCCAATATTCACAGGCTAGACAGTGTAATAATTCTTTATATCATGGAATTAGCGTTCATGAAACCATTCTAATGCGTTTTCAGTTGTGCACATTAACACCTCGAACACCTAGTCAGCAGACAAATACACTGACTAATAGACTGACAGGTATGCATATTATGAAATCTGCAAGTTTTTGAAGAACGAAGACAGGAATGAATTAGAGGGAGAGACAGAAAAAAGATACAACGAAGAAGAGAAAATAACCCCAGGTCGGCAATGAGATAGGTATCGGTACAATAGGAGGTGAAATACAACCAATTTACATATTGTCGGATGAATAATGTAGGCATGTGGCGTGCATATATGCTTGGGCACAGGTGAGTCTGTGTATCGGAAGATTGGCGGAATGCTCTGAGTGAACACAGGAACGCAAGATCCAATGAGCAGGAAGTAAAAGTCCCAATTAGTCAAGAAGGGCTGGTGTGATGTGGTGTTTGGTATATTTATATCGTATCTGTATCTGTCTATCTGTGTGTACATAAGCATGTGTGGGTATGAGAGATTGAGAATGGGCAAATGAGCATGAGAGAATGAGAATGAGAGGATGAGAATGAGCATGAGAGAATGAGAATGAGAGGATGAGAATGAGCATGAGAGAATGAGAATGAGAGGATGAGAATGAGAGACTGAGAATGAGAGCATGAAAATGAGGGAATGAGAATGAGAGATTGAGAATGAGAGAATGAAAATGAGGGAATGAGAATGAGAGATTGAGAATGAGAGATTGAGAATGAGAGAATGAGAATGAAAGACTGAGAATGAGAAAATGAGAATGAGAGAATGAGAATGAGAGACTGAGAACGAGAGAATGGGAATGAGACAATGAGAATGAGAGAATAAGAGTGAAAGAAAAAATCTTAGCTTGAGAGATGATCTCGGGCGTTGGACACGAGCAGACACACAGACAGATAAAATGAACAGCTGGGGCTCGAGCGGGGGGGGGGGGGGAGGAAGAAAATAATAAAACAAATGTATTGCCCTAACTCTGATGAATAGTGCGTCTAATAGAAAGTAGCAGTGACGTTGTCAACTAGTTTGTCTTCATGCCAGGATAGTAAAAGATTTTTCCCAACCCTGAGAGCTGTAACCTGGCCTTAGCGGATGTCTCTGGAAGGTAGGTGTGTGGGTATGGTACGTATGAATTATGTATGAGTATATTTAAGTGAATTAAGGGTCAAGTCAATTTGTGGAAGAGATGAAACTGGAGAGCAACGTCAGTCTCTTGGTAATCGATCTGTCTATCCATTCATTTATTCGCTCTTCCCCCCCCCCCTCTCTCTCTCTCTGGTGATCCCGATCGCACACAGCCGTTTATCTGCTCATCTCTCCGATTATTTATTCCTCTTATTATCTGATCGTTTACAGCTGTCCACCTCATCATCTGCACGATCATCTAACCGACGAACTGCTCAGCTGATTGGTTATCGCTCTGGTCGTAACATCACGCTATCCCTCTGGTCCTATCAGCCATCTTATCCCTCGTATCTACATCCAATGCTCGTTGATCTAGCTGAACTTGCTCCGTTGGTAGCGAGGGTTGAGTGCATGAAAGGATTACCTGTGTAAGTGTAACTTTGATGGTAGCCTAATCATTAACTTGAAATTCAGCCTTTGACGGTATGTGTAAGTTATGTAAATACACCAGCAGCAGGCACGCCAGTGTAGCGAGTTGTAACGAGGGGAACAGTCAAGGCTGCCCAACTGTGCTGCAGTCATGTGTCAGGATCGACCGAATTTGATCCCCACTCTCCCCTTCACTTGCAATCGGCGAATCTTTGCTCAAGACCGGATCGAACGTCTTCTTGCATGTAATATTAAGCAGGTGTGTAACTCAGAACTCGGTAACCGATGTGCGACCCCTCTTTGTACCTACTCATTCACTCACTCAGTCACTCACTCACTCAGTCATTCACTAATTCAGACATTCACTCACTCACTCACTCGCTCATTCGCTCATTCGCTCACTCGCTCACTCACTCACTCATTCACTCACTCATCCATTCACTTTTCTCTCATTCACTCACTCACTCACTCGCTTTTTCATAAATTCATTCACTAATTCCTCACTCATTCATCAACTTACTCAAACACCGATTCACTCACTCACTCGCTTTTTCATCAATTCATTCATTCATTCCTCACTCATTCATCAACTTACTTATACACCGACTCACTCACTCACTCACACATTAACTGACCCAAACGCGCATATTCAGTGTAATTCACTCCCTCATTTATATGCCTGCTCCAAAGCTGACTCACCGACCACTTTAAACTCCATATCCCTACCTCTCCAACACTCACATAGGAGAGTACGAAAGCTTTCACTTCCTTCTCTTCATGATCACATTATGTTAATTTAATACCAGCCATGCGACACTTGAGCAAATGCATTGGGGAACATTTTTTACGCCCTGTCATTTTCAGTGTCTGTTCATCGCAATCATTTCTTATGTCTAAATGTATCGACTTACAAATGGTTCATTTCAAGCACCTGGAGAAATAATGTTATGTGATGTGAGAGAAATTGTCATTCTGAGTGCTTTACAATAGACAGCAATAGACAGTTATGTATCAGCCATAGAGTAGTCTAGTCTGTACTACTGTTACAATATGTTGAGAATGGTTGGTTGCACAGTCACGGGACCGGATTTGAATTTAAATGTCTGACAATTAAAGAAGAAATAAATAATACGGAGAAGAGACAGGAAACTTGAGGGGGGAGGGGGTTAAGAGAGAGAGAGGGAGAAAGAGAGAGAGAGAGAGAGAGAGAGAGAGAGAGAGAGAGACAGAAGTAAGGGAGCGAGAAGGAGAGAAAGAAAGAGATTAGAGAGAATAGAACAGGGAGAGAGAAAGAAAAGGAATTAAAGAAAGTGAAAGAGAGAGAGAGAGAGAGAGGTAGAGAGAGAAAGAGGAAGGAGAGAAAAAGAGAGAGCGCGCCAATTCCATTTCTCTTAACTATCGCCACTTCGCTTTGACATTCTGAGAAACCGCGGACACGGACACACGCATCACCCGAGCACTGTTATTGCACCTTACGCTCTTCCCTATTAAGTACTCTTAGTAACTGAAATAAAACCACAATAAGTTTCCTTTTCATTCAGTTACTGTGAAACGTACGGATTCAAGAATTCCAAAGCCCGGCGTGAAAGCTGAATTGATAATTATCAACTACTTTCAAAACGGACTGTGCACTGCAATTCTCTTTCTCTTCATGTGCAATCATTTCTGAATACTTCCTTCCTCTCCCCCCCCCCCCCCTTCACTCCCTGACTAAATTGTACCCTTGTACTCTCCGCTTGTTATTGTACCCTGAATATAAAGCCGGGTCACAAATGGCTATTTAAGCCTTTCTAATTTGGTGTCTGATATGCTCGGCAAAAGTTTGACAGCGTCATTGTGCAGTTTTTGTACCAATGTTATTGCCTGTCTTCCCTCACGCCAAAATGCCGTGAGTGGCCAGTCTGGAGGGGGGAAGCTGACACGTGATATGAAAGGTCGCCAAAGGTTAATGACAATGTTTGTCAGACGGGGGACAGCGCACGCGAGGATGTCAATTGGTGGCAAATTTCTCTCGTCATACTTTTGTGCACGTCACATTGGGACGCAAAAACTCGGGAATGCACGGGTAGAGACGTGATGGCCGCTGCGAGTGTTGCAATCGATGAGTAGAAAAGTTACGGTGGAGGGACAAAAACAATCCCAAAAAAATTTAGAGAAGGCTGTCAAGGTTTGAGATCAAATCTGAGTTTAGAATTTCACATGACCAGAGTAAAATGCTTGGGTATAACCGATCCACTTAGTGTGTAGCGACGTCGAGGGCCGAAACACTTGTTTGACAGGGGTCCTTTTCTTCTGAAGACCCACACTCCCAAGATTTTCAGTTCTTCATTTTCTTAAATATCATACTACATGTATCTTCCTTGAGAAACAGTCATTTCTATGCCTTTTCTATCCTTTCTTTGCCCCCAGACTATCAAATTGTTCATCTAGCTCAGGTCATGATATAGTGCGAAATGAGGTCTTCTTTCTGCCAACTTTAAAATGATGTTGATGGTGGATGGGGAGAAGCAAGGACTGGGGGGAGATGGGGAGTGGGGGTGGGGGGGGGGGCGTGAATTGATACAGATTCGGGTCTGATGGAACTGGGCGGGGGAAGAGGAGAGGTCACCAGGCCTCAGTCTTCTGGGTCGGGAAGAGTGACTCTTGACTCGTGAGTCATCGACTTATCAGACCGTTGGTTTCTAAGATACAGTAGACATGTCAGTTTTCTGCAACTCAAACCATACCAGCCTTGTGCGCAAACAGTGGCGGAGACAAACGTGAGGGAGGGAGACTTTGGCTTGCCATGGCCACAAAATGACAACGATTTTGCAATAGAAGCCCGCGGAGAGCTGTGGGGGGGGGGGGGGGTGGAAATGTGGCTCTATTGTCCAGTTTCTGGCAAAATTCAAGTTTGTTATCTGATTATTCTTGTCAGTGAGAGACCGTATACATACATAAAGTTATCAAGACTTTGTTTCCACATGCGGTGGGGTTTACTAATGATCACTGCAAGCGCTCTAACACGAACTACTACCAGTACAGTTACTACAACCACTACTACTACTACTATCACTACTACCACTACTACTACTGCTGCTGCTACTACTACTATTACTACTATTATTACTACTTACTACTTCTACTACCATACTACTACTATTAGCATACACACTCACACACCAACTCTAGCCTGGACTATTCACTTGCACTGGTTCAGTCCACGGCTATTGTTGTCCTGACAATACAGAGTGGCGTGACAACATTGACGGCATTGTATTTTTTTATTTCTTATAAATATTATTAATTTTGTATTTCTAGAACTTTTTTTTTTCTTCTGCTCATGTTACTATCAGAGATTAGAGACGCCTGATGAATAATTCCATTGTTGGCTCTGTCTGTAGGGCTCACTACAAAATTCGGAAAGACTGAAATTGAATCTTTCGCATCATCTTTATTCTATCATCAATTCTGGTTACCTAGAAATTCGAGACAGTACCAAATCAGAATTAAATAATCTAAACGGAAATACTGAACACTGAATAACAACTACATTTTCTGTCTTGTATAACACACGTTACATTTACAATAATGGGTATCAGCGGAGAACCAGCGTATACACTCCCAATATAACTGTTTAAATCTAATTTGGATATGAACTATTTCCATGAGTTGTTATGGAATGCCATGACCAAAATCTGTTGTTTCTCCTCGTTACTTTTTACGGATTTATGGGAAAAGAGACACGTGGAGTGTCTATTACCAAAGTGTTAGAGTCACTGAGAACCGGCTTGATTGCTATGAAGACGGATCAGCACTGGACTATTGGTTTGCTAGTCAAAATAATATGGCCAAAAGAAACAGTTGTATGTAACAAAGCCTCGCGTAAGAAATAATAGAGAAACAGCATGGATGGGCTGCGTTCCAACAATCCAAGTCTGGAACTCGCAGACAAGTACCCGTATTTGTGATACATTCTACGATTTTTTTTATTTGTTCAATATAGATCTACTCGTTAAAAAAAAAAAAAATGTGTTCGATTTTCTCTCCTGTTACATTTTTTTTTTTCCTGCAGAAGGCCAATCGACCCAAAGTTTGATTTGTCTTCCCTTTTCTTTTTCCTTTTTTTGTGTCGTTTCTGTATTATTTCTTACACGAGGCTTTGTTACATACAACTGTTTTCATTTTTCCATATTTTGACTTTGCCTCGAGTCTTGCTGCGACCTCACAGATTTTCTGTATGTTTCTTTTTTTTTTTTTTTTAAATACACTATTGGTTTCCTGCCTAGCTGAAAGATGTGAGGTTTACGTTTTCTGAAATTGGTTGTGTGGGTTACACTGGAGACGGTGGATAAAACTGTCACAACATTTCCCCTGACACAGTCAGAATGCTGACAACGCTTGCTGCTTTCATAAGGGACCTTGGAGTGGAATACGGCAGGAAAAGGTTCTACGCCTGGATACAATCACACACTGAGGGTTTGAATTTTCTTTCTTTTACAAACACATACAGATACCTAACCACGCGACCATATACATACACCAATACAAAATAAACAACACCAGATGCACAAACATATATTTCTATATTTCTAATATGAAATAATAATATGAAGTGTTTTCGTGCGAATACAATCTCTTGGGTAACACGATATCATAAGGCAAGAGAGCCAGTGCTGCATGATTATGACAAAAATGCACTCAGATATTTCAGAATCAACGAGCAAATACAATATACTTCACAACAACAACAAACAAACAAGGGCAGTGTCCAGTCTGTGTTAACTTCAGTGAGGATAGAATCGATGCAACTCCTAGCTGAAGCCAAGAAAAGAACGATCACATTACATAATAGAATGGAATGGACATTCCAATTAAAAGGCTCACAAAGTGAATGAAATCCTGGCAGTATAGAGTGGCAAACGGCGAAACTGGACACAATACAAGGTAGATGGAAATGAACACAACAGATTTGCATTCAACAAAACATTACTATCTCACGTCAACACATCACATTTAGGTTGAGAGAAACGAAACAGGAAGTACTGTAACTGATAATACACTGTTAATATGTTTTGTTCCTGGCCGAGCAGTCTCAGGTAAGCTCAAGCAGCTTATTGGTGAAATACAAGTGATCAGTTAAATACCAATTGGCTTAAACTCAAGGGTTTCAAGATGTCGAGCTGAAGATAGTTTGGAGACGAAAACAATCGATTACAGGGAAAATCTTGAAATAAATAATCCAACTCACGCACAAGAACCTCATGACAAAGTCGTTCTTGAGAATGACAATACAACAGATTGGCCACCTCCAGACATTTGAATAAGTTGCCGTACTGGCAGGCGCGCGCCGGTTGTCAATAACTCATAAGCTGGGTGGTCATAATTCTGATTCCACTCAGAGGAAATGGAGGGAAAAAGCCGTGCGGCCATAACTGAATTCAGAAACAAAAGCAAGGCGTAATATAAACTGATAAAACAAAGACAGAATGTTATTTGTAAATTGATATATTATCGAATGGTTACAAATAAAAATATTTGTTGAAAATGACGATGACATAGGTAAATGTTGCAAGATTTGAAAAAAAAAATAAGTGAAGTGATATAATTGTATAACAATGCTTGACCCTTAGACAAAAACTTCTCAATAAAGAATCTGTGAAGTGAATACACTTCGCACTAATGTACGAGTATTTGGCGCTCCTGACTTCTAACATAACATACTTTTTGGGTTCGTGGCTTGCTCTAGAGGGCAACGTCCGAGCATACTTTTGAGCTACAACTCTACCCGTGCAATTGCGTGAGAATTAAAATAGCAAAGCGCATCTGAACAGAACGTGCCTGTCTGTTTCTACGTATGCGAGCATAGATGTGCGTGTGTATGTTAACGCTATGGCTGCCAAGCGCACTAACAGCATTAATTCCCAATCGATCCCTCGTGATGTCCATTTTCCACTCATGTATTCGCTATGATAGTTTCACAAGTGTCATGTCTGTTTGTCTAGTTTTTGTTTAATGTTATGAAATTTTAAACGCCGTGTCATAAAAGAGAACAAAGAGGACTAATGAGCCTTGCAGCCGTTGAAGATTTAGATAGATTGCAGGTCATTGTGCTCTTGCATTTTAGGTTTGGTTATTGTCACGATTAAGGTTGATGACCTTGTACGCCACGAGTATAGAGGGGGTAAACTTAGTAGGGGAGAAGGGGAGTTTTTTTAAGTTGTTGACTAGCATGAAAGATTACTATCACGAGGAAGGTCGGTGGCCTTGTGCGCCACGAGTCTAGGGGGGTGAGCTTAGCAGGGGAAAACACGGTTTTTAACATTGTTGACGAGCGTGGATAGATACACACGACTCGCTTTAAACTAGTCGCGTGTGCAAAAACCTCGGGAGTATAAGTAGAGGAGAAGCTCGACCCACGTGGTTCCCAAATTATTCGTTCCTAGAGGAAGACGCAGCGAGAAGTGGTCCGGGCGACAGGTGGAAGGTCGTGCCATGGGGACCAGGGGTGTTATGTATGTGAGGAATCTATGAGGTTCCCAAGTTATTCATTCCTAAAAGGAAGACGCAGAATTTATCGGTCCGGGCGACAAGTGGAAGGTCGTGCCAGTGGGGACCAGAAGTGTTAGGTGTGTGAGGGATCCATGATGTTCACATGTATTTCCCAATAAGAAGAATTTAATCGGTCCGGGCGACAAGCGGAAGGTCGTGCCATGGGGACCAGAAGTTGAGGAGTTCTGATGATAGGATGGGAACCCATCAGAAGCTCTTGATTTGCGATGGCGGGTGTGAACCGTCGATGTGCTGTGTGTGTTTGCAGAAGAAGAGTCTTTGAGGACGGGCTGATAACCCCTCAAGGAGCTAGTAATCTACGATGGCGGGTGTGAACTGTGTGTTCTTATTTGTGTGAAGCCAGGGACGTCTGTTTCCCCTTTTATCGTCGAAGTTAGAGATCTAGAAAGGATCGTGTGAACTCTGGAGACGTGAAACTGCATCATCGAGGAGGGCAGCTGTTGACAGAGACTATTAAGTATACGTAGTTAAGTTTATAGACAGAGGGATTAGATCTAGATGTGAAACGGGGAATAGAGAATAGCCATGATCCCCAAGAGTAAATTTGAAGTATCTCTGTTTTTGTGATTATGTATGTGATTATCATGAGTTGAATGTTTTGACATAAGTTTTGTCATGCATTTATAATTAAATATCGTTTAATTTAAATTTCACTCCATGTGTCCGTTGATCGCTGGTCTGCTTGCTTGGCTTGTTAGCTGGGTTTGAAAGGTAAATAAGTTAGGTACTTATCACACACGTGGTCGTGACCATCTTCATGCACGTGATCGTGACATTGTATTATGCTGATCTGCATGAGAGAGCAAGTGGGTAAATAGATACGTGAATGAGGGAGTAAACCTGTGAGTGAGCAGGTCCGTTTACGGTGTGGGTATGTAGGATGATTAATACCTTCCATGTTGTTAATGCAGGATTAGGGGGTTATCGTAAATTCCAGTACAACGGCACATTTTTGCCTCCAAGATCCACACGAACGTCTTTAATCACGTTCGCTTTCAACACCCTGAAATCATTTCATTTGATCTTACACCTGACCAAACCCCCTTTCATTTTTTCCTTTCCTCCACCTACTTTCAAAATCACAAGATCTGAGCAATACTCACACCCAAAATCTACAAGAGCTAGATGCCATATTTATATAATGTCCCCGCTCCTTACCACACGGATACATGCACACCACACGATCTCCTGATGTGACTTCACTCAACTAACGATATATCAGACAAGTACCATTATCAAGACCCTCCCACTCCTTACCGCCACTTTCACGTCATACAGGCCATTATGTGCTTGACTTGTTACATCAATTCAGTCTTGTAACGATCTACTCAAAAACACAAAGTTACTTGTCCCCATAGATATACACTACTAAACGGCGTGTCCCTCATCTCATATCTCTGAGTAAACACATACACAGGTGCAGGTACACAGAACCATTTGGGCCGGGCATGTCTGCTGCTCTGGTGGGCCGATGAAGACTCGGAATCTGTACCCGGGAAACAATCGTAGTTCTGGAATTTGGATACCGACATCCACCCATACCAATCTTACTTGAGTTACATGTTACCCTAATTCCTGCGTTGTTTGTGTGAATTGTTTGCTATACTAGTGGTGAATGAGGACTGAACTGTACAGGAAGGTGCTCACATGACTTTCCTCAGGTGACGAATGAAGGTGGTTAGTTTTGCTTGAGACACAGTGACAGGCAAATACTGAAACAAACAGACAAGGAAGGCTTGGGTCGATTACATTGTCCTAGAAACAGAAAATGATACGCTGACAAGAATTTGCTCACTGTGACTGATAGAGTAAACTTGAGAGACAGTTAGAGCGAGAGAGAAAGAGAGTTATCTTACAAACACGAGGAGATCTTGAGTGACAAAACTCTTGCTATGTGATATATCATCTGTACTTCCGTATTCCTTTCCTACTTTACTCCCTGCTTCTTCTTCCAGTTTGTTTTTTCTCTTTTTCAAGCTCCATCTCCACCACCCAAGAAACAAAATAATAATAATAATAATAAAAAAAAGAGTGTTCCACTAAGAAAGAAGAAAAGAGGGGGTGGGGTTTGGGGCAGGGGAATATGTGTTACTAGACCTAGGTGTACCAGAAATAGACCTATCTGTCCACTACACGTAGCGTCCAAGTAATGTGGTCAGTTTTTGGCAATGGTACCTGTTTGGCCATCACTTCGGCCACTCAGTTACACATAATATGGTATTGATCAGGGCGGCTCATCGCTGGCTCTGGGTGCAAATCTGCATGCACTTACTCATGTCATTGTGAGTGTATGAAAGTGGGGGAGGGAGGATGCCTTGCTGTCTGTAGGGGTAAGATGGGGTATACTCATTGCTGCCACCTCCCTGTGTTTGCTGATACACGTGCAACTTGCCAACAGGCGTCACAACACGTGTGTGCAATACGAAGGTGTTGAGTAACCCTATGGTATCCACTTCTTCCTCCGTTGCCGTCAGTAGCCATGAAATTTGGCGTAAGAAGGCATTAATTTCTCTGGTCTCTGTCTATCTTACTATTCTCTCTCTCCCTCTCTCTCTCGCTCATTTTTCTCTCTCTCTCCCTCTCGCTGTTCTCTCTCTACCTCGTCTCTCTGTCGCTGTCACCCATTCTCTCTCTCCTCTCCTCTCTTTCTCTCTCCCTCTCGCCATCACTTTCTCCCCCCTCCCTCTCTCTCTCTCTCTCTCTCTCTCTGTATCTATCTCCTAAATACATGATTGTATATCCCAAGGCGTTCAGTTTCAATCCTGTATCCTCAAATCATCTAGCGCTGTCAAAACACAAACGAAACATTAACTAACGTGGTGAAAATAATTCAGACTTCCTTAGCTTTTTCATATTTTGTCTCCGACTTTCTTACTCCCTTCCATTAAGATAAGACCTGTTGCTAAGATATCGTTCATTTCCTCATCATACACCTCAGATCTACCCCTGATCTACCTCTGCTTGTACACAGGGACCACAGGATCACAAATATGGATCGCTTATCTATCTCCCCCTCTTTTCTTTTTGTCTTTCTGAGTCTGCGCCGGCCGAATCTCTCAACCTGCCATATATCTGTGTATCTTTTCTTTCTTAACAAAACAGGTGCTTTTCTCCCCAGTCTCTGCTGGTGTGAAGAATTGTATCATTCTCTCTCCAAATTCTCCCAATCTTCTTCTCGCCCCCAGAGTTTTCGTGCTGCTGCACATTCCTGACTATTATTCTCCTTACTTAACATCGCAAAATAAAGCATACTTTAGTTCCAACCAAATTTTACCACTACCCCTACCTACCGACACTGCCCACCCCCCCCCCCCACTTACGCCCCCGCAAGTTAATCATTAACCTATTACACGCGCATCTCAGGTAATGATCTTGTCGTCATCTCGATATGGACCTCCCCCCCCCCCCCCCATCCTTCTTTTTCATTTAAATCGACTCTGCATTCAAAACTCTCATAAATGATTTTTTTTCGCCCCCACCCCCCCCCCCCCCCTTTTGTTTTTAAAGATGTCTTACATAGTTTCATAATCAATTTCCTGCAACGATCTTGAACACCCAAAAGATGCAACAGTCCAACCCTGCAACAAAACCGCGCATGACAGCATATTTCTATATTATCAGTCTCGCAATAATGATTAGCCAGGTAGCAAGAAAGTTTGGCATCAGACAAGCAAGATCTTTGAGTTGATTTTTCGTACCCTTTTGACATGAATAAAAAGATATATCAGAGTGGTGAGTTTTTTCCTCCCGCGCTTGCCACATAACTGGGTTTTAAAAACATATTTTGTTTATTATCTGTTTTCGTTTCGTTAACACTCCCATCCATCCACACAATGCAGGAACGTCAGTAAAGTTTTTGTGTGTCTTGTGTGTGTTTATGTGTAACTGCTGGAGTGCACGTGCAAGCACGCGTGCAGCCGCGGGTACATCTAAAACAGTAGTTCTCGACTTTTCTAAAACTTCCTACCTCCTACATTATTTTGTGTTTTACTAGACTGAAACCCTTCATATAAACGGGAGTCAAATGTCCTAGTAGTGTGAAAGCCCCTGGGACATCTATATTACAACGGTAGCTCTTAACGTGTTTTAATTTGTTGCCACCTACAGCTGTGTATCACCAGTATGAAATCTGTATGTATAAACATAACTTAAATGGTTTAGTAGTATGAAAAGAAAATGGACTTTACAAAGTAGAACAGAATGCAGATACAACAGTTCCAACCTTAACAACTACATGGCAAGATTCAGTGTGCACCGAAAGTTTTTGTTCAGTGAACGTACATATTGTGCCACATTCGTAAAATGTCGCCTAAACCCTTTGGCGAGTTAAGAGTTCAATTATTTACGGCGTATTCCTCGGTGGCGCCTATTTGCAGCTCTTGTCTAGTCTATATGGTCTCCCACCGCATTTCGTTTTTTCATGCCAAATTTCAGAGAGATCCATTCAGAAGTTTTCAAGTAGTTTATTCACACGAAAGGGGTTTTCTTGTATCTATATAATATTTTGGTTACTCGAAACTTTGGTCACCTAAGGCTCAGGAACCGCACCACACTCAGGCTTCCAACTTTGCACAACAGCATATTATCAATGCGAAATTAATATGGGCTATATTAGAAATTATGAACTGTTCAGGCTTCTACGTTTCATTTTTCATTGTTTCGGCATCATTTAGATCTATTTCAAGTCATGGTTCGCCATTTTAAGGTTTCATTGAGGAAATTGCGCTCTACGTCACCATTTACTCATTGCCGGCCGAAAGTTAACTTATCACATCTGTGTATTCTGCAAAAATTGTGGTGTAACAAAACGATCTATGAGTCTTTGCATCAAATCTAGGTGCCGTTATGAATGCCACCTAGATCTAGATATACCGCTGGATGTGATACATGGAAATTTTGCAAGATTTATCTTGCCGGGGTTGGCTAGTTTGTACATAATTATTGTGTAGCTATAATTCCCCCGAGACTGTTCAGCAATTTATTATTTTCAAAACCAGGCCGACCAACACTACTAGGGCAAGCCAGGCCACGGCAAATAAGTTAGAGATCCGAGCTGAACGTCCATAGAAATTATCATCCAACATCTGGAATAGCAACAACAACAACAACAGCAAAAATGCGACTGCGTACTTTCATGATACTTGACCGTTGAGTGCATTATTTAACAGCATTTCCCCCCGGGAAATCCCCAAATTTCCCCTAAGGGAATATTTTCCCTCCAGGTTACAGAACCACTGATTTAGATGTATCCAAGACGAGACAGAGGTCGGGAATCGCGGGATACCGGGAAATTAGCGAGATAACGGAAAAACCGAGACAGGAAGAATGCCATGCCAAACAGTGGATGAAAAGAGTAGAAAGAACCAAAAAAAGAAACTGATACAGCTATGAAGAGTAGATTTGTCTCCCATTTGTTAGCAATTATCTAAATCACCAACATTATCTCCCTTGATCAGATCCGTCGGCAGACCACGTGATCACGTCTCGCAAGCTTGACTGGCGCAGGAATTTTTCCACAAAACTGGTGGAGATCAGACATTAGCGACAGTGAGAGAGAGAGAGAGAGAGAGGGAGGGGGGACGGAAGGGGGGAGAAATCGACAGTAACACAAACAACAACAAATATGAACAGAATCAGTGAAAAGCGCTAGTCACGTTTTTGTGGTTGTAAATTACCACTCCACAATGACAGAAGGGCTTGTCTCAACAAATAATACCATAGCAAATAATATCGTGTTTTTTTTATCCCTACTATCCTATAGGTCACTCGTACTTGACAATTGCTGATTCTACTATGGTATTTTAAAAACAAAAACATTATACTTGCTGTAGACTTACGTATTGATAATGCACATAATATTACTTCTTCTACATTTATTTATTGATGTACTTTTATAAATAAATAGATTTAGCAATAATATCTGTGTTACTACACCCATCAATTTCTTCGCCCCAGTCATGTATTTTTATATGACTTATATAAATAGACATTTAGCACGGCTGATATTTTCTTTGTGGAAAGAAAGATAGTTTTTCTATCCCCTTCGGGCAGTTATTGATCTGGTAATGGGCTAGGGTGGTGAATAAAAAAAAATACAAGAAAACCCATATAACTGCCCGTCTTTTACCAGGAACATCGTGTCCACTCACTTTATTTTCTGCATGCTGAGGGGACTGGGCGGAGCAGTCAGAACTAATGTTGACTGTCCTTAGTGATTGTCGGTAAATGGGCTTTTATTTCCTGTCTGTTGGATCTCTAGTTTCTTATTACCCACATGGACTTCTCTCTCTCACTCTCTCCATCTCCCTCTCTCTCGCATTCTTTCTCTCTTTCCCTCTTTCTCTCAGTCTCTCTCTCTGTCTCTCCCTCTCTCTGTATCTGTCGGTCTGTCTCTCTTTCTCTCTCTCTCTCTCTCTCTCTCTCTCTCTCTCTCTCTCTCTATCTATCTATCTCTCCCTCTCTCTCTCTATCTCCCTCCCTCCTCTGCTATGTTTGCTTTTCCTTCATTTTATTTCTTTATCATTTAGTTCTCATATTAACTTCTCCCAGCTATCGTTCAACTGTACAAACTCAACTTCTTTAGTCGAGGCGCACTGAAAAGTTGCTAAAGGATTTATTTTTTAAAATATTATTTCTTTGCTTTGTCATTTGAATGATTTTATGGATGCATCTAATGGCCTAATGTACGTCAACTGTATGTGGTTTTTGCGTTAATAAGGTGCTCAGATACAAATATTAGAAGAGGAAGGGCTCATCAGCAAACAGTGTGGTTTCTAACAGAGAACGGCCTTGACTTACAATCCCGGACTGTGGCATACAATAATGAGACGAGGATTAGAAAGCAATAGAACAGGACGGTGGACGGCTATCTTACTCATAATTATATCCTAGAACACGCAAAAGTTTAACATCATGACAGACACATTATCGACTCTCTCTCTCTCTGGCTCTGTCTCTCCACTAACATCCTTAGCAAGTTCCACTTGCACAGAATGCCAATTATAACCTGGAGAGCCACTCATGTTGCAGCCATTCTCGACTCTGACATTCGACGTGCACACGTACTGCATGTTTCATGTTAAATTCCATTATGGGCCACGCGTTGCTCACTCTATCAAGTTTCCGATACTGTTTTCTTGTTGAAGCAAAGGGGGCTCGCCCTTGGCCCATTTCATTCCATGACGCAGCTGAGGGCCACAATAAAAAAACGATCAGATTAACTCACACCTTTTCCCTACGAGAAACAGTAAATTTAAAATGCTAAATCCCCCTTCATTCCTCCATTGTACGTGTTTTTAAAACGCACGAGTTTCTCTGGATTGTAATCGTTTTATTTGATATTTCGCAACTTTAGTTCTTGTTTGGCCTATCTCCATTTTCTCAAAAACTGGAGATTTTTTCGTATTTATTACAGGTATAATAAATGCACATTCCGGCACTTAAAGTAGGTTGTGGTACTTACCAAGCTGTTTCACAGTTCCGATTAACTTTATTCTAACCCATTATCATGATAACTAAAGGCGCGAACGTTTAATATCGAATTTCTCGGTTGTGCAAAAAGTGGAGTTGGAGCAAACAAGAACTGACGTCGTGATTTAGTGGAGATGAAGTTACAGCACTAAGGCTACAGTCATGTCAAGTCAAAAGTAAGTTGTTTTTGTTGTTTTCGTCAATTAATAGATCGTTTTACCTCTTGTGGAAAAAAAACTGTCAAGAGTTGGAGTCACATGAAACAACAAGACAGAAAAATGACACCAGCTTTTGGTTGAACAAAAAAATGTCAAAAAACTGCTAGGCCATCTTATTCATGGCGTAGAATTCAGTGTTTAGAGCTCATCTGCCATAATTGAGGATAATTTACACAAACATTACCATACTTAGCAATATTCACGTACAGCTATAATACACAGAAAGAGCACGGTGTCCCACTGTAATCTGCTCGTTAACTTTAACATTTTCTGTATAAATGGCTGGCATTTACTTGAAGAAAAGCAGATCTGGAACTGACACGTCAATGTACACACATCCTCCTGTACGGCTGGCATATGAGAGCTGTCTTGTCTTCAATGATGATCTTTCATTGCCAAATGATGAAAATAGCATAAATAGATCGTGATGAGAAAGATGAGAGAAAGACAAGCAAACAATATGAGCCAAAAAAAATCTTAGTAGGTTGTCGGAATGATGTATTGAAAAGATGGAACGAATATATTATTGTTATGATTATAACTGAAAATAGGTTGGAAACAAACAACAACAAACAAAGAATATAAGCGAAACAAAAACAAGGGAAACACTGGCTGCTAAAATGATGTACTGAAAAGATGGAACATATACACTGTTGTTATTATAAATGGAAATAGATTGGGAAAAAAAAAAAAACGACAAAAAACTTCGGCTATAAGGAGAAACCAAATCGAGGGAAATACTTTATTTGTTACTGTAAGCAGTGCAAGTAAGTTAATGTAAAGAAACAACTGTGAAGATAGCGCATTTCTAATGGCTATGGATATGCGCTATATAAATGCCATCCATTATTATTATGACTAAAGTGCATTGATA
Source organism: Onchidella celtica (assembly GCA_963931925.1). Classification (NCBI taxonomy): domain Eukaryota; kingdom Metazoa; phylum Mollusca; class Gastropoda; order Systellommatophora; family Onchidiidae; genus Onchidella; species Onchidella celtica. The sequence continues at coordinate 38,342,371 of OZ007567.1, forward strand.
TAGAAAGTTCTTTTAAAAGGTGACGACACTATTGTACGGCATGACAGAAAGGCGTTCGGATCCTTTAATTTCTTCCGGAGTCAGGGGGGGGGGGGCGTGGCCTTAGTGAGCGTTGCATACACTGAAGAAACACGTGATAGTCGTTAAATAGCGAATACACGGAGACGGTGGGATTACAGCTGGATGACACAAAATCAAGGAGAAAGATTATGGAAAGATGTAAAGTTATGGGAAGAACAAAGTATACAAAAGAAGAATATGAATGGTGAATGCACAGTGGAGGGGGATAAGACAGATAGTAATTCACTGTCCTCGCTAATTTTTGTCATTACATGTCCAGCTTCCTATGAGTAAACTTTTTATTTTCTCTCTCTTTCGAGCTTTCTTTCTCTGTCTGTCTGTCTGTCTGTCTGTCTGTCTGTCTGTCTGTCTGTCTGTCTGTCTGTCTGTCTCTCTCTCTCTCTCTCTCTCTCTCTCTCTCTCTCTCTCTCTCTCTCTCTCTCTCTCTCTCTCTCTCTCTCTCTCTCTCTCTCTCTCTTTCTCTCTCTGAACCTGTTTTCGAATTCTCACGCGCCTACCCAACCTAATTTTGTAAAAGTTACTGCAGACAAAATTACAAACTGTGAGATTAAAAGAGGAAAAAAAAAATCTGCAGCTGTTTCAAGAAAATCAATAGTACTTCCGATAATCGGTGCCGGTGTACTCACTCACGGTACCCTGAGTTCCGGGTGAAGCGAGTAAGTAGTAAGAAGAAAGGGCAGAATCGTGCCAGTGAAAATATGTCATGTATCGTCATGCGTGGCCCAGTCTTTGTTCCACAGTAGACATTAATACTTATCAATAGATACATTACAGTGTGGGGTACAATAATTATTAATGGATGGATGAATGGGTGGATGCATCGGTGGGTTAATGGATGGGTGGATGGATGGATAGATTGGTGGATGGATGGGTAGACTGACGGATGGGTGGATGGATGGTTGGATAAATAGATCAATGGATAGATGGATTTTACGTGGTGTACCTTGTAACCACCTCTCTCTCTCTCTCTATCTCCCTCTCTTTCTATCTCCCCCCCCCCTCTTCCCCCCTCTCTCTCTCTCTGAAGACATAAATTCTTACCCCCACCCACCCCATCTCACCATCTCATTCTTATATACAACGGACTCCTGCCCGTGAGTAATAAACTATAGAAAAACTATTATCGCCCTCATTATAGCATATCTGGGAAATTCTATCCCAGCTTATACCTCCCAGGAGCACTACTTATCTATTGTGACCAGAGGCTTCACGCAAACAAACAGGCGCCCGCCCCCACCCTAAATCCTCTGTAATACACCCGACCTCTGGGGTTTGATGTCCCCAGTCTATCTTATGTCCCAGCCCTGCCTTAAATGAACCGACCAAGTATGGATGTGAAATTGCTACCAGTAACCTAGGAGTCCCCCTTGGTCAAACAGATAACTGAAAATTGGCGAAAGTAAACGTCACTCCCAAGCAAACACATCCGTCTGGATCGGACTGGAGCTATTTTTCTCTTTAGTCTGATCACCTCCAGCCAGACTGTTGGTGCGCTAGTCTGTCTGCTCTGCTGATCGGAGACTTGTCGTCGTGATGTCAGCACTGTGACCAGACCGTGGTCAGTAAGGGTCAGCAAGGAATCAATTTGCTCATTTTTTGCTTCTCTCCGTGCTTCTTTTTAATCCAAACATTAGCCAGTCTTTCCATCCTTACTCGTGTCCCTATCTCTCCCACCCCCCCCCCTTTCTACATTCCACTGACTTCCGATTCTGGTGGGGTTGTTTTTTTTTATCTGGGATGTATTTCGGTGTTTGGATCTGCCACACATCTGGGTAGGTTGTTTTTTTTTCTTGCTTTCCTAGATACAGACACCCCAAATTAACAAATCGGAGACAACGTGACCAGACATGAGCAGACAACAAGGGACTCGCAAGCACTGGAACTATTTTCAAATATAATTAACCTCATGGACATACATTGTTATGTGGTCTTCCTTTCGTCAAGCCCTCCATTCCATCCTTTGTTACACTATTCAACATATATTGATACAGGACCGATAACTTGATTCTCTGATAAAACGAACAGCTACAATGATCACGTACAGGACATGTTTACATCATACACTTATAAACCATTCATCTTCTACGGGATCGAAGATAACAAAACTGCGTAAGTTAGCAAGCTATTGGCCGGGCTTTAAGATTATCAGATTAACTGAAAAACCCATGAAATTGTCGACCCTTGCCGGTGAGCTTTGTTTAATAGAAATGCAAGGAAACGCAGAGAAGATATAAAATTACATAAAGACAAATACGATCCAACCCCCGGATATAGCCTCAAGCCTTGTGATACATGCATTACGAGAGGAGGGGTCGCGTCTCCCTTTGGCTCTGTTAACTCGAATCGAATTCATTGTAAGCGTACAGTACACAACCCTCTACCTACAATTATGCAAAACATCGGAGGTATACAAAATATCATTTCTGTTATACATAAATCACAGACAGTTTCAAGCTGCTGATCAAAATAACGCCATCTTCGATCCCTGATCAATCTTTACCCGCCAGCGTTTCAACCTGGTTGGCTTTAGGTCAACGTGATCTCTCACTTAATATGTTTGAAAATAATTGACATAACAATTTTCACAGCCAGCAAATTGCTTTGAAGACCCATTAAAGTTTGCTTCGAGCAACATGTCTCTTAATACAATTGATTGTATACCAAATCAAAAATAACGTGTGAAGAAGTGTGAACAAATTTGAAATAAATTATTTCGTAACGCTTAATGGCGAATATAGAATTCTTGATATTGAATTCTTAACATGATTTAACACACATCTGAATTCTGCAGAGGCTCGAGAAGTCGGATGATTAGTTTTACAGAATTTTTGTTCCATATAAAACGGACGTTTCCACAAACTGTCAATGGCCTGTTTGAAAACTGAATAGTTTTCAAGTGCTCGGCAATCTCAGAAAGAATTAACGATCTCACAGTCCACACGTCTTTCAAAAGAGTCATTAGAGTAGGCAGTCCAGCGTAATATTCCTAATACTCACCATAATGTAATAATGAGGAAAAATACTAAAAACTGTTAAGTAACGGTCCGTATTTCGAAAGTTACACAAGGTTCTAAACTGTCTACTGATGGAGGAAGTAAGTTCTTTCAAACACCATGCATTTTTCAGCTCCTTGCATATTAGAAAATAACTGCAGTAGTAAAGAAATGAAAATTATCAATGTATTCTATTGTTTATAATAGAAACGTTTAAAAAGGTGGTCTACAGATCTAATAAGAAAGACTAAGGAAGATCACACATTATATTAACATACAAATATGCACTGTGCGCAAGAAAGTATCAAAAGCGTGGCCATTCAAACATTTGACTAATTACTTATACATAAAACACCGACAAAACATTTGTTAGATGCTGTATATCAGATACTGAAAATGACGGTATATTTCTTTCCCTTTAAGAGGGTATCATACTAAACCCGGAATGTCATAGCCAGTTGCTATTAGCAAAATGTACACATAAGAAATAATGGCAGAAGCTGACTGTGTCTGGCCGGGCTTAGCATGATAGGATTTTGCCGGATTAACTAAGAATATATAGGAGATTATGGTGCACTTGTCTGCCAGCAGCGGACTGTGCCGTTCCAGACTGAGTAAGATACAGCCCCCCCCCCCTACCCCTTAAGTCGCCGAATTTTACACGCTGTTTGTTGTTGATCCAGCGCCATGCTTGACGAAGACACTTATTTTGCTTCTTGTTCCAAATAACATGGATCGCAAAAGATTTATCTGAAGGAGTTTTGAGTGGAATTTTAAGGGGAAAACAAAACGTCTAGGTCGACCCCTGATTACTCGCAAGAGTCATCAGAATGAAGACAGGTAAACCTGGAGCGCAGGCAGCACACTCTCATTGCATAGCAATCTGGTTGTGCACAGTCTGAGGTTCTGCTGTCTTCTGGCCAAATTTATTAGCAGTGTAAACGTCGTTGTCTTAATTTCTTCATTAAGTGTCAAACACTGGTAGATAACAACAAAACCATTTTCATTTGTGATTATCAGCGCCCTGATTCCTAAGTGTAAGGAGATCTCAGACTGGTGCCAGCCAAGACAATTTTTGGCGAAGTTTCACACACTTTTACATTATTGTGGTGGGCTAATCAAGCAGTTATGTTGAACATAAATATCTCAGTCGATCCAATCTGTCGATCCATGCATTTACCACTCATGCAAACACTCACTTGTTTCCGTACTCATTCACTTGCTCCTTTATTCACCTATACATCCACCCAATTTATCAATCAACCCATGTATCAGTCACTACGAAATGTACACAAAATAAACACCCCGGTCTGACTAATCTCGTAATCTGTTGGAGACAATTAATTCTAATCAGTTTCACCTTGATGACTAATGTAAAAACTTGATAGAACTTGACGATATTTCCTACGATAATGACGATAACTTAACTTCTCCAGCTGTGCCAGATGGAAAAAAAAGAACAAATTTCATTTAGTGATAACTGTAACAAAACACACCAAATTGCTGAAAGAAATATGTAGTTGCCAGGCATTTAAGATGCTCAGATCATATACAGGGGATATATAAACTTTATATATAAAACATGAGTTAAAACTATGTCTTATTTCACCTGCCCGAGTGATTGCCTACGCGCACACGCATGCGCACCGATAACCTCACATTTCATCACCTTAACGCCTGTTTCACACACAAAAGCATTTCCTCTAGCAAGCTGAGCGATTAAACAAACGATTTTCTGAGCACTGAGTTCACTTCTTACCTGTACAAACTATGCCTGACTTCACAAAAGAAGGAGTTCAATCCTGAACAGAACCGATTTTCCTGTCTCTTCTCCTGAATGTTTTATCCTGTGCTTGTCAGGGTACTCGCGTAGCATTCCCAATTTTATGCATGTTGTCACGAGTGGAGTGATTGCAATTAAGGGGATTGCTACAGAGCGGGTGTAGAGTAAGAAGGACTCACAGTAGACAGCAAGTTAAGCGTGCTGTTGTGAGTATTGGGGGGGGGGGGGTCTGAAGGAGGCGAAAGCGCTGTATAACTATCACTGCAAGTTAGAAGGTCCTAGGGAGCGGATCTGTGAATAATAGCCCATCGGGCAGAGATAAAAGGAAGCAGTCGAGAAGACTAGTGAGAGTCTTTCCAGTTATGACTGGTATGTAGAATGTTGATTGATTATTATGATTGATGTATTATATTATATTCGTCTATTACCATGATGTGAATAAGTATATGTGAGGAATGTGGAAGTCCTTGATATTGGATATAGCAATGTGCGCCATGAGCGATAGATGAAAGTGAGTTCATGGATTTGTAGCGCGAGTGAGTAGTGTGTACTCCGATGGAGGTGTGTTACCGTAAGATGTGTGGTGAGTGAAAGGTGAACTAGTGTGTGTACGCTTCATGGATTGTAAGGAGAGGTGGAGTGAATAGAAATGGTAGGGTATTATACCAATGTAATGTTATTCTTGTAGGTGTCGGGGACGGGCCGCAGAGCCACCTCGATGAGCACAGGGGATAGGCCAGCATAGGGCCGGAGGCCACACATAGGCCAGAAGTGAGGCTGTCAGTGCAGGACAGTAGAGGCACATAAAGTCGTGGCAGTCAGGCCACGGGCAGGGGACGTAGATATGAGAGTGAATGAGATACTATGTTGTTGCCATGTTGATAGGCTAGTGAACTGATATTATGTTGTTGCCATGTTGATGGCTATGGAAATAATAATGTGTTATTGCCCTGCGGAGGTGCTAGGGGAGTGCTAAGGTGTATGACAATAGGACGGTGATATTGAGAGACTGCGGTGCCAGTGAATCATTAATGTACTATTAAGACCCTGAGGGGAGAGGCTGAGGCCGAAGTGCCTTTAGGAGTAACTACCGGATTGTGGATCCGAGGGAGCGTGTGTGTGAGAATAAGGCCGTTGTACGGCAGTCATTTCAATAATATAATATATGTAATTGCGCTATTATATGTATAATTATGTTTAATAAATGTGTGAGTCTGATGGGTTGTTTTGTTAAGTGTTAAACTTGTTTGTTCGTGATTGTCGTCCTGTCATAAACTATTACATTTCCCAGTCTGGGATTTGTGACATTGGGGGCTCGTCCGTTGTGACATTGGGGGCTCGTCCATTGTGACTCGTCCATTTTCGTAATATTTAGTTGTAGTTAGTTAGTAGGTAATTGTGCTGTCTTGTTCGTTGGATGAATGGACATTTCATGATATGATTTATGTATAATAATGAATGTATATTGATGCATGTATTGCTATGAATAGGTATTAATTTGTATTTAAACTTTCCAGAGTGTGTGCGTGCAGCCTGAGGAGACGAGCAGCCAGAGCTCCGATTAAAGGGAGGAGTTTTACTCAAAATTTCAAAAGTTAAGTGAAAGTCAAAATTTTTGTGCCCTGGATTGTGGGCTGTTCCTTTAATCTGTCTTTTTCCCTGTTTTTGCTGTTGTTGTCGTTATAGGTTATACGGGCGGTGGCGCGGGTTTGCTGTGTTGAACTTAGTTTATCCTTTTAAAAAGGTGTGGTAAACTTTGGAACTTCGTTCATCACAGTGACCAGTTCTGTAGGGACCTGTATTTTTGTTTAGATTGTAGCGTTCTATCTTCCTCGTTGTTTTAGGAAGACGTTTCTCTTGTCCCTCTTCTACCTTTCTGTAGATACGTTCTTTTTTTTCAGACTCTGTTCTTGTTCGTACCTTGTAGTGTAATCGGCGTAGTAGGTTGCATTTTTTTTTCCATTATAGTTTTTTTTTGTAGAAGCTTTGTCCTAGTCTGGTTCGTTGTCCTTGACGTACTTGTGGTCCTTCTACTGAATTTCCTTATTCTTGTCTTTTCTATTCTTTTTATAATTAATAGTGCTATACATTTTGTAGATATAGAAGTAGTTGTGCTGTAAAGGTAAATTTCTGAATTGTATTCTGAACTGGGTATTGTTATATCTGGTGTGATCTCAGGTCTCTGGTCGTATCGTTAGTGATCATACCGACAGGTTGGTCGTTCGCATAATAGATACCATAACCATAAATCTGTGAAATGGCGGAACTCCAACAACTAATGAAGTTGGGTAAGGAACTTGGCCTGGAGGGAGAGGAGCTACGCGGCTGGATTAAAGAACAACAGGCGGATTTGCGCGATGAGCGTGCTAAGGATAGAGAGCGAGAAAAAGAGGCTCAAGAGCGACAGAGAGAAGAGGAAAGAGAGTTTAAGTTAAAGGAGTTAGAGGCTAAGCAACAGGAAAGAGAGGCTAAGGTTCAGGAGCAGGAGAGGGAGTTAAGGTTAAAGGAGATAGAAGCTCAAGAGCGGGAGACAGACGCGCGAGTAAGAATAGCGGAGTTGGAAATCAAAAAGAGTGCGCCAACAGAAACAGTTGAGCGGCAGGTACCCAATAAAGGTGGCGTTAGGATTAAGCTCCCTACGTTCGACGACCGGAAGGACGACATAGACGCCTTCCTTTACAGGTTCGAACTGAACGCACAATTGCAATGGGGGGAAAATAAGGAATTATGGGCCACGTACCTGGCGTCGCTATTGCAGGGGCGAGCGTTAACCTACTTTAAAGAGCTACAGCGCGAAGACGTGCAAGACTACGATAAGCTGAAGGCTTTGCTGCTTCGCCGATTTGCGCGTACCGAGGAATATTTCCGGGAGCAGTTTAGGCGAGCACGTGCAGATACCAGGGAGGACTTTGCTGCCTTCGTCGCGAGACTAACGGAGTATTTCGCGAACTGGGTAGACTTGGCGCATGTGGGCACGGATTTTACCAAACTGAAAGACTTAATGATCCGTGACCAGCTGTACGCGTCGTGCCACAAAGATCTGGTGGCTTTCCTGAAAGAGAACGAACCCGCGACGGTGCAGGAGGCGTCTAGGTTGGCGGAGGCATACCGTACGGCGCATCCGTCCAAACCAGTCGCCAGGGCGTACGTCCAAGATGCTGGGTACGTCGCCGTTGTCGAGGGGTCGCCGGCAGGACTTGGGGACAGGTCGCGTCGGCGTGGTGCCTATAGCGGGCAAGCCCAGGGGCAGCGTAGGGGCTATCACCAATCACCGGCATATGGACCCGGTAAGTTTGACCGAGCAGGAGGGCTAGGTCGCGGTAATGGCCGGGGCCGACTTGTGACCTTTGCCGATGACCGACGGCATAGGGACTCTAGTTCCGGTCGCGAGGGGTCACGGGGACCCAGGCCTAGAGCAGCACAGGGAGCGGAGTGTTGGACTTGCGGACGCGTGGGTCACTTTTCGCGCGAGTGTAGGGCCGCGAAGTGTTGGAACTGCGGAAGAGCAGATCACATCAGCGTGAACTGCCCGGCAGGTAGGATAGCGGCGAACGTGGACAGTAGCTCCAGTCCATGCTCCCCAAATAAATTTCATCATGCGGCTGCGTGTGTTACATCGGACAACGGAGGCGGACAGTATTCTAAGTGTCCCAGTTGTGAGAAGTTATTATCTTCCGGTGTTTTACCTTGTGGGAGAAAGATCCCCGTCATAAATTCATGTCATACAGGAGGTGGTCTTAGGGTTTATCCGGGGTTTGTTGGGGACGAACCGGTCTCGGTTTTACGAGATACAGGATCTACCGTTGTGGGAGTGCATAGGGACTGCATTCGGGATTCACAGCTTACAGGTGAGACTGTCCCGTGCATCCAATTTTCGGGGGCCATTGAGAAATTACCCATGGCAAAAATAATGATAGATACACCTTTCCTTAGCGGGGAAGTCGAAGCAGTCGTTGGTTGTTTTCCAGGCGCCCAGCTCATCATTGGGAATGTATCCCGGGTAGGTTCCCCTTCCGATGAGAACGTGCAAGCATGGTCGCAATCAAAAGGTATTGACTTTTGCGCCGCGGTCGAAACACGTCGACGGGTAGCGGATAAAGATAAGATTAGACCTTTGGCGACGCCAGCGGTCAACCTAGATATCACGCCAGAGCGCTTGGCGAGATTACAAAGGGAGGACCCATCATTAAACCCATGTTTTGGGGAAGCGCGAACCGAGAAAACGAGGAAATATAAAAACGGGTCATCTTCTTTTTTTGTCCAGGGGGGCATTCTGTTCCGTATGTACGTCACAGTGGCTTCCGTTCAAAAGCAGGTCGTCGTACCACGGTCGTTAATTGCTACAGTATTGCGTCTGGCCCAGGATGTTCCATTAGCGGGTCATATGGGAAGTACTAGAACCAAGGAAAGAGTTCTGAAAAACTTTTATTGGCCGTCAGTATACAGAGATGTACGTTTATATTGTAAGACGTGCAGTGCGTGCCAAAAGACGACGCATAAGGGTCGTTCACCCCAGGCTCGTCGTCAAAAGATCCCGACGGTTTCGGAACGGTTTAGAAAGGTTTCAGTACCTTGTTGATTTAAGAGAAAGACTATCTTCAGCGCGCACTATAGCAGAAGAAGCTTCTGGTATCGCTTCGAAAAGAGCAAAAGACTATAAAGATAGAGGTTCCAAACTGAGAATTTTTAAGCCAGGAGACAAGGTTCTGTTGTTGTTACCTACGGACCATAATAAGTTATTGATGACATGGAAAGGCCCTTATGTTATTGAGCGAGTTGTTTCAAAGGTAGATTACGCTATCCACACTGATGGAACGAGTAAGGTTTTCCATGTTAATATGCTACAGAGATTTTATGAGAGACCACAGTATCTGTGTGCACAGACAAGACCAGAGGAGACTGTCTTCTCTATTGCTTGTACGGGGGTCGTAGACCAGTTGGACTGTGACGTAAGCGACACCGAGGCGCAGGAGGAGTTACAAATTCAATTGCCGGAGTTAACTCCGACACAAGGTTACAGGGACGTAAAAATTAACCCTGACCTTACGAGTTCAAGGAGTAGGGAACTTGAGACCCTGTTAGCGTCATTTCCGGATGTTGTTACGGATTTGCCGGGTCGCACTACGGTGATCCAGCACCAAATAAAGTTGACTTCCGATAAGCCAGTATTTCTTAGACCGTATCCGTTGCCTTTTTCTTCGAGGGATAGGGTCATAAAGGAAGTTGAGTCAATGTTGAAGTTAGATGTGATAGAACCATCAACATCGCCGTATTCATCACCCATCGTCCTCGTGAGGAAACTTGATGGATCGGTGCGGTTCTGTATTGATTTTCGAAGATTGAACACTATTACGGTAGGCGATAGGGAGCCTATTCCGTTTCAGGAGGAATTAATAGCTTCATTGGCCGGGTCCACGTGGTTTTCCAAGATAGATTTGACGAAAGGGTATTGGGAAATCCCGCTTACTGAGGAGTCTAAACAATACACGGCGTTCCAAACGCCCATTGGATTATTCCAATTTAAGGTCATGCCATTTGGGTTGGTAAACGCGCCAGCGACGTTTGCACGATTAATGAGATTGGCGTTGAAGGATATACCTAATGTCGTGTCATTCTTTGATGATATAGCATGCCATACGTCGACATGGTCTGATCATATTCAGACACTAACAGTAATTTTTCAACGATTACGTCATTTTGGGTTAACTGCTAAACCCGCAAAGATGGATTTGGCATGTCCAGAGATAATATTCTTAGGACATATTGTGGGTAGAGGTGTTCAGAGACCTGAAGAAACAAAAATTGACAAGTTAGTAGGGTTGCAAATCCCTAAAACAAAGAAACAAGTCAGAAGCTTAGTGGGAATTTTAAATTATTACAGAAAGTTCATTCCAAATTTTTCCTCCTTGTCATCTTCTCTTACTGACCTTACTAAGAAGGGACAACCCGATAAGGTCCAGTGGACGTCTGAATGTCAGACATCATTTGATAATTTGGTGACAGCATTATCATCGTCACCCATTCTGATATTACCCGATTTTCGATCTAATTTTATCCTCAGAACGGATGCGTCGGACTCTGGTGTCGGCGCTTGTCTTCTACAGGAGAAGAACGAATGTCTCCATCCTGTATGTTATGTCAGTAGGAAGTTATTGCAGAGAGAAAGAAAGTATTCTGTGATAGAGCGTGAGTGTCTTGCCATTGTCTGGTCCGTCCAGAAACTAGGACGTTATCTCATGGGACGAGAATTTTGTATCCAGACAGACCACAAGCCACTGACATTTTTGTCGAAGAATCGTTCGTCCAGCCCACGCTTGTCTAGATGGGCATTGGCTTTGCAGCCGTATACCTTCGTTATTCAACCAATTCCAGGAACCAGCAATCATATCGCCGACTACCTTAGTCGAGCCTAGGGGAAGATTTCAGGAGCTTATACATCGGAGGACAGGAACATTGACAGGATCTGTGTGAATGAGTCGACTTTAAAATATTGACATTATAAAATATATGATATGAAGAATGGTTGATAGGTTGAATGGTTTTTGATTCTGTATTAGATATTGTGTTTAGTTAGCTATTCATGATGTGACACATATATGCCTATTGCAGGCCATATTGATCCCCATATTTTCCCCTGATTTCGGTATTCTATATACTAGGGGAACTGCTAGGTCATTTTTCTAGTGTAGGTATTGCTCACGCTCACTCGTTGACAGTCATCTTGATGCGATTTGAAATTAATTGCATTAATTTTTTTGGGGTGGGGGATGATGTCACGAGTGGAGTGATTGCAATTAAGGGGATTGCTACAGAGCGGGTGTAGAGTAAGAAGGACTCACAGTAGACAGCAAGTTAAGCGTGCTGTTGTGAGTAGTGGGGGGGGGGTCTGAAGGAGGCGAAAGCGCTGTATAACTATCACTGCAAGTTAGAAGGTCCTAGGGAGCGGATCTGTGAATAATAGCCCATCGGGCAGAGATAAAAGGAAGCAGTCGAGAAGACTAGTGAGAGTCTTTCCAGTTATGACTGGTATGTAGAATGTTGATTGATTATTATGATTGATGTATTATATTATATTCGTCTATTACCATGATGTGAATAAGTATATGTGAGGAATGTGGAAGTCCTTGATATTGGATATAGCAATGTGCGCCATGAGCGATAGATGAAAGTGAGTTCATGGATTTGTAGCGCGAGTGAGTAGTGTGTACTCCGATGGAGGTGTGTTACCGTAAGATGTGTGGTGAGTGAAAGGTGAACTAGTGTGTGTACGCTTCATGGATTGTAAGGAGAGGTGGAGTGAATAGAAATGGTAGGGTATTATACCAATGTAATGTTATTCTTGTAGGTGTCGGGGACGGGCCGCAGAGCCACCTCGATGAGCACAGGGGATAGGCCAGCATAGGGCCGGAGGCCACACATAGGCCAGAAGTGAGGCTGTCAGTGCAGGACAGTAGAGGCACATAAAGTCGTGGCAGTCAGGCCACGGGCAGGGGACGTAGATATGAGAGTGAATGAGATACTATGTTGTTGCCATGTTGATAGGCTAGTGAACTGATATTATGTTGCTGCCATGTTGATGGCTATGGAAATAATAATGTGTTATTGCCCTGCGGAGGTGCTAGGGGAGTGCTAAGGTGTATGACAATAGGACGGTGATATTGAGAGACTGCGGTGCCAGTGAATCATTAATGTACTATTAAGACCCTGAGGGGAGAGGCTGAGGCCGAAGTGCCTTTAGGAGTAACTACCGGATTGTGGATCCGAGGGAGCGTGTGTGTGAGAATAAGGCCGTTGTACGGCAGTCATTTCAATAATATAATATATGTAATTGCGCTATTATATGTATAATTATGTTTAATAAATGTGTGAGTCTGATGGGTTGTTTTGTTAAGTGTTAAACTTGTTTGTTCGTGATTGTCGTCCTGTCATAAACTATTACATTTCCCAGTCTGGGATTTGTGACACATGTCCATGCCATTTATCAAATCAACTTCCGATTTGTTATCAACTCCAGGAACATAATATCCAAAGGTCTAACCCTTTCCATTTTTTAAAAATATATAATACCTCCTAGCATCCCCTCCTCCAAAAGCTTCAAGCATACTGTAGAGAGTGCGTATACTCCGAAGTAGTCCGTATCCCTTAGAACCATGTTTGATATCTTCTCCACGACGAAATCTAGATATGTACATTAATTCCAGTACCTTTCAACACCGACATGTTTATCGCACCATGTCATAATCAAATTAAGATTACTCGTGTGTCGCAGTGATGATCCAGATCCCAGTTCTGAATGACGAAGTGCAGTTTGAGAATGTTTCAGACAAAAAAACCTAGTGATATAATTTTTACTCCCCCATAAACTCACATGTTTGTGATACAAAAAATATGTATACGCTGCTTTTTATGCTACCAAGGTAAAGTAATTTTAAAAATAACTAAAACTGATATAATTTACAGAAGCAAGTGCAGACGTCCCAGACTGCAGGATTTTTATTAGTTTTGCTTGCATCAAATCAGTTATTTAAACTTTCCCTGTGCGATTACTGAGAGACAAAAAGAATATTATGAAGTAACCGCTGTAAGATTGGTTAAATACCACTTTGCTACATCGATGTAATTAAGGTTTCTTTCAGTTGGAAATGGGGTAAACTAAAATTTTACACGTTGGGCATTTTAGTTTAGTCTTAAAGTCAGTGATATGAAATTCCATATATGTAATAGAAAAGGGGTCAATCACGAGTGGGTGACGTTCCACCCAAACTGACGTCGGAGACCATCAAGACACAAAGAAATTTCAGAACAATGAAGAAGTGTTCAAAAGAAATGTTTTCATGCGTCCTTTGTACCACTCCTCCTTTCCTTTCCTTCCTCCGCCTCACCCCATCCCAGCCTCCCTACCATTTCCCACAAATCAAAGTCGAAAACCAGACGTTTTGGTTCTGTCCTACCTATTGTTACTTCAGAGGTCAGATCGCATTCAAGAAAATGTCAACATCCTTTATCTCAATATTATCTTTCTGCTTGTCTTTCCAGCCAAGTGCACCGTGCTCATTTCTTCAACAGAACCACAAAAACGTCTATTGATGAGCAAGAAAACCTCATCCCTCCGAGCGAATATGGCTTCACAAAAAACGTCGAAATTGGAAACTGCTCTTTGATTGAATTACTTTCTAATCCAGCACCATGAAATCTTCCCGAGCCTTTTCATTCAGAGTTTGAAACAACCTCATGTCAATCCTCTTAACAATTCTTGCTAACAATTTTTCCTCACTCTCCTAATACCCCGGCCCTCCCTCGGCCAACCCTCAGTCCCAGAAGTGGCTGCAATCAGAGTTTTCACTGAAACACTGTAAGACTCATTGTTCTGTTGCGTGAGAAAAAACCCGACCATTCTTTACGCTAGAAACAAAGACGGATCAATCTGGATCACGAGAGGGTTAAGAAACATGGCAAACACATCCGATTTTCTGAGCAATTCACTGTTAACAAGGTGTAAATTGGAACTCAGTATGAATGGGCCAGGTAAAGTGCACAAGTAAGCTAACAATAGATTCACTTGAAATAGTTGGATCAATTTTCCACCTACCACACTCTTTACGCAACGGACCAAGAATTCAAGTGAAACCAGATTAACTAGATGGCTGTTAAGCCCGTACATTTGGAATGCAAGAAATCGAGGGTAATGTATTGAAAAATCGACATTTATCGAGACACATAATGACAATAGGTTTTCAAGTCTTAATTTAAGATGGTTCTAAGAGCATGCATATTTACCCATGCTGTGTGACGTGTTCTTTTTTTCAATTTCCTTGTTTTTTGGTAGTTTGACTTCAAAGCACAGGGAACAATGCTGAGCATAAAACCGTCTCTTTTAATGGCCATATCCCATGTGTGCACAAATGAATATGTTACAGGCACGATACGTTCATTTGGAGAGTATTTTCAGAAAAAATATGAAAATAATAGGATCAAGTTGCTCGTGCAAGTATTTTTCCAATATTGCTGATTTTGCATGGGCAGGACGCAGAAGCCAAGCTAAACGGCGTTGTTTTTTAAAGTAAATTAAATGTGATGATTCTAATGCTGCAAACTGATTACTTATGCCTGCAATTTCTGGTCGTCCTTAATATCTGCTGTAGGTTCCCATCTGTTCATTAAATCGATCAGTCTATCGATCTCCTTTCTATCTATATCTAGGACGGTGGTTTTCAGCCAGGGGGATCGAAAACCTTCAAGGGATCTCAAACTGATGCCAAGGGAGGATGTAAAAGCATGTATGGGAGGATCATTAACGTTTTGTCACAAGGCGATTAGTTTTGAACACTGAGGACGAAAATATCCTCGAATGTGCCGAAAATGCCAACAATCACTGTCCATCGAACACACTAGTAATGAGCAGACATTCAAGATGTTAACAAACCACACTACACATTTCCACGGACAGAAACTTCATTTTTGGCCTGTACTAAAACAAACAAACATTTTCTTAATGTTTCTATTTTCGACCCATGACACAAAACCGATCCATATTATTATTGTTGGTGGTTTTTCTATTTGCAACGTCAAATTCGGTGCTTTTAGTTCCGAAACAACTGCTAGTTTGTGTTCAAAGGATAAAACTTCACCCCGTGTATACGTATTATAAATATCCTAGTTAAATTTCAACATCATGGGAGCCCACCGTCCAATCTTTTATACCACGGTAAAACTTGAGATTTCACACTCGACATTAAATCTGTTTAGATCCTGCTAATCTATATCTCATTACATGTATTTTGGAGATTTCTGCATAAAGTAACCCCCCCCCCCCCAAAGTTGTACTCAGTACATACAGATCGAATTTTATATCATCGATAATAATAATAATAACAATAATAATAATGAATAAATAAATCGATATGTTGTGAAAATGGAAAATAAAAACTATTACCGAAAAGCAGCCATCTTTATGACCATGTGAAGATTCCAAATTGCTCACCTGAAATTTTGGAGGAACTACATTTTTGCCCACCCCATTAGATTGTCTATTCAACATTCGGCCCCTTGTATATTTGAATACTGTCGATACTCGGTCAGTTGGCACAATATTTGCCTGGAATTTTTGCCCTCTACATTATTTCTCTGGGCCACGAAAGTCAGTCTGTGCCCATCATAAATGTATCTTTCATATTGCTCTATTCACAGAACATCATGATAGATCTCGTCATTGACTGGCCAACACTGACCTACATCTGTATATTCAGACCAAAGAATACCATTATTAGACTATATATGTATGTATGTATGTAATACCATTGGTAGTCATTCTGTTTAGTCCAGCAAGAAGTCTGGTGTTGCCCGCCTCTACAGGATCTTGCTATGCAAATAACATTGGCGTGGACATTTCGCCATACAAATATAATGTCCGCCAACAATGTAATGGGATATGTTCGCTAATACAAATAAGTTGTGTGTATAAATGAAGATATCAATGAAGGTGGGATGTCCATATTAAAGGAGATGAGACATTTAAGTCGACAGAAATGTCCGTAATACTGCAAATGTAAAGTTCACGTCAGCAAAGATATTCATTACATGATTGTGTTAGCTAACATGAGCCCGATGTTTAACACTGGATAAAAATTGTGAGGCAGGAGCAAAGTTATGTGGAAAGAAATATTTTTGAGAAGAAAAAAAAAATAGCAAAGAACAGACAAAGATTTTCAAGCTTAACAATTATAAGAATTTGCACTGCGCTGGGTTCATCATCATCTCCAGTGTCTGCAATCCATCAACGTAATCTGCGGTGCAAGCACTGTCCCTTAACACTAAATGTCAGAGCAAAAACCCACAAACAATCATCGACGATGTTCACATGGGTACTCTAAAAGTAAGCATTGGTGTCTGAGACTAAACCCAAAAAAAACAAAACATTTAGAGCATTTTTGGGCTTGGAAAAAAGATTAAGGATAAAGCCCATCATTTATACAGACGACGTTTATATCAAAGTTTAAACGTAGGAAAAAAAACTTGTACATTACAAAGCCCCGAGAAACAATAAGCTAACATGAATCAGAAATAAAAGGCAAAAACAACAACAAAAGCTTTCGGGTGACTTTTCTCTTTTTTTTTCCCTTTCTATAAATGTTTTGGCTTTCATAATTATCAGAAGCCTTTCTTAAGCACTGTCATCGAAGACCACATGGTAGAGAAAGCCCGCAAACTATGTGGACGACATTCATATTAATAATTTGATATAATTCCAGAGGACCCACGAGATCAAGTTCCTATTTAAATTTGAGGCATTACAGAATTCATCTAATTACGC
The DNA here is from genome assembly GCA_963931925.1 of Onchidella celtica. Classification (NCBI taxonomy): domain Eukaryota; kingdom Metazoa; phylum Mollusca; class Gastropoda; order Systellommatophora; family Onchidiidae; genus Onchidella; species Onchidella celtica. The sequence goes on from OZ007567.1 coordinate 38,359,538, forward strand.
TCCAATGCGTTTGCCCGTGCATTGGAGAAAAAACCAGCACCATAAAAATGTATGGCTATTAACAGCCTTCTATGGGAATAAGCAGAGCTCCTACATAATGGACATTCATTAATGCATACAGGCCCAGCAGATCAATGTTGCATGTTTGACAAATGCGAGAAAATTCAGAGCATTAACAAATTTATCTCTGGTTCTCCTGTGTGCATTGGTAAACATGTATTTTCTGTGCTTAATGTCCATCCACATGAAAAGGAACGGGTTAGCAAATTAAACTTGCAGTTTTCATTCATGTCTAATTCTGTATCAGATAATGGGGGAAACAGAAGGAAACTAGTTTGTATTCATAAAAAAAGTTCCAGCTGCATAAAATACAGCCTAGATATAATAAAATGGTATTAAAACTGCGGCTACTGCACAACCAAGATCTTCATATAGTTAGTCAATAGATGCAGGTTTGCACAACCGAGATCCTTGTCCTTCTGATACAGTTTAAATCGCCGATTTTTTTTTCTGCAGGTCAAATATTTGAATTTGTTACATCCTGCAAGAAGCATCATTTGGCACGTCTTGCTGGCAAAGGTGATAGCGGGGTTACGGGATCACTAGTACAGGAGGCCTTGGCAACAGACTCACTCCTTAACCTGGCACATACCTAGACTGTAGATACCAGCAAGTACGCCCAGGAGAATACAATTGGGCGAGGCAAAATTAACCTGCTTGAATCTAATCCTGGTTACATACATAGAACTACAGCATTGGAAAGCAAATGAGAATGGGTGGAACTACCTACAGATGAGAAGTCCTAACAGAAAATGTGTTATATGCAAAAAATCATATTTTTGTTTTTTTTAAGCCGTCGTTATATAAAGTAATTTTTGGCTAATATATATGCTAATATATCTGCATATATTTTTAACATTCAGACACCTCTTATTTTCCACATTATGAAGCGGTATGTTCGACATCAACTTTTAAAGGGTCTGAATCGTTAATTTGGTGATACTACAATTCGGTGCATTTCGATGTTCAAAGTCCTCAGATGTTGCTAGATTTAAGTTTCGCTAGTTAAAAAACCTTTGTGGTGTTTTACCTATAAGACAAGGAAGAGAAATACTAAGATGTTTCTGTTTTTAGCACAATGACATTTCATGGCAATGAATATATTATAAGATAGCTAAATGCAGATGTACTTGCATGACCCCAGGCAACCTGGCAAGTGATGTGAGATACCTTGGTAACGGCTAGGAAAAAGTGGTAGACTTGATGGAAAGGGCAAGAAGAGCTGGAACCAGATGGTCATTATAAAATGGAAACAACGTGAGCTGACAGTAAAGAAGCAGCGCGCCAGAAATATTTTGTAAGATATTTTTGCGTAAGCACCAGGGGGAACTAACAACCGTGTATATTATGACACCCCAATATGCATGATGGACATGCGGTAATATCCGTTTGCTAGGACCATGTCCAGGTCATCTTTAAAACTAGTACCAGGACTCATCCCCCCTAGCCCTTGATCTCAGGAGTCCATGTCACTGATTGTGGCTGAATACAAATTCCATACCGCAATTTCCATCGATATTCAAGGCAATGTATTTTTAAAACACTGTATTATGGAACAGAAGAACAGCGGAACTAAACTACTATTAATGAACCACCCCTTAGCTATCCGTTTCTGGTGTCTTCGTCATGCCTCAGTCAAGACAAACGAAAAGATGAAATTTAACCCTGTGCCTGCTGCATTCGTCTTTTCTACCTAAAAATTGAAGAACAAAATAAAAAAAATGAGAGTAGAGAGGGGAAAAAAAACACAACGATCCGGGTAAAACTATCAGTCAGAGTTTTGTGTCTACTCATTTGTTATCAATAATAATTATCACTCGCACCTGCACTCAAAGTCAGATGGTCAGCTGACCACAAAAATGTACAAAAATCATCGATTCCGTATACGTGCAATCACTCAAATCTGAACATATGGTGGTTCATGCGGTATCACAGCGATGATCATGGAACAGTTAAACACATAATTATGTTCTATTTTTCTTTGACTTGACGGAGGAAAGTAGACGGGTAAATTGCTCCATTTTCCCCACAGTAAGTCCTGTCTGATCCTGAACATTACATAATATCATGCACTATGAATTATCTAGCAATGTCGGGAACTCTCTCTGTCCCAGAGGCTAAAGAGTTACATTCCAAAACAGATTGGGGCTAAAATGGTTTATCTCGGTATTGAAGCTCACCGTTACGCAAAGATAGAAAGAACGTAGGACAAAAAAGAAAAAATGGGTTGAGAGCTCCATTTGCCACGAGTAAATGGGGAAAGAGCGTCTCTAAAGCATTCATGACGTGTTTGCCAAGAAGAGCAAGCATGATCACATTTCTAAACAGCGCTGTGTGTGAGATGGGAGGCTGCAGCACCCTCACCCTGAGCGCTTGACGTGGTCGGTAACTGCAAATAATTCACCATTATACCTTTCAGCACGTCGCATGGTACTGAGATATTCGGTCGCTCTACGCGAAATTCCTTTCAGAATGTTTGTCATTATGGGACGGATGATTAGGGGATGGGCATGTGTAGACTGTAACGGACTGGAGAAGGACGGTGGATAGGCTAGGGTAAATGAACTGCCCGTATTTAGCAATAACAGTTGAATCAGGTCACCACAGAACTAGAACAAAGGGAAAAACTCTCATTGGATGACACAAGATATTAGAGACTGAAAGTTGCAGCCGCTGTCTTTGTTCATGCGAGCGACAGTTCTTCCATTTACATCTTCAAATTCACTTTCATTTTTCAGTCCGGGAAATGAGTTGTGCCATGGTAAATGGTGATAATTTGTCACGATACGTAACACGATGATGTGTTTTTATTGAAAAGTAATGGTCGGATAGAGACGTGTCTGCCCTACCAACTTCCCGCCCATTCCCGCCATCTGTTTCCCCACAGGACTTGATTAGACCAGCGGGAATTGCTGATGGGCAACAACTGACACACAAGGGACATCCTGCAACGCCTCTAAACTGACACTCTCTTCACTGATGTCATCGGTCATCGCTGTCTCCGCCTTCCTGATGTTTGACCAGATTGCAGAAAATTTCAGTGACGGGCAAATTCAGTACGTGGACCAGGCTCAAAATGAGTATACTTTGTCTAGACCAGTGTTTCTCAAGGTGGGTAGTGAAACATTTTTTAAATCTTTTTTTGTATAAACTGCGTACTAACTTCTTCCGATCATGGTGGGGGCACGTTTTTTTCTTTTTGGAAAATTGAACTGGGGCATTGGACAAAAAAAGGTGAGAAAAACTGGTCTACATCTTTAAGCATACATCGTTTTAACCATTATTTCACTGACTTTGAGCAATACCAGCAAGACAGAGTAAACGATGATGGGGACATTCCTGAGAAAGGTGCAACGAACGGAAACTGAAGAACTCACTAATTGAAAACATTATTTCAAAAGAACCTCCGCTAGGATTAAGTAGGATTAATGGGGAGAGAAAGAAAGACAGAAACACAAACTTAGAAATGGAGGAAGATCACCGAGGGTTTTTGTGTTCACGAATTAATCGGCTGTAGCGGAAAACGTTCTGACGATTGCAGGAAGTGCGGAAGGGGGAAAATAGAGCCTTGATATCTCTTGGCTTATTTGTTTTTGGGAGAGAAAAAGACATGACTTGTATATAAAGGGAATGAGATATGAGCTAAAGTGAGAAGAATAGAGAGAAACAGACGAACAGACAGAGGGACAGAGATAGAGAAAATGAAAGTGACAAAGAGAGAGAGAGACAGAGACATAGACGAGAAAGAGAGAGAGAGAGAGAGAGAGAGAGAGAGAGAGAAAGAGAGAAAGAGAGAGAATCTCCAGAATTATAAACATACATGATATCCAGCAAAGTTGTTTTGACATCCATTTGTTCAAGAGATATGTAGCAGCAGCCAATAGACGTAGTCAGGCAACTTTGCTCTTTTTAGTTCTGCAGAGTCACACATACATCTGACAGTTATATCTAGATGCGTTCACCCTTGCACCCATGGACACTCGAAATAAGAAGAAATCACATTTGAAACAAGTGTTTTTACTTCAAATCCACCTCCATTCACAGAGACGGAATTGCAAAGATAGCATGCTTGCATTTTCGACCAACAACAAGATCAGCGTCTTAAAAAATGCGTTCGTTCAACACAACTTCAACGTGTCCCCAGCACATTTAAACATCAGTCTACAGCAGGTACTAAATTCAGCCTCACAGACTTAGCGATGACTGTGTTCCATCTGCTACAAGAAAAATCCATTTGACAGCGAGCGCCCAACGATAGTGTCCAGCTAATCGGATTTAAACCCACGCCTCATCATGACCACTTCCAATCAGATTCAGATCCACAACCATCGGGCAAAGTTTCCGGGTGGAAAGAAAAATCACCTTTCTATGGAAATCAGGATTACAAAGAGCACCACAATCTATTTGTTTCACCCTCGTCTTTCGGTTCGTTGATGTTATTGTTGTTGTGCGTACGTACGGTTTCAAATGATTGGCGTCAGCCCACTTCCCCCTCCCCCTTTTTTTTCTACGAGTGTGCGACCATTAAACTGTTGGACGTCCATAAGGCCTAGATATTTTGAAGTATCAAGTAGCATTTTGCATTTTGCCCGACCTATTAAACTGTTTTATTAATACCATAGTCTGTATGTTTGTATAAGTGTTGAGGGGGGTGAGGGTGGGAGGGTGGGGGGGGGGTGTAAGGGAGGTATTGGGGGGGGGGGGGGGCGAGGGGTAGAGAATGAAAAAAAAAAACGAAAAGAAACCCCCATTTCAAATAATAATAACACTGTCCACTGACGTATTGGATGCCGTCGACTGCGAACATTATTTATTTATTAGCATGAAATATTGTTTGATTTCTGTAGAAACTCCATTTATACTTTTAGCAAGCTATATTATTAGTGTATCATTACGTATGTGCATGCTTGTGTAAAACTGTGCTATCGAGATCCCATTAGTGGACCTTGTTATATCAAGGCAGAAGTGATTCATTGCAAATCAATGACTGCCTTGTATTTTATACGTGATTAGGGGCCATCCATAAAGTACGTAAGCCCGATTTCGGCGATTTTTACTCTCCCCCCCCCCCTTGTGCATTTTTCATGCACTTGACTTCACCTCGCCCACTCCCCGCCCCCCCCCCCCACCTCCTGTACATAGGTACGGCGATTAAAATGTCGAGTGCACGAGACATGACAGCGCCTTGGTATTGTGAAGCTGTAAATTCCATATAGCACGGCCTATTTGACTGCCTTATTGAAAAGATAGCTTGTATTTGATTTTTAGATTATCATCCTGTAACCTACTTTGTTGAGAAAACAAATATATATATTGTAAATGGATAAATAAAACTTTTTAATTCATTACCATAGGTGTAAAACGTACGTATGTACACTTTACAAAAATCCCTCTCTCCACACATGTACGCTTTTCATGTGCTGGTGACAAAACTCTCTCTCGGTCGGAGTCAAAGTCAAAACATGGCAAAAAGAAAATGTTGTAGGCTTTGCGTAAGAAATAATACAGAAACGATACAATAAAACATACACAGGACAAGGAAAGATAAATCCGAGCGTGCGTACCATATGGAAGGCCCCTGATTCTGTGTGCAATAGAATGCCAAGGAGTGAAAAAAAACCAAGAACACCGCAAGTCTCTATTGGCACTTAAAAGGTGATTTACCTCTCATTTACACGGATTATCTTACAGGGGAACAGCTTTACCGTTGCGACTGGCAGAAAGCCCTTTTCATGACAGCCAACGCTGACAACATACAGACGCCATGGAACTAAACCAGGACAGCAACAGAATATCATGCCTGTATGATGAGGCTCATTATAGTGCAGATTAAAGTTTCATGAGATACGGATGTGCGTTGTAGGGGGATAAATAATGGATGATGACAAGGGAGTTGTTTTGTCTGGTACTTGGTTGATTTTTTGGCTGAAAATGTGGGAGACTACAACATAGTACACTGTATGTTTTTATAGACTCACACAAGCGATGGATGACTTATACAATAGCAAGTGATTTCACTTTTAACATAGCTCATCTGTGCGCGATTTTTTAATTACTCTATAAGTAACCCCCCCCCCTCTCTCTCTCTCTCCCTCTGTCTTTCCCTCTCTCTCTACCTCCCCCGCCCCCCTTCCCTCTATCTTTCTTCACTCTGTCTGTTCTTTCTCTGCATCTCCACTTTGACGCTCTCTCTCTCTCTCTCTCTCTCTCTCTCTGTCTGTCTGTCTCTCTCCTCTCATTCGCCCTTGAATTTCTGTCTACCCCCCCCCCCCCCTTTCGCTTTCTCGTCCTTCTCTCTTCCCATTTCTCTCTTTTCTTTCTCTCTCTCGCTCATTTTCTCTCGCTCTCTCTCGCGCTGTCTCTCCGTCTCTCTCTTTCTCTCTCTCTCGCTCTGTCTCTCTCTTTCTCTCTCTCTCTCTCTCTCCCTCTCTCTCTCTCTCTATTTTACATTGGCCATAGGGGCAGAAGGAATTTTGGTGTAGTGTGCACTTTGTATACATATTTTGTAAGGGAAAGTTAACTTTATTATCCCTCTAAGGTCGAGGATGTTCCAACATGACTATGTGACATTGCTGATCACCCAGAATTTGAAGACCTTTTCAGTCAGGTGATTTTATCTATGCAGCCAGCTGTAAGTCACAAAACCTAGTGATTACGTTACAGTTACCAATCGACAATACCTGTATTACCACTTGGCTATGGACAGTCATGTGAGATGATGAGCAGTCAACCCTCAATGCTCTTATAGTAACAATAAATTTGACTATGGCCATTTGGTTCATCCTCTTCAGCTTCACTTTTCCATATCTTTCTTGTAAGCGATGCTTCTATTTCTTTCCTTTTTTCTCTTATTAAATTTTTCTCCACTACTATTTCTTTCCTTTTTTCTCTTATTAATTTTTCTCCACTACTGCACGAGTTGAAGGTAGCTATTAAAAAATATATGTTGACAGTCCACAGGCTGAGTTTGCCTCCCACTGAAATTCTCTGCATTCGGGTCAGACATCAGGAAAGATGTGACCCCGGTGACCAGCTACAATCAATTGAAAGAGTGTCAAGGGACAAGACGATGCAGAATGTCCCTCGGGTGTCAGTTGTTGGCCATCATCAACACCCTGGTTATTGACACTGCCTCTGGTGGAACTGACGACACTCTCATCGTCAAACGTCAGCCATCACCGTATCAGTGGATTTTTCACAGTTAGTGCAGTCACCTACAAGGACTTCTGTCGTTGTAGTTGTCGCTGCTGTTATTTGCTTTTCGTACATTGAGACTGGAGCAGAGGAAGACATTTTGGTGCCAAAAATTTTGCTTCAGTGCTGATGAAATGTAGTGGTGGACACGAAGCAGGAACTTTGATCTGATGCCCAGTTGGTCCCATTAGCACTAGAAACAATGGTGGAGCATTTTCTGTGCTGATAGAACAAAGGCAGAACAGAATGGTGTGTTCCAGCTGGGGATTGAGGAGGGCTAGTAAAAGCTCTGCGGTTGACAACTGTGTAGTGCTGTGTAGTGCTGGGTAAAGCCGCTCGTTGGAAGGGGGGAGTTGACATTCCATGAGTTGCATCAAATTGCAAACCGTAACTTAATGACCCTTCGACATTCATGGAAACATCCCCCCCCCCCCGCTCTCTCTCTCATATGTTTTCAAAACCTCATCACTGTTCTGACAGTTGTATGTATACAATTTAACTCACGGACAAACTATCTGCGGGTCGCGAATTTGCCAACCCTGACTTAATATTGCGAAATAGCATACAACACTGTCTTACCCTGCTAACATTGGCATTCCAGATCACTCCCGGTAATTTCGGCCTCTCACAACACCCACTTGATCCGCTATACCTACCTGAAACACCAGAACATTCTCTCTAGTTCTCGCGGGACATTTGAAAATGACTGAAACAGGCTTTGACATCAACACACACACACACACAAAACACAAGATGCTCGCACAACGTAAGCCAGTGGGAATTACATGTTGCCAACGCTGAATAAACAATGGTTATAAACATTTTTTAAATAGGCAAGTGACAGTAATTCTGGATAGTTATCGAAACCTGAATGTTCAGGTTTAAGGTACAAATGTGGAAACAACATAAACTGATCGAAGAAAGAACAGTTATAGACTCGGCTCCGGGAGAAGACACTAAAGTCACGTAGTTAAATTCCCGCTGACAGGTCATCTGTCCGCTGCTACCATATTTCAGTCTTCCTGTGCCGAGGGATTTCTACCCAGTCAACAAATTTAAAAGCAAATGATATTTCACATCCCTTAGATACACAGCTTGATAACATTTCCTAATTACTTAGAAAAACAGCTTTCAGCGGGTGGGATTTCAAAATAAAAACCTGTGTCGACACAAAAACAAAAAAAACAAAAAAAAAAAGTACATGACGGAATAAAATTTCATAGATTACAAAGATAATTATAGGAACATTTTATAGAAATTTGAAAGCTGGAAAAAGAAAACTGTTTGTTCAATCGATCTCAGACCAGAAAAGAAGGTCATCCGGAAAACTGAGGTAATGTTGGAAATAATCATGACAATGACAACCTTAACGAAGCGTCAGGGAAATTGGAAATACCAGCTTATTTTATTGTATTACATTGTATTTTTACACATGTAGACAGCTATTTGATTACGCCTGCCTTAGCTATTTCATTAAACCTGCCGTATCTATATGAGTAAATCTGATTTAGAAAATGAATTTAACACTAGTAGACCGTTTTCATCTCTTGTGAGATCTGGCTGAAGGACTGGTGTCAATGATGATGGCGGCAATGATGGCGTTGCTGGTAATGATGATAAAATTGACTGATGATCATGATGACAATTCTGTTAATAGTGGTGCTGATGATGATGATGATGATGATGATGATTATGATGAGGATGATAATGATTGAGGGTGATGATGACGATTATGTTAATGCTGCTTGTGATGATGATGATGATGCTTATGGCAGTGATGCTGACGATGGCGCGCGGCGACGACGATGACAGCGATGATGATGGTGATGACAACAAGAATGAGAAAGCAAGGACAGGCAACAGAATGCAATTTTTAACAGAGAGGAACAAACACCGTGAATTTTAAATGCGTAGACATAAGCCGCATTTATCCCTCGTATATCCCTATGTTTAACCAGAAAGGATTTCTGACAGTAGCGCAGTACTCTAAGATAACAAGCCGACCACCACCCAGGAAACAGCTGATGAACAAAGAGAAAGACACCGCTAACTTCCTTTACGACTACACAGAGATCAACTTGCCATGTTTTTCACACAAACAAAAATAATGATATTTTTTATATTAAAAAAAAACAACAAACAACTGACAGGAGCTCAACTGGCTATCTAATTTTGTCTGTAAATGCCGGATGTGATGTCAAGCTTACAGTGAATTTTCGCTATTGATTGTAGCCGCCTCTCCAACTTCCGCCACATAACAACATTGCTTAAACGGCAAAATAATGATTCTCCACGCTGACATCAGGGGCGGCACTACCTGATGGTGGGGCGTGACTCGCTGGCACTACTTACCGACAGGGTTCAGACTCCTGTGCTCATACACTTCAATGCTGGTGGCGAGTTCACAGAATCATTTCACATTCGAACGGCGTACGCTTGCAGGGTGGGTGATGGTCGGAAATTTCACAGCCGTTACGTCTGTGCAATACACACGCTGGTGGCCAGGTGGCCTGAGCACTGAAAATGGTGGGAGAAATCTCGGGTTCGAATCCCGCGCGGGGAAAGAGCATAATTATTAACTAATTTCTCGCGTGTTTTGAGCCACGTACGTGTCAATGACGTGGCAGTAACCCAAACAGCGTCTCTTAAATAGGCTGCTTGTGCTGGGCAGGGACATAAAAGCCAAAGAAAACAACGAAGACATAAAGTCAAATTTGACAATTACAATAATAATAGATGACAGTCATTACAATGAAGTAAAAAGTTCTTTTCATCCAGGCTAGTTCAAAGTGTTTGCAATCACTGGCGGACGAGGTGCAGCATCGACGGAGACAGTTATGTGACCATTGTAGTTTTATGTGCTCATTTTCATAAATTGCTTTGTCCACTGTGGCTTGCTTGAAGAAAGTTCTTGGGTCGGAAAGATTGGTTTTCAATCTTCCACTTCTTTGAGATTTATTGCACAGTTTGTTTATTGTCGCCCTTTCTTTCTATGATGAGCTTCGCAACATACAACCTTTTTTCTACGTTTTGCCACAATTTAACTAATATTTAACCTAAACTGTATTTCTTCTTTCTCTATAAACTTGTGCACTCGGTCACTATTGTTTATGTATGTTATGGTCACACACCGGAGTGTCTAAATCTGAGCTAAGATAGATTCCACTGACAAAAAAAAACAACACCAAAACTAAATGCCTCATAATTTTGTATAAATACACCTGAGAACTAGTTTTTTGTAGTTGTTGTTTTAATATAATGCAGAAGGGAACTTTTTTTTTTCTTTTTTGAGGCCGACAAATGAAGGTGTTTGCATCATCATTGATTTGAGAACTGTCTAGTCGGCAATGTGATATAGACATGAGAGCAACTTTCAGGACATCGTGAACAGGTGGGTGACTATTAAAATACATAATATATATGACCTGAAAATCGTATGGGCTAAAGGGGTGGGGTTTTTTCTGTTTATCGTAACCTTATTTAGAGAAGAAACTACAAACTTCATGTTCTGGGAGGTAAATATGTCAATCAGTGCGTTCCTGAATAACAGACCTAGTCGCTGAATAGTCTGAAGTCGGAAGAGACCTTTTGTTTCAATATTAAATGGAGAAAGGAAACGAAGCAGAAGACATTTAAGACACTGCTTCACCTCTTAGTTCAATAACCTTCGGGGCACTCAAAACGCCATCCTAAAAAAGAATCTTATTACTAGTGAACTATTTCACTGGACGGTTTCAGATGGTTATAAAACAAAGTGGACCCAAAAATTGCATCAGCTTAGATGGCGTCAATCGAGAAATCCGTGACTAGTCCAAGTTCCAGTGTGTGCCGGGAAGAGAGCAGAGCAAGTGAATAAGGCGTGGAACAAAGAGACAGATAGATTAAAAGGAGACACAAACACATTCTATCAAACTATGACGTTTTGTTTGACAACTGCAGAGCTTACAGAACATAATCACACAGGGACTGTGGTGATGGTTGATTCCATGTTATGAAATCTGGAGAACAAAGAATACCACCTGAGACGCTATACAAGTTCCCTGATATCACCCCAACAGACGCACACAGCATACCTAGCTTTCACAATGGGAACACCGAGTCTGTGTCCCATCAGACAGCCTGCATTCATTTCCACCTTAGTTATTGTTCGTTGTATCCACATTTTCTGCAGAACTGGAGATCTTTAAGCATGTACGAGCGATATAACAACTGCACACATTAACACTTGTTTAAAATGTGTTGTGGCACTTATCAAGCTGTTTCACAGTTCTGATTTATTCAAACTCCTTATCATAATACTAAAGCTGCAAACACTTAAACTCAAATTTCTCAGTTGTGCAAAAAGTGAAGTTGGAACAAACAAGAAGTAAGGTCGTGTAATGTTAAGGCAGTCTCTCTGATGCCTCTCCTCTCCCAGCATACACAACTACTCATTCAGTCCAGTTATTGATGTGGAAAACAACACTGCCCATGCGTACCGCCATTATTATGAAAAGTACAATTTTATTTTAGATCACGATGACACTGGAGAGACATTCAATGCTCATTATCTTGCGCATGCCGAGCGCATAACTTCATTGATAATAACTGTCACTTGGCCAAGAGCTGGGAATTACAAAGTTTTTCTTTCGGAAAATGTGGTGCCTCGCCCTGATGCAGTGATAAAATGGGCGTGGACTGGCATTAATTCTTCAAAACTGCTGCAGCGGGGAATATTATGTAGTATCTTGTCGCTGGTAATTCGCTTTCCAAAACATCTGTTAGATAAATAGGGCACATAATTATTTAAAGGCTTGTATATAAAATTAAAATTAGTGCCTGTATATAAATCTGCTGCTGGTTGCAAAGCCCCGGCAACGCAGGGGAGAGACGGCATCAGAATCCTATTCCCCATCCCCACATCCATTCACTGAGACATGACATCACTGGAATCTCCCAAACTCACAAGTTTGACCGGGGCGAGAGGGGGGGGGGGGGAGATTTATACATTATAACCAATTTGCTTACTCATCCCAGAAAGAAAAAAAGAAACAAAAGCAGGCGCTTGCACATTATCTGTTAGTTAGAAGTTATCATTTGTGTGCAGCGAGTCGGTCTTTGATGCTAATCTGAATAAATTTAGCTAATTATGTCATTATCATGCTTAAACTTTCCTGGAGAGCAACTGCCTGTCAGAGACATGCCAGGCATGGTTAGCGCTGCGACTGTGTGAGTATTCACGTGTTTGTGTGGTTGTATGAATGGCTCCGTTTCATGGCCACAAAAATGAATGGCCGTGTGGCTGGAAATGGCTGTGCTATGGCTAATTTACGTGCAGCACTGTGATTGTTTGGCTTAATAAGGAAAATTGCGATGTGACTTTACGAACATCTGGCTGTGTGAAAATAAGTACGTTAAATTATAGGGCTCTTTGATTGCGTGGTTGCATGAAACTATGTAGCTAATGACTGCTGAAAAATGTGACTCCTACAAATATGTTTGGCTTGAAAAACATGATTCTGACTGAACGTTTTAATATCTCAGCATGGAATCTTAATGGACTCGTGATTGTGGTAATGTCTGGCTATACAATTTCATCGTGTCAGTCCAGAGTCCTAATTGTGCAAATAAATTTTAACATGATTACAAACCCAAGCTGAGACACCGTGAATGGTGGTGGTTAGAGTATTTAAGTCTGTTACACTACCAGTCGGACTCGCCTTAAGTTGCACAAGAATTACCTTCAACATTACTATTCATCATAATAATAGCCTGTCCAAACAACCCAGCCACATCGCGATTACGTTCAATAAAATGTCTGTGTTCAGGTGCCACCTACCACGACAACAAGTTACAGCTATTACAATGTTTGGAGACTTTAAAATACTACTGGCACAAAATGAAAAATAATTATAATAGTAATAGTTCCTAAGATGGTCCTAAAGCGGAAATGAAATTATTTTCACTGTTTTCGTTGCAAGAAGGTTTTTCTTACCTAATAACGCACGCAGTAAAATTAATGCTAATCACTTAAACTGTGAATGAAGAAATAATACATTTAATAAATGAATAAATAAATACACAATGATCGATGATCTTCTTTATATGATCCACAAATTCCCTCATTCCCCCCCCGCCCCCTTTTTTTTTTAGGTACTATTGCCGTATTTTTTATTCCACGCGATACTGCGTCCTTCTGAACAACTTTGTCTGCTGTCTGGACTTTGGGTGGATACATTCGGATAAAATCGGTGAACTGGGTCATCTTCGCTACAGTAATTCATCCCCTAGATCACCATCACCATAATGACGACATAACATGATCTTTTCAAAGTTCAGCCCAATCGAATGGGCACCCGCGGTGACCATTACATCCACACTGTCCGTTCCCCCGTGTGCAATCAGCCTGGTCAGTGATCAATGGCCACTCGGTCAGGCGGTCAAGATTTGGTACCAACAAACACTTCGCAATTTAAGTTTCGTAACCCAGGGCCGTCTTAACATCATTACTGGCCCCTGGGCAAAGCAAGAAGGTTTTGTTCCCTGTTTCAAAAACCAGTGTAAAATTGCATGCATGGGACCCCCTAAACTCTTGGGACCCCTGGGCAACTGCACAGTATGCTCATGCGTTATGACGGCTCTGGCGTCACCTTCAGAGACTTTGGTATTTCACAGAAGGTGCACAGCTAAAAGTTAAGGACAAATTAGAAATCAGATACAATTTAATTGGTACCTGCAGTCAGATAAATAGGTAAGAAGCGCTCATTGCTTTCTATTATCAATGATACGGGGCTGAAAATATCTCCAAATTACAGCAATTTCCACTTCATGCACATACCAAATGACTAGACAGAAGTTCTCCATAGAAAGTTAATTGTACAGACATTACTTCGATCCACAGTTGTTCACCTAGCTACAGCAAGTTAGGTTTTCCATATACCGATAGTTAAGGCGCATGTGGGCGGGCTGCTATTTCCATGCATCAGGAGGAAGTCAAGAAGAAAGGGAAAAGAGGGTGGAGGTGCAGGGCGGGGTGGTGGAGAATCGTGCGTGAGCCTGTCACAATTTCAGTTTACGATCCAGCACAACCAGGCGGGTTTTTGCTTTTTTTCCACCCCACCCTACTCTTTTTTTTTTCCTCATCCCCATCACTCTCACAGCTAAAATCAAATCTTTCAAGCTCGTGTGAAGGGCGTATAAAGAAGCTGAGTGATAACATTTTATAAGAAAATATCACTGCTGGATATTTGGGCTTTGGTATGAGTTTCTTGTGTGTCCGAATCTCGCTCGTGCCCTGTTTGACCAGGTATTTCCACCCTCTTTTTTTTTCACACGAAATGACAAATGTGTTGGCTGGCCCGAGAAAGGGCTGGGTCATGAGGGTGAGGGCTGTGGGGTGTGGTGGAGTGAGGCATGAACTGTCACTGGAGAGGGCTTAAGCGGTCCAATACTATAAAGCTAATGGAAACATGCAAATATGGCGATAACTCAACATTTGGACCATGCAAGTACAATAATAGCTGACAACCATAGAAATAGATGAATACACAGCCAAAGTTCTCTCTTGTATTTGAATGTTGGATTGTTTGAATGATCAAGAGCAAGGCATTAATTTGTTCACCAGTGTGTATCTGTGGACATGTAACCAGGAGGTAGAACCACCTCCGTCCTCAAATTCTGACGCGCACACGCAATTAAAGAACAGCTTTATGAGCAAAAACCATAAATAATAATAATAATAATAAAGATCATTTACATAGCGCCTAATCCAAACGAGTTTGCTCTAGGCCAGTCCATGAAATATGCTTGAGAGGGCTGGTTAGGTGCGGTGCTTTTTGCAAGAAAACGTTGTCTACAGACAAACAATCAACTTGAGCGTTTGAAAACGTAATTTTTTTTAGAACACGACACAGGAAATTTTACCCACTGACCGCCAAACCTACGGATTACTTGACACAAGGGTCTCTGCAGAGCGATATAAAGCATAATTATTATATTATTATGTAGAATCTTGGGTTGTTTTTTTTTTCATATGCTGGTCTACAATGCACGGATCCTCACTGTCTTTGTCCGGAAGGCACAACTTGTCCTCTTTATTTTTTTTTCTCCTCAAAGCGGACGACCATTGTCCATAATGCCAGTCAAATTTTATCCATCACCCAGAACCACAGATAAATGACTTAATGCCTTTTGATTTGACTGTACTTCCGCCCTCCAGGAGAAGTCAATAACACAAGGGGAATCGTTAGTGGACTTGTTCGTGCTTCATTCGATTTATGTAACTTGGAAATCAGGAGTGCCCCATCATTTCCCAAACCAATTCAGCAAGTTGTGAAAATGGGTCTGTCTACATCACTTCACAAAATAAGCACACTGGAACTGTGGTGTATTTCCTCGCAGGCAAAGGGAAGAAAACAGAGTACATAAGGCTAGGCCAGAGTGTCGATGAGCAAAAGCATTACGACATAGTAGAGCTCAGTGGTAGCCGTCAAGGGAAAAGTCACAGACATAACCATTGATTATTCCTCTTGCTGCGTCTGTGCTGGTCTGGTCAATGAAGCGATAACCGAGCGAACATCTAGACAAAATGTAGACCATTCTCAATGTGCAGACAGAGGTTCAGTAATGCTTTTTATACTAATTAGTTGTGTTTGGCCATGTATTTCTTCACTTAAGTTTCTCTCCTAATAAACACTTTTCTATTGCTCTTTTCATTTGTTCATGCAGTTCTTCACTTCAGTTTCTCTTCTAATGAACACTTTTGTGTGTCATTCTTCCTATTTGACCATGTATTATTCATTTCAGCTTCTCTTCTAATAAACACTTTTCTATTGCACTTCTTATTTGGCCATGTTTTTGTTCACTCCAGTTTCCCTTCTAGTAAATATGTGTTATTCTTCCTATTTGGCCATGACTGTGATTCTTCACTTCAGCTTCTCTTCTAATGAACACTTTCTATTACTCTTCTTATTTTAGCCATGTATTTCCTCACTTCACTTTCTATTCTAGCAAACATTTTCTATTACCCTTCTTATCGGGCCATGTATTTCTTCACTTCACTTTCACTTCAATAACCTCTTTCCTGTTACTCATCCCTATCTTTCACCCCATGTACCTGATGATATCGGTTAAAAAAGAAGGGCCGATAACATGAAACGTAAACTTCGGTGGTGAAGGCAGAGTTAACATTCTGGGACTGATGTGAGATAAAAAAAAAAAAAAAGCATCAGTGTTACATGGAATGCGAGAATCAAATAACAATATGCATCATTAACTTGTGTGTTACTGACTTCTCTGTCTCACTGGCAGCGTAGTCTACTGACACCTGGTCCCAGCGGGGGTGACTAAAGGGTGCATTTCGTTGACTGAATTTTGTTACGTGTGGGCACAGCCAGGGATTACGATAAAAAAAAAGGTTGTGAATGGAAGAAAAACATAGAGAATGGAAGATACAAACAGAGACAAGTAAACAACTAAAAGAGAAATAGATTTATACGCGAGTGAGAATGGCTACAATCTCAATTATGGGCCTAGAATAGTGATCTAACATTGCATTTCACACATAAAGATTGCCAAAATATAATACCAGCCACATCTCAGCATAAAAGTATTTAACGTCTAATTTCTTACATAATTTGGTGGCAATGTCTGTTCTAACCGGGTATGATAATGATATACTTGAAATTGATCATTGAAAATGTGTTTTATTTTTGTTTTCATATTCTACTCTTGATACCCTCTACTTCTCTCCTCTCAACATGAATTGAAGCACTCACGCAACAACACAACTTGGAACATTGAGAATTCCCCAGATCTCACGTGTACTTGATTAACTGACATGAGCTGAGTACAATCTACCCGTGCCTGTCTTGGCCAGCTCCTCATGCCAGCCACCAAGACGTGAGTCCATTACATAATGAGGTCATCCACCCAATCAATCATTCCATGTTGAGAAGTTGGGCCAACTGGGGAGTTTGGCGCTTCATTGATCTCATTTCATGACACAACGTTTTATGATTGAATCTATTTGACAACGTTGCAAATCTGTCCGCGTTACACGCTGTAAAAAAAAATATCCCATTATAAAGAATACTTTTTTTTTTTTTTTTTACTCATTTATCCTTCTTTGAATCAAAGCCAAGAATAGCCCATGACAAAAATGCAAAATCCGCACTTCCATGATTGCGCGCGTGTTGTTCCCCCAAAAACCGAAAGTGGAAAAAGAAATATTCCCCACAAAGACAAACGGGAAGCACACAAGCAAGCTTTTAGCTAAACAATCACAGCCCAAAAGCTCGGCTACATAATCAGAACCCGTAACAAAACTGTCCCGAAATTGAGGTAAAATCTTCCATAACTATCACTTGCCGTGAATCTGAGTTTGAATTAATGAATGTGCTGACTGGGTTATATTGTCCATTCAGAATTACAGTGGATTGGTCCATGTCTGATCTGATGTGGATGAGAGATATTATTGTCACATTACCCTGGGATGAACACTACACGGAATGTTTCCAGAATGATGAGTGTCGATGGGACACCAACTGTTTTTATTATTATGTCACATTACTTATTTTTCATTCATAGACAATTGATAGACAACATACTGCTCGTGTTTGATTTATCCAAAAACTGTGTTGCACCCCATAAAATTCTCACTTTTTCCTCTTTCAATTATTTTTCTTTTTAATGCAAAATTTAGAATAGAAATTTCAACTGGCAAAAATCCATTTCCTCTGGCAAGCTCCAATTTCCAGAAACGTTGCCAAGATATAAAAATTAACACTCTATTACTATATAAACAAGTCACAACTACTGAACGCGGTTAAGAGAAAAAAATGGCAAGTAAAAGATTTCAGTAAAAATCACATCCCTGTCCCCTCTACACCTCGACATACTTAGTGCTGATCCACTCGTGTAGACTGAACGAATTCGAATATTGCGCCAATATAATATTTTATAATTAGTGAACTGCGTGGTTATGTACAATTACAGAGGAAAAGAAAAACACAAATGATGAAAAATGTAATCTGCACACACCAGCCACGATAAAGTTATTATGTTCCATGTTTCGTGTGTACATGATGTATCTTGTGTAAAACATGAAACAAATTTACCAACCACTGTCTGCATGGACGCCTGTTGGTGTGTCCGTCGGAGAACTAAAACAAATACAAGTTCACCTGGTGGACATTATCATAGTTATCCAGACGCCGTCCCAAAAAACTGACACAGCAATGGTAAGGATTCATACATTTTACATGAGAATAACATTATTATGTGACCTTGAGCGAACTCTTGGTTCGTAAACATAAAGTGCACAAAATGTTCATGTTCTAAAATGCATAAACCAGAGAGGTCTAGGAATTCGTTCCTAATTTTTCAGGGTGGGTTGTGCATTACCAGAATCAGAAATGTACTTACACCGAGTACCCATCTGACTCAATGATTAAAATATTTAATCCTTTCACCGATAACGTTGTACAGACAGGGATTACTGTGACCTTATTCACTGTCAGACGACCAGACGCTGCAACCCATTATAGGTGTCCAGAGTGAATCAAAAAGACCATTTCTCACGGTGGTCCCAGTTTGATTATCTGAGAATCATAACTCAAAGCAGGCACAACGACGGATTTTTTTTCTCAGTTGCACAAATTATATACAAAGGACTAATTATAAAATGAAAGAATTTTAAAAGTTGTTTTTTTTTCTTTTCTTAAGTGAATAAATGGGACTGTTACACATTGACCGTAGCGTATCTTTGTCCCAGCAGTTCAGGCTTAAAAACTGCATTAAAATTAGGTTCGGTTTTTATGTTGTCTGCAACAGTGGCATAATTGCCATTTGTGGAATGTGCTTACTGGACTTATTAGATTAGGTTGTGAAATACTATCCGTTAATCATGAAAAAGCAGTTTTTTTCTTGTCGGCGTGTTAGTCTGAATAGAAGAGGGAAAAGAAAAATAAGCAACAATTCTAGTTTGTGGGTTACAGAATTACAATCATGGGGGTCCCAGACGCCCAAATGCTAAAGAATGATCAGGAATAAGTTGCAGAATCAGACTGTCCTAAGACAGAAGTTTGCTGAGGATTTTTACCACAGTCATTGACTGATTTAAGGTTTTTGCACATATCTAGAGCTGTCAAATCATCAACAGATAACTTGTAAAGTTACTTTCTGACACTGGTGACACCATTTTTTTTTCTCCGAAATAACGATTCGTGATAAATTATATATTATCTCGCTTGAATTGATGCTAAGCAATTTTCACAAAACATCATTCTGGACTTTGTCAGTCGCCTAACAGCCGAGGGGAATAATTTTATACCGTTTTGGGACACAAAATCTTCACGGTGGGTCCGAAACTAATTTAAAAAACGCGCTGGGGTTTGTTTTTTTTATGTGTATGTGTTCATTTTGGCGATAAACTATCTGAAGTGGGCCCGCCAGGCTTAGGATGATAGGATCAACTGCGTGTTCCGAATGTTTTAAATAGTCACAAAGTGAAATAAGAGCCTAGGTTTCGAAAGATAAAGATTCAGCTCGCAGCAGCCACTATTTAACTGCGTAATTGTGAAATACAAAACGGTACACGGGACTTAGTTTTTTGTGTTCGTGCCAGCGAGAAATAGGGCGTATCATCTAATCACTGCAGGCAGAGGAGCAGAACTACTTTGTATGATATACCAACAGTACTGTCAGTGGCATTGACCGAAACAGGAAAATAAAAGAGTTCAATAGTTAGAATAGAATGCTGTAGTTATGAATGACTCTTCAAATGTCAGTGGTATGACTGATTGATTCTCCTGTCATGTATAATTCCATTGTCTTGTGAACAATGCAAACATAAGACAGTCTTGACAGCATACAAATGAGATTCAACTATCAAAAAACGTTTTATGGTCCATCAGACTTCTACTGCAGACAAGGATGAATTCGTAGTCTTAAGAATAATTATTATTCGTCAACATGTGCAAGAAAGGTCATTCTTAGCCACATCATGTACTCTGAAGGTGTCCAGAGAAATGTGGGGATATGGAGTTTGCCAGGGACACAAGAAAGGCTTTAAATTGTCTACTAAACTATGATTGTTGATGCTGTGGTTTGTTTGTTTGTTTTCAGAAAAAAACACAGAAAGATTACTCAGACAGTACAAACATAATTATATTACATAAATTCCATACCTGCAACGCAAACATGACCATGACACATATTTTATCAGGTCTATCACAGAAAAATCACATAGCAATGATCACGCAAGTATGCGATCCAGTACAATGTGTGCAGCCATGTGACAAAGTTTACACGCTGCAGTTAACACTGAGAGTAATTACACAGCATTCAGGAAGTTATAATATCCCATTTATGAATACGGCTAGGCGCTCTCAGTGTAAGCTGGGGGGGAGAGGGGGGGGGGATCCTGTTTGTTTACTTTGCGATCCCTCCAAACCTTAGCAAATGATAGAAAGGCATAAAAGAATGAAAACATTTTTTTTTCAAACAAAAATTGTGAAACCATATGTACATGCCTATCAATCTCCCTCCTTGAGTAAGTCAAGGATAACAAACATAAATGAATGACCGAAAACGAAGGAAGGAAGAAATGAAGGAATGAGTGAATAGATGAATGAATGAATGAATGAATGAATGAATGAATGAATGAACACCAGTCTCCATAATGAATACATCTCCTGTCCCTCCACCCCCGTCCTCCATAATTCCCCCCTCAAATACATAAAAAAATGAGACTGAACAATTGGTGCACCGTTCACTATGACACAAAGTAGAAAATTCCTCCTATTTCTGGGACACACAGTCATTGCTTCTTCCGCATAATAACCATATGATTATTCGACAGTTTTCACCATTCAAAAATTCCAGTAAATGAAGGGACACGGATTTACCATGACTATTCTTTTGCTATGACAGATTTAATTTATTATTTTTATAATTTCACAAGGGGGCAGACATTCTTCAAAATGTAAATGGATCTGTGTGCGGTAAAATAGGCCTGATGGGCGTATAATAGGCCATTAAAAGAAATCTTGAGCCCTGGATTCATCGAGACTGTAATTCCCAAAACGTTGAGAATTGTGTTGCTGCATTCGGGCGAATCACATCTAAAAGGCGAGGGAGGATACACTGTGCTAACGCCAGATGTAAATAGAAGCTCGTGAAAAACAAGATAAAAATGTGTCCTATTGACGTCATTAAAGGAAAAGGAAGGGGGGAAACTACTGCTGAATTTAAGGAAGGTATTTGATCCTACGACCTTCGGCGAGCCGTGGGATAGATCTGTACTGAACTTCAGGGTGATACTGTGGAAACTTTGAAAACTCAGGCAGGGGCAACCGGCGGTCTACGGGCTGGATCCGGCCAGCCATGAAAGTTTGGTCGGGCCCCGTGCTTGATTGAAAATTACTTTACACACCAGTCACTGAGTTATACAAATAAATAACTATAAAACACACATACGCGTCCCTCACCCAACCCAAATCAAACAAGAATTTTTTCTTTAAAAATCAGCATCCAAATAAATTATATTTATTTCATTTCTAGAAGGCTTTTAATATGAGGTGAGATCCGGCCCTCTGCATAGCCACATTTTTCAGGTCTGACACTTACTATAATTATTATTGTGAAAGATTGTCCTAGCCTAGTTCAGGGAGAGGAAGACGAAAAGAATTGAACGGTGTACTCTCAAGTTGTATGAACCTTCGGCACTCGTGCAAGGCGTGTTGTTCGGCGGACGGTTGAACGATAGCACATAATTTATGGCGTCCACAATGTCGTACAGGCCGATATGGAATCCTCACATATGCATATTCAACAAGGAGCAGGGAGGGGAAGGTAGATGTCTGGAAGGCCGAGGAGTTTACGAGGACGATACAGCCACGAGGGCAAGGCCACACGGTGTACTGGACGGAACCGCAGGGAAGGGGGAGGGAGGGTGAGGGGGGGGGAGGGTGCGGGGGAGGGGAGAGAGGGGACGGTTATGTGATATCCAGAGAAAAGGAAGAATTGGGGAACAGGAAGAGAAGACCATAAAAAGACAAGTAATGAGGAATCCTATCTTGTCCCAGATCCGCAATCTTACGCCAAGACAACACGATATAAGGGTGCAATGAGCGAGTCGTGCTTGCTCCAAAACAACCACACCGGGTTTTTTCAACTCTATATACACGCATGCAGTCCTGAATTCATCTGCGTATATTTTGTGTTTACACTTTGTCTCGAGTATGCACGTGCGTAATTGAGAGCAAGGTATTATTGGTTTGTTGTTTTTTTTCCTTGTGACGCTCCCCCCCCCCCCCCAAAAAAAACCTGCCTGAATGCTACATAGGTCAGTCTTCATTCATCTCGCTCTCAGTTCAATAATTTTATAGGATTAAAAACGCTCTACATAAAAAGTCCTATGGGAAAACCTATTATGAGCTCAAACCCTAATACTATTGAGTTATCATCTCTGATATAAATATTTTGTTATTCAGATCAGCAATGTGGAAACTATCAGATCACCAAGGGAGTGCCGAGGGGTTAAATGACGTGGAAAAACTACAGAAATAAACAAAAACAACAAAGGGAGAGGGTGCTACAGTCAGGGGCGTCAAACTCAAGAACACCAATCACTATCAGGGTCGGTAATCTGCTGCAATATTTTTCGAGTATGTAAGCATAAAGCGTTGGTTTTAGAAGGGGCCGGGTTGGATGTGGATGAATTTGTTGATGGTATCAGTAAGTCTCTCTCTTGTAAGTCTCTCGTCTTGCCTAGGTAAATGATCAAAAGTATGCGCGAATGAATGGAAATATCTTCCGTCTTTCTTCTTCCCTTCTATAACTATCTGTAGTCAGCTGTTTGACCAGAATGGTTGACACTACTAACCTCAGATCTGGTCTATCCCAACTATACAGTATGCTGGGAAAGTCACAGATGAGGTGGCCGTGCTGTCTTTTCTTATGAAGTCATTTGTTCTGGTTAATGACAGAAACTGTTCACACACTGCAACACAATAGATCAATTAACTTGCCTGTTGAATCATCGCTTTTATATTATCCTGGCTTTTACTATGTATCGTATTGTCATAAAGTTTCTTGCAGAGCATGTTAGCAATTGATTTGATTCATTGATTGATTGATTGATTGATTCGTTCATTCATTCATTCATTCATTCATTCGTTCGTTCATCAAAACTAGCGTCAATCCGCTCACTCGTCTATTCACCCTTTTGTGAAATTTCCCGTCAGATCGAGTTTGGTTAATGAACCATCCGAACGACAGGCTCTGTTAAGCACAGTTATGATGCGTTGTAATCCCATCCCTCCCTCCTCCCCTCCCCACACACACACACAAACTCATACACATCAACACGCGCTTATGCACACACATTCTTTCGCCTCGCATATTTTTCATCTCACAATCTAACTTTGCTGGTATCCTCCTCGCAAAACATGCTTATATATAATCCAATAATTTCTATTTCTCTGAGCCACAGATATTCTCAAGTGAGACTTTTGTCATCTTCTTTCACACAGAAATGCTAACATAAAAATCAACGCAAAGTCAGTGAAAGACAGGACTGGTTTTCGCCCCCCAAATTCCACCGAATATCCAGGGTGGCAAATGTTGAAAAGAACCAGAATGCATGCTGAGAGGAAAAAAAAATTAATTAGCCTTTCATAAGTAGTTTGCATTTGATGAGATTTTTTGTTTGCAAAATCCTTCTTCTCCGAGCCAGTGAGAATAAAAGAAAAAGATTTGTGTTTTTTTCCAACATAAATTGTAAACCATGAGCATTGTTGTAGTGTGATAAACAGAGCTTTCTTCAATTCAATTATTTTCAATCCTTTAAAGCCTGGTCTCTGTATTTTATCTTTGTCATTTACAGCCTTTTGCATCCCCGATGTCATGTCAGCTTTGGAAAGCCACCCGCTAACCTGATTTTGGAAAGGGTAGCAAGATCCACTGATGGCAAATTGACGTATTATTTCTTACACCAGGCTTTGCTACATACAACTTTTTCATTTTGCCATTATTTTGACCCCTCTGATGGCAAAACCTGGAATAGTTTCAAAACTTGTCGAGAACATTAATTTACTCTTATTTCTCTACGGATATTGTAAAAACAGTGCAAGACATCTTTGTCCGACAGTGTGGACTCCGAAGAAATGTTGGACGATTCAAAAAAATCTGACCACTGATTTTCACATTGCCTCCAGCCTTACCTCTTTCGCGGTGTCAGTAGAACTTCTGTTTTCACCTTTTTTAAGACATTTCCACTTTTCTATGGACAGACATTACTCCGTTTAATAGATAGACCCCTGCTGTCGGAAACCCCACTCCTCCCATGTTTGAACGATACGACTTGTCTTATCATGTGTAAAACTGTGAATGGCGCAATATAGCAGTTACCCAGCTGGCGTGCCATTAAACCCAAACTCAAACTTCTAAACACCTAGCGGAAATAACTACGATAACGATAAGAAAATAATAAGACACCCTGGTTGGTCGTGTTTGTAGCGTCTGACAATGTGCTGGTGAGTGACGCAATATGGCCGTTATCGAGCTGACGTGTCGTAAAACCCGTACTCAAACTTCTAGACACTTAGCGGAAATAACTACAGTAACGATAAGAAAATAATAACAAACACCCTGGTTGGTCGTGCTTGTGGTTAATGACAATGTGTTGGTGAGTGGCCAAACACTCGATATATAAAAGCATGAAAAAAAAACGCCATAGGTTCTGTGTGAGTTCAGGTAAAAAGTCTTCTCACTTAGCAACACGGTAGAACATGAATGTTCCTTTGTTTTCATAAATAACGACTCAGGCCAATGAACGCAAGCTGGACTTTTGTAAAACCAACATCAGGAGATTGTGCATAAAACGTTTGGACATGGGCAAAAGGGGCCATAAAGGATCCATTCACAGGGACAAACTGACACATGGATTTTTAGAAAGCTGAACATGTCTGGATTATGAAATGAGGTGATAGCAATAGCGGTCGAGTAGGTTTTTTGGGGAAAAAAAACGGGGTGTAGAGGGCCCCATCCTATTTACGCAGTTGTGCATCTTTTGCCCATTGCTTACACCACAGTCCACGATTAAATGTAACATTGTTCCACTACAGGAGCCATATATAGGCTATGCAACCGCTCCCTGCTGATAAGTTTTGTTTTATTTAATTGCTATTTCCAAACTTTGCGATGCGATTAAAGGACGACAGATTGTGCATGTTGTCTCTGATCCACACAGATGTTTGTTTTAGAGAAGTGGAAAGTTTCAAACGAAAGTTTTAGTGACAAAAAGCTTTGCTACAGACATTTTCCTACAACATAGTTACGGCTTATTTGAAACACAGCGATATATCACACAGCTAAGGCAAAAAGTTGTGACATCTTTGAACATACACTGTTGATCTGTCCTTTCACTGCATTTTTTGCTTTTAACAGGTTTCTGCAATAAATTTGCAGGGTTTTACTTTTTTCTCTCCTTGCATGCATGCATATCTTCTTTTTTCTTCTCTATTTGACATCAGTTTATTTTTGGTCTTTGCACGCTTCATTAACTAGTCCCCTCGGGTCATCCCTTTCTTCATTCAGGCATGCATTCTGCATGTATACGTTTTCTTACATAGAAGTCCACGTAACAGCGATATTCCCAATCGTGCTATTAAGAATATTCATATTATTAGAAAATTCTCACTTCCCGCAAAGACAAAGAACCCCCACAATGTATATCAGATACTCCCCTTTCGCCGAGAGACTCGACTGGCACTCTAGATAAGTTATTTAGGCGGGCTAACGTAATTTACACAGGAAGTCAAACTAGCTATGTTACTCTTGAACGTTAGTTAACCTTTCTCTTAAAATTTTAAACCAAACAAGCGAAAAGCCCGATAAACTTTACAAGAGTCATTTCCGCGGGAAAATTATTCATTATAATTATTTTTCTTGCTATAAAGCTGGGAAAAATCTGACCGGGAGGATGGGAGTGAGTTAATCTTCCACTCCTTCAGAAAAGCGCCATGATTTCACCCTTCCTCTTCTCTCCTTCCAACCTCTAATTTTGTCCTCCCGCCTATCCCTCCTAGAGTATTGCTTCAATTTCCAGACTGTTAGATCATTTAAATCTGAAGTCGGGATCATCTCATATCTCACGTCTAATAAAACCTACCCCTGCTGCAACGTACAAGGATTCCTATTTACTGAACTGAAGATAACGACAGATCACGAACTCACCAGGTCATAATCTAGAACTCAGTGAACTTTCCAATTTCCAGTTTCGGATTGAATTTCTGGGTTCATTGAGAGTAAAGCAGGGCATAAATTTGTTTTAGGGGGGAGGGGGTGAATTTCAAGTTTGCGATTACACACTTGAAATCGCATCGTAGAAGGATAAGTTTTTTCAAAGAATTTATACTTAGTGTTCTAGTTCTTATAACTCTACAAAAAAATATGCACTTTCTTAAAGCCTTGAAATTAGTTTCAGCGACTGGCCTACACTGTATTCCATCCACTACTTAGCTTTACTAGTTACTAGTTTACTCGTGTAAAGAAGAATTTCTTGGCTATGGAGTAATGTTAAAAAAACTGCAATCATGTCAAATATTAAAATTTTAGCTCAGCCTCTAGCGTACGGGGACTTCTCCGTCCCGTTTCGTAAACTGAAGAAGACAGATTGAAATTGAATTGACTATGTACCCGGGCCGTCTAGCTATGTACCGACAAAATAATAATTGCTAACATGAGGCATTAATGTTTAATGCAGCCAAGATGACCTGTTTGTCTGTTGGTGTCGAATTGCTATATTATACATTATCATATCGCGATTAAACCTACTGAGAATTCTTTCTCCCAATTCTACACTGTCTCGCCTAGAAGTGCACGGTCATGTTTAACTGGCTCATGAAATTAACATGATGAACAAAGGAAACAAAATAAACAAACCAACAAGTTTTATAGCTGCTATGACAACTTTTTTGTTGTTGTGGTTTTGTTTTCAAACATCGCACACTTTAAGACAGAGCTAAAATGCTGACATTTTTATTGTGTAGTTGGAAGGCGTTTTAAACATTGGGGTGGATTTTCAGGCTGTAAACGCTCCATTTGTTGTCGCTCATGCCTGACCTCATAAATTTTACCTCCAGCAGTGCTTACAAAAGGTGAACAATGGAACATGATTGTTGGAAGAGAAAGGAAAGGGGCGGGGGTGGATAGTATAAAGGGATGGGGGGGGGGGGGCTAGATCTATATTTAGATGTAATACGAAAGCAAGATTTTTTTTCAGGTAAAGAAAAATATGAATAATAATGTTTACTCTTATGATTGAATGTTTTCGTTTGATGTACAACAAATAACTGCCTCAGTCTGTGTTGCTTGTATATTAATAAGCAATATAATCTATCCCCCCCCCCCTTTTTCTCTTTCCCACACACACACACATACACACATACACACACCTACCTGGAAAGGCACGAGTCTACAGGGAACCTCCCAGGCGCTCATCGACAACAACATCAGACAGAACATGAGCATTGCACAACAACATCCTTCTGTACCCAATAAATGGGAATTAAATCAAAGCAAAGGAGAGCTGCCAGCCAAACAACATCGCCTGGGAGCCGTTATGTACATATTTATGCATTGTAACATCTCGTAATTGTTTGCTGAAGATTATTAACTTTCCTCCTTTTAATCTTTCTTCCCCTCTTGAAATCAAAAGACAGGTTGCCTGAATATTTTTTCCCTGTCAACTCGGGGTAAGATATCACTCTCCCCTGCCGATTACACGCACAGGGCAATTTGCTGAGATATTCATTCTTTGTTTTATTCAGGGTATCTGAAGTCTGTCAAAATCTACGATTATTTTGATAACATGAAATCCCTGTGTAGGCTACGTTCAAGCAGTGTGTTTACCGTGTTTCTTTGTTCCCAAAGCCACAACACAAGAAATTACCCGAAGTAAAAAAGAAAATCTAATAACCTCGTTTTTGTTTTGTTTTGGGGTGTTTCTTTTTATCTTTTTTTGAAGTTGAACTTGATGTAAAACAGAGTAAAGATTCTGAATACTTCCACTTGTCAAAGTCATACAAAAATAGATCGAGGTTCCGTATTTCAAACACTTTCATGATGAAAGGCAAAAATATGGAAAAAATATGAAGCTATCAGAAGAAACTTCTACAAGTTTTAACTTAGCTTAGATAAAAAGTATCCCTGGTCCGCATTATTTGCTCCAGATATTGGAGGAACGGCAGCCGAATATTCGACTATTTCTTGGGAACCACCTTTCATTATTACCTTGTATGTACTCATCCTGGCATGTGAGTAATACTATTAATTACACTATTAAATACACTCCCCCCCCCCCACGCCCATTGCCCCTCATCACCCTTCCCCCCCCCCCAAAAGCGCTGCACTGTGGCGACGACATGCCTGCTCCAGTTGTAACTGGGTGCAATGACAGAAATGCAAATTTCCCAAATGGGATTAAAGGAGTATACAATACA
Source organism: Onchidella celtica (assembly GCA_963931925.1). NCBI lineage: Eukaryota > Metazoa > Mollusca > Gastropoda > Systellommatophora > Onchidiidae > Onchidella > Onchidella celtica. Next base: position 38,388,277 of record OZ007567.1, read on the forward strand.
AATACAAATACAAATTTATCGAACACCTGGAATTGGAATTTACTCCTATGGTGTCAAGGCCCTTCTTTACAGAGACATGTTGCAGACCAATTATGTCTTTAAAAGCAGTCCAGAGATAATGATGTGCACGCAGAGAAGCTCACATAATGCTCACAGGTCTTTTTGCCCATGTACACACGTAATAAATTATACACACTATATTTCTGATGAGATTTCCCCACTCCCGCCCGCCCTCCCGCGGGTGGTTGGTGGGCCCTTCTGACAGGGCCTTCTTCTGTCCCACCATTCTGTTATATTCTGTCTATCGTCGTGCAGCTTCGTAGCACAACATAGCTGTTATCGTGTCGACGCGCTTCCCCCAAACTCAAAACTCAAATTTAAACTCACCCCCTCCCCCATGATGTTCTCTGGTGTTTGTGCACGTACATTAAATATAGCTCAGATGCGACCCGACCCCACCCCCACCCCCACCTCCGGCCCAAACACACACACATCTCATCCCGTCCCCCCAAAACCAATAAAGCTGAGATTCCCGCATTGCGTCATTCTTAATCTACGTTTTCCTGACATGCGAAATCGCGATCACAAATCACTTACGATCTCTGAGAAATATTAATGATGACAGATGTGAGATCACAGCTAATTCTGGTCAGTGTAGACCGGACCCTTTCACTACAGGACAAGTTTTAGAGTCCGGTCACGTGTAGGGGATAAGTGCTCACACTAGTTGACATAGATGGTCTTCCAGATATCGAGCGAGATTCTAACATGATCTGGTCCATTCCTAGTAATGGATTCTCGGAATAGGATTTCAGAAATGTGTGTAGCGTGCACTGGAGGAGAAATATGATTCTTCGTGGGCGATATTTTTTTTCTTCATAATATGAATAAGAATAAAAGGCACGATTACATTATTCCGTTCGATGAGAGGGAGAGACAGAAAGGACGGGGGGGGGGTGGATGAAGAGGAAGTAAGAGAGGAGGAATGTGGACAAGATGTGAAGGTGTGAGAAACGGGTGAAATATCTAGAGGAACGAACGATAGGCATAGTCTGATTGAGGGAGAACCTATCACCCAGACAAACAGGCACACAGTTCGACAGACATACAGTGACATACAGACAGATGGACAGGCGGGAGGGCAAGCGGGTGGATAGATGGATGAATGGATGGATGGATGGATGGATGGATGGACGGATGGAGGAATGGATCCCTGGATGGATGGATAGATGGATGGATGGATGGACAGATGGATGGACGGATGGATGGACGGATGGATGGATGGATGGATGGATGGATGGATGGATGGATGGATGGATGGATGGATGGATGGATGGATGGATGGATGGATGAATAGATAATGTGCTGCAAGACGCCAATTAGATTACCAATAAAGTTGGCTTTAACGATTTTCTGTTACGAATGCTAATTTTACTGTGACAAATTTATGATTCACAGTAATTAATGTGTGATGTTTTTTATATGCTTACACTGTGGCATCTGACCAAAAAATATAATAACATAAAAACCGCAGTAAAACTATTAAATAAGAGACAGAAGATGGTTGAAGACGCTCACTATTAAACTATTATTAGATTATGAGAAGTCTCAAGTCTATAAATAATCATTCTCATACACAGTCATATACGTGCTCGGCTGAGCATGTGGCACTGGATCATTTTGTTTTTTTTGCTTGCCCTCAACCTCATCCTCGTTTCAGGAAGCAAGCAGAAAAAGACGAAAAAAAAAAAAAAGATAGCTGGCTGTCTTTTGGCCAAGCAATAAAGTATTGTCTCATCAGACATGCGAAGACGTTTTTCCTAAAATTTTTAGGAAATGCCATACTCCATGTTTTTTGTGAAGTGTCCTGCCCAGCCCACCCACTCGTGAAATTTCCCTATTGCACAACCCTCCATATAGTCATATACGCATCCCACAGCAGACAATAAAGTTTGCAACCCCACTTGACGTTCGGGATACCGACCGTTGTGTGATGGTTTCATTATTATTTTGTCACTACTATAACTCTCCTATCAACAATTCACCAATTCAAAATGATTTTCTCAGATTTCAGCTGGGGACTCTGTCCATTCCTGGACTGGTAATAGATTCTCAGAGGGGGAATTCAAAAATTTGCACTGAAACTTGCACTGAAAATGAAATCCGAATCTCCCTGGAAGATATTTTTTTCTTTCTTTAAACTAATACCTAAAATATAAACCACCATAATATTCCATTTAATGGGACTTTGAGGTGGAGAGATGGGGAAAGAGAAGGGGTGGCGCCTTAGGGAGTGGGGGCTATCATACCAAGCCCAGAACGGCATAGGCAGCAGCTGCTGGAAGACAAGAAATGCACACCATGATGTCATATATTTTCTTATTAAGTCCAGGAAGATCCTATCATATTAAGCCCGGCCAGGCACAGTCAGCTTCTGCCATTATTTCTTGGGTGTGCATTTTGCTGGTAGCAACTGGCTGTGCCGTTCCGGGCGCAGTATGATATTCCCCCGATCCCCCCCCCCTCCCCCACCCCCAGGAGACAACATTTCACACAGTACTTAAAACAGGACAAAACATTATGGAAAAACTGTTCTTGGCTGTATAAAGCTGGGTTTTCATGTGTACGGAAACGGATGCATCAAAAATCCACCAAGTAGTAAAAAAAGAAAGAGTGTTCCCGTACACATGAAAATATTCTTTCTACTTCACTCCTTGGAGGGTTTTTGACATTTCCGTCGCCGTATCCGTTCCCATTTCCGTACATATGAAAACCCAGCTTTAGCATGAGTACTGAGTCAGACATAAACAACAAAGACCGACGTGTAGAATAGTGCCAGCAGTTATATGAAATGTGTCAACCTGTCCATGCACAGTAAATTAAAAAAAATAGCACGGTCTGATGATGATACCCTAGACTTCAGGTGGTCAACGCCTGATTCTGATGTATCTATAGCAGAACGAGATTGGGATGAGTGGAAAGGACAAGGGATGTGACCAAGGAGGTGGATGAGAATGTGACAAGTGGAGAAAGATAACCAAAAAAAAAAAAAAATTGGAAAAAAGCAGCTCCAATTAAGGATTTGAATGAGGGTGAATCTAATAGACAGACAGACAGAGGGACCGGCGGGCGGAGGGGCGGACGGAAGACAGAGATATAGACAGACAGGCAGGCAGACAGACAGACAGACAGACAGACAGACAGACAGTTAGATAGATAGATAGATAGATAGATAGATAGATAGATAGATAGATAGATCGATAGATAGATAGATAGATAGATAGATAGATAGATAGATAGATAGATAGATCGATAGATCGATAGATAGATAGATAGATAGATAGATAGATAGATAGATAGATAGATAGATAGATAGATAGATCCCAATTATCAATAAGACCGAGAAAGTGGGCACTAACGATTTTCCATTACAAATGCAAATCATCAATAAATGTCCGAATGACGAATGATCCAATAGATGTGTACTATTACTTGTGTGCTTAAACGTGACATGTGACAATGTACATAAAATGCTCTAAAATTATTGAGTAGGAGAGAGAATGTTTTGGAGAGTGTGAAGTACATGTATTAATATTCATGGGACTACAAGAAGGCTTACAATAATGTATGAATTTGGGTTTTTAGAAAAATATCTGCTCAATTTAAGCATGTAGCACAGAACTATTAACCTTTTTCTTACCGGGCCCTTCCCGCTTTGCCGTTTATCCAACCGTGTCAAAAGACAGACAGAAATTTATTTTTTTGAAAAACGTATAATTGCAAACGCAAGAGCAAGCAATTTTCTAATCAGACATTCCACGGCGTTTTTCTAAACTGTTTGAAAATTGTTATGATTTGCTTTTGCAGTGCCCTTCCTAAAACCCGCCCACGTGGGATATTTCCCTACCATTATATGTAGGCTATATATAACTCTCTTTTACACCCAACATTAATGTTGGGATATGTGGACTAGAGCCTGACAGTTATTTCACTATTTCTAACTACGATAATTCGTAGCAGTTCATTAATTCAAAAATGGTACGCATTTTATCGATATTTCAGCAGTTCCAACAAAATGATCGATTATCTTCACAATTCTAGCAATTTATAAACTGGAAAATTTTCACTCTACAAAAATAGTAATTTTTCTCAAATAAATCTAACCTAACTGACGCCGGTCAATACAAAACTGTTGCGAGTTACCAGTCTAATTCCGGAAAGTTAACTTTGGAATTAAAACAATCTTATGACTCCCAACATACTCAGAATAATTATATATTCCAGGATGATCTTCTCAGATTTCGAAGAGAGTTCTGACATGTATGATCTTAAAAAAGACGAAAATCAATGCAACCTTATTCTTCTACTTTTTGTTCTTTATCTATTTTTATCAAGAACACCCACATTCTAACACAGAAGGAACAGCAAGCAGAACCAAGTCAAAAATAGACAAATATGAACATGAATGTGTCCTGCTACTCTTGGCTGTCACATTTAAGTGTCGAATGGCCCACAAAAAGAAAAGTTGTTAAAAACACATTGGGTGACATTATCTTTACCATACACTTGACCTTTTCAGCTCCCGGACAAAAAGTGAAAATAGTTTTGAAAACTCTCTCTCTCTCTCTCTCTCTCTCTCTCTCTCTCTCTCTCGCTCTCTCTCTCTCTCTTTCTTTCTTTCTTTCTCTTGCAGGTGGCTGAGGTAAATTTATAAGTATGAGAGTGACAATAGCCAAAAAACGTGGGAGAAAATACCACGGTTTTATGGCATAATAATTATGTGACTTTGTGTCTTTTTGTTGGCTTTCAGTGCTCAAATTATTTGTAAGATTCCCCCCCCCCCTTTCGCTCTCTCTCTCTCTCTCTCTCTCTCTCTCTCTCTCTCTCTTTCTCTCTCTCTCTCTCTCTTGTTCCCTAACCCCACCCACACCCCAAATAAAATAAACTTTCTTCCGAATTGCTTCAGGCCTTTTATGGAGAGAGAAATCAATTAATTGTACCATGTTGATAAATTTAAACAATTAAATGGGAGGGCGCCGCTCCAGCCTCGCGTCAGTGACTGTTACATCATTTGCCAGTGGTTATGGGATAAAACTGGACAGACAGACAGAGACACGGGACAAAATTTAACATTTGGACAGAGGACAACACGATCCTCATCCTAGTGAGAACAGCGAGTATACCGTACAATCCGAACACTTTATAACCCCCTCTTACATTTGGCCGGCAAACTGATTGCAAAGAATTACATAAGAGTGCAGATAGCATAATATAAGAGAGTTGTATAACTTACTGTGTGTCTGTAAACTTAATTAATCCACTGATTGAGCCTTGCAGTAATATCCACGAGCACAGAGACACTGCTAAAATCAGCCGAGGAAACTGAGAGCACAACTTTCAAATCGTCTTACACTTCACTAGCGAGGGTGTACAGAGATGACGCGGAAAAAAAACATGACTGGTGTTGGGAAAACGGTCGCACCAACACTACTTGACTGTTCGTCTTGCGCCCATACAGCGGATCGGTACCCCCAGCCCGCCAACCAGCCGCTGTCATAGAAGGCGAGATGGCAGTATCGGTGAGCGGAGCCCCCCTCGGTCGGTACCTCGACCCGTCCCGTCACCTAGCACTCATACACGGCTACCGGCCCACGTTCCGCTAACTCGCTACCTCCTCTCGCCCTTGTGTTCAATCAAACACCAAGTCTTACACTGGGTTATAGCTCGTCTCCTACCGGGGCGGCCTATCCGGCGAGACCTCTGAAATCGCTACTCCATTGCTTTCCTTGTGTTTATGATAGAGTGGGGTTACATTCTGTAGGTAAATCTATTAGATAGCAGAATGTGGCCCAATGAGTCTGGGAATGAGGGGAAGGCAGATAAGTATTTGAACGATGCCTGACCGTTTAGGCGCACCAGTGGAGATAAGAAGCCTTTGAGTGGACGGGGTGGGGGGGCTGGGCATAATTTGGAAGCGGTGATATTTATGATATGATATAATGCGCCAAGGAGAATTAGAGAGCGAGAGATGCAAAAACATAATGAAAAAGATTACCGCACAGGAACTGAGCACTGTTGTTTTGTTGTGTAATTATTATTAATATTATTTGTTATTGCTGTTATATTATTGTTGTTGTTATCATTATTATCTTTTTATTAGCATTACTATTATTGTTGTTGTTGTTGTTTATTTGGTCATCTGATCACTCTAAGAAAAATTCACAACTAAGAGAATCTGACTTCTCCATTAAACAGATTCCCAACTTCGGGTCTCATGGAACCTGTCAATATGTAGGCCCCTGACAAGCATGATGATAGTGCTCCTCTGGCGTTCAAATCTTCGCGCCTACAAAACAGGCCGGGTTTATTTGTTGTTGTTTTTTAATTTTATTTAGTTGTACAGTGTACTCCTATTATTTTTGGATCATTATTTATTGAAACACGGGCGTCATAATCAAGTCAGGGCACAGCACTGAACAAGTTCCAAAAGAAAGTCCCTCTGGTCTGTGCAATGATCAGCATTCTGCCGTCCTTGGGACTTTGATCTCAAGATTCTTTAGTTCTCATGTCAAGAACTGAAAGGGTTGTAGATACTGACATGACGTGGACACTGATATAGTTGAACTAATCAGGTGGACCTTCTGCTCTACAGTGGTGTGGCCATCCATTGTAACAGCCCTTGTGACTGAGAGCTATATTTTGCTGTATTAATATGAACGTGATGCAGTTTTTACTGTTATGGGGAAAAATGCAGAATTCTAACATAGAGTCTAATATTATTATGAATAATTGAATTCTGTTACAGATGTGTATGACTGATGGTGTGAAAATCGATAAATATTTTATAGTATCTTCAGTTGTTTTTAAACCCCAGTCAGAATGAAAGATAAGTACCCTTTTCTTGCTAAAAGTAACTATTAAAAATCAATGATTGAAGATTTCTATAAAATGTAAAGTTTTCCAATCAAACTGGTCACGAACTATCGGCTGTCAATAAATGAACTATCAACCCATTATCGGTGGCCAAAGTGTTGTCTCTTTATACGATTTGGATGAGTTGAATCTCCGAGTGCAAAGTCATAAAACATAAAACCCTACTAATCTCGTACATTGGATTGTAAATGGAACACGATTGTTGTAAATGGTAGAGAAAGGGGGAACAAGATAAGGCACTGTCAATAATGGATGTATCAATGTTTACATTTTTATGATTATGGGGCTGTTTTGAGACCGGGATTTTCTTATTTCTACTTTAACACGGAAGGCAAAGAACTTTACCTATCTGTCTGTGAGAGTCAATAAACTGTGCCCTACTTTTTAAAGAAGCCCGCAGTTAATAATATACTTAACTTTCTTTGGCAAAATACTGTATCGAGACATGCAGCAAAACTTTGGCAAGATTCATAGTAGGTTTTATTCAAACAGTTTCACTACCACCATCTGTTACACATTATTAAATAAACTGAATCAGTCTAATGCATGGCCATACAAAAAAATGCACAAAAAATAATATTCTCATCAGAATACTGGTAAAGTTAATCATTTGAAAACAGCTTTCAAGATTTTTTGATTTTTTTTTGGAATGTTTCACACGACTGATTTTTAATAAGAAGAGGTTTGTCTTAAACTGTTTTAATGCATTTCCATCGGGGCAGCTGGCACGTTAAAACTACATCGTACTCTGGTACGTTTTTACCGTGGTGTTCATTAGCGGCATCATCCATACTGCCTTGCTGCGGAAAAGGCCGCAAACGCCAATTCATTTTTTTACCATTTTTTTATGGTGTAAAATCTGATCCATCTTTCTATCTGGGTTATAATTTTGCATGACTGGAATTTTGCAACAAAATTGAGCAAAGAATAAAACAGGGCCCAATAGAAAATGATTTCTGCGTCTCCTTGAAAATCTTTTTTTTGACACATCACGACCTTAATTTTTGTTGGTTCCAGCACCACTTTTTACACAACTGAGAAATTCGACGTTAAACGTTTGTGGCTTTAGTATTATGATAAGGAGTTAGAATATATTGGAACTGTGAAACAGTTTGATAAGTGCCACAACGCATTTTAAACAAGTGTCAAAGTGTGCATTTCTCATACCTTTCCTACATACTAAAAGATCTCCAGCTTTCCAGGAAATGGAGATAAACCAAATAAGAATTCAGGTCATGACATACGGTCTTTTTTGGGAAACATTGCAGAATAGCCAAAAATTTTAGCAGCCTTGTCCCGCTGATGAGCCCTGCCAAACTGGCATTGATGTGTCTCGCGTGTTGCCCCACACACCGGTAAATTCCGTGTTGTCTGGCCAAACAACTCCCCTTAATGCACTTTGGTAGAGGGTTCACATGTAGAACTGGCATCTATTGTCCCACTGATTACGTTTTACTGTGGTAAAGTGCCGTGAAAATGCAGTCCCCTGATTTTTATAAATAATGGATTGTTCCATTTCTAAATTGAAGAGATGTTGTAAAGGCTGACATACTTTGGACCTTTAGCATGCCATGTTTCTTAAATGGGTCCTGGTGAAGGTCTGGCTCATTTTTAGCAGCATTATTTACATAGGACAGGGGCATCCAGATTTTTTGCTTCACGACCCATTTGAACGCTCTGATACCACCTGATACACACTTCCCCCATCCCCCAAAACACCACCACCCTTATCCCTCACCCAATATTTTTCTCTCACACATACGAGAAGACAGTAAGAGAGAGGCGGGCAGGCGGAAAGAAACATACATGCACTTAGTTATAGTGGGTGGGGGAGGGTTATAATGACTATTTTTATTCTGCTCGTGACCCCTAGAAAATGTCTCGTTAACTCCCAAACTGAGACACCCCTGACATAGAAGTATATCAATACACATAATATAATTTTACAATAACCCTAGGTCGTTTCCAACAACAGTGGCAACGACAAAGGTTTAAAGACTTAAATAGTCTCGTGATTTTGCCAGCAAGTCAATGGAAGTGAGAGCATTTACAGCATTAAATCGTGAAAAATCCAACATTGACTCTAGGAGCGCTGCGCTTCATAATCACAGGTGACTTAGTAGTCATTTAAAATGCCTGAAGCAATAAAACTAACCAGCTGTGGAATGTTTAACCACGCCCCCCCCCCCCCAAATCTTTTTTTTTTAAATTTATTTTCTTTTTTTTTATTTGAATAGCCACATGTCGCAGACCATTAAAGCAGAAATTATTGTCTTGTGAAGACAAAAACCAAGAGCTTAATGCTGCAGTAAATCCCCTCACCAAAGCTGTTGCTGGCAGTGTGAGTACTTCCACAGCTGGCCAGACGTTGCTGCCGCTGGTTATTTATTGTTGTAGCACTACCCCCTACTGATGCTGGCTGGTGTCTGGTACCCACGGCAGGAGGATGGTACAGTCGTACATAAAACATCTTCCGTGTGCATCGTATAAGTTGTGGTCAAGGTGGGCGGTGTTGACTGCTATGACTTTGTTTACTAGTCAAGATACAGGTGAGGGTTCATTCCATCAGTTCTACGACTTGATTGGTTTAAACAAACTCAAGACCGGAGTGTGATGAAGACAATGACTGAAACACTTGTTAAAAATGGGAGGGGGGGGGGTTGGGGGTGGGGGGGGGGAGGGTCTCATCCTCTGAAGATCTTCTCTTGAATCACTCTCTCTTTTATTTTTTAGATTTATTTATTTTCATGCCTGGCACAGAGGAAAGAGATGAGTACGATAACTATGGTATTGGTCACAGTGAGAACAATGCGGATAGCCTTAGAAAAATATGTTTTAATAAAATAAATATACTTTCCCAACAGTACAAAGATGAAAGGAGTTTTCCGCACTAATGCAACATACTCTACATTGGAAACTTGAAGTTGTCGATGGCATTGCAATGTTGAAGCGTTTTACGTGGAGTACATTTTATGTGCAGAATTGAGGACATTTTATCCATAGTTCTGTGCACTGTTTCCATAATGGCATCACGATGTCTATCCTCTATAATAGACCGCCATCACTTAAGCTGTCCACACCGACTGCATGTCATACTTCGCATTGACAAGATAACTATAACAATTCTGTACGCACTTCGTTAAGTGATTGAATGAATGAGAACGAGACAGAAATGTCACGTTGGTTTTTTGATAGCCAATCCTCTTCTCAAATTGCCATTAGGCATTATTAAGCCAAGCTGAACTGATAGTAGACTCAATCACCAGAAAACGGAAGAAGGTCGTTCCATTTTAATTGGACAGCACCAAGATTGTAAATGACGTCAAATCAACATGTCATGCACGTCGTGTCTGATTCAGAAGATATTTGGTGATAAACAAGTCCCTATTTCAAACTATATAACTTCCGTTTTGTCGTGATAGCCACATGTAGACTCTATTCCTGACAGATATCCACATCTGTTAAGCTCACGATTCCACGTCACGTGTTCCTGGATAATCCTCGATCGAAACTTCCATTTTCCCAGGATAATTTATGTATGCTGCGTACGTAGTCTGTGGTCATCTTGACAATATGAAATATCCCCCATGTAAACAAATGCCAAATTTGAAATGAAAACGTCGCTATTTGCCATTCTGTGACAATTTATCATTAGCATCCAATAGATACCCCGGAATTTCTCGGGGCAGACAGTTCTCAGATAACAGATAATCTATGTATTGCATGGCAATCTAGCATCATCACAGGGCTATCTACATCATGCTACGGGGAAACTTTCACTCATTTCAGTGTCCAGTTCTGTAGTGTCGAATTTAGCACAGAACTCTCTTTCACTCTTTTCTCTTTTTGTCCATGCCCATGGTGTCAGAATATGCCACAAAATTGTCTTTCACCCATTTCTCTGTGGCCATTCCCATAGTGTCAAATTTGGCACAAAATCTATTTCAGTTCACTTTTTTCTCTGTTTGCCCATTTCCATAGTGTCAAATTTGGCACAAAATCTATTTCAGTTCACTTTTTTCTCTGTTTGCCCATTTCCATAGTGTCAAATTTGGCACAAAATCTATTTCAGTTCACTTTTTTCTCTGTTTGCCCATTTCCATGGTGTCGAATTTGACACAGAACCCTCCTTCATTCTTTTCTTCGTGTATCCATTCCCATTGTGTCGAATTTGGCACAAAGCTGTCTTTCACTCATTCTCTGTGTCCATTCCCATGGTGTCAAATTTGGCACATATCCCCTTTTTCGCTCTTTTCTCTGACTGTCCATTCCCATGGTGCCGAAGGTGGCACAGAAACATCTGTGGGAATTTTGTGTTTCTTACGTCTATAATCGCCGTCGTCTCGTTCCTATTTGTGTCCCTTACAGTCCCTTCACAGTTTACGTCCTCTTCATCCAAGTAGAAACATTCCAGACTTGTTCAAAAAGTTACATTTCACGGTCTATCATCTCAATTATTGTCTGTGCTCCACTCCAAACTGTCGCCATCCGTAGTGAATCTAGTGAGAAGGACCGCTGAGAGATCACTCTTTCACCTGATTACCTAGGTTCTTTGATTCTTTAAGACGCCACACTATCCTGGACTCACTGAAAAAACATTGCTAAAGAGCCCAGATCACTAGTGTCTGGTCTTTATTTATATTCTTCAGACTTTTTTCTTTTTTTTTGAAAATAAAAAAGTATCATTTCAAGATATTTTCTTTGACAGAATAGAAAATAGTGAAAAGAAATGATAAATCCTGAAATGTAAGATTATTTATATTTATTCGATCTGAAGTTTTGTTTTTGAGCATAACAATGCAGAGAAACTGTCTGGATGAAATGCGATCTGATGTGAGTTTCTTAGGCATTTGTTCTTTGATTTCTTGTCAGACACGAATTTTTGTTTGCCCCTTTACACAGTGCACTTTGATTCTGTGGCAAATGTTTCTCAGAGTATTCACATTTTTTGAATTATTGGGATTTCATTTCCATATTGACTGAGCGTTTTTGCTTTTCTTCATGTAAATTTATAGTTAAGCTCGTCAGTAGTGTAGCGTTGCATCACTTTTGCTGGCCTTCAGCAATATTCATATATGAACAAGGATATTAACTTTACTGTTGTCTTAGTCTTTCTTGTTTGTCCTTATTGATGTCCATAGTATTATTGGGTTAGGCTTACAATTTGATGTTTGAGCTTCAAAATATGTAAGGCTGGAATGTTATAATGGTGAAAACCGTACTTGTTAATGACGTTTATGATTTTGCTGTTGTATGAGGAGATGCTGTTGCTCTCGTGAAGATTAATATTACATGAATTTAAAATGTCTTTTGTATTGATGTAAGGATAACGTTACTTATGTATGTAATCGTGACGACATCAGAGATAGAGCAATAATTACTGCATTTTCATAATAATAATAATAATAATAAAAATAATGGACGGCATTTATATAGCGCATATCAATTTAAAATGCTCTGTGCGCTTTACAGAAGCAACATGTCAACCACAGAGCAGAATGGAGCGCCGGCTAAGCGCTCAACACACTACACTGCTTCTTTCTCTCTCCCTGTCTCGCTCACTCCCTCCCTCTCTCTTGCAACGCAGCCTGTTAGGCGCAGTTCGCAACTCACAACAGTTCACAACTCACAATTCACAACTCACAACTCACAACTCAAATAATATTTAAATATTTATTAATAATAATTTATTATATATTTAATAATGAATAAGAAATTTTATTGTTGCTGCTGGGGGGGGGGGGATGATATGGATAAATTCTAATCTATTCATTTCAATTTTCCCCGGGCAGCGGCCTGTTCGGCCTGCTCTTTACGATTTCCACCTGCCAAGGTGTCTTTAACGCGCGCAACGTGCACACAGGCCCTCCGAACTTTTCGTCCTTATTCGAGAAGACTGGGTACTCGATCCTACCCCCCAATAGGATCAGGGACTTGAAAATATGAGAAAAGTCCCAATTTCCAACATGCCTGCACTGCCCGGGTTTTGAAACCGGGACCCTTGGCATGAGAGGGGCGAGCACCTTGCCTCTAGATCACCTTGTCCCCCCCCCCCCCTTGTTCATTACCTCTTAATGGCCGTGGTGATTATATCATTACCGTATTTATGACATTAACAATGTAACCGCGGAGATAGTTTGATTCCTATTGCTGTGCTTATTATTGCTGTTTTATGGCCTTGACGGCGACGGAAATGTCGATATCTAGAGCACGGGTGGATAAATGACATGTGGAGGCGTGTCCATCAGTTAGTTATGCTTGAGTCAGACAAGAGCTGACTGACAGGCTATGCCTTGGCATAGACATGCAGCCAAACACAGTGATCAAGCTCAAACACTCACACATATTTTTATCAAGTCAAAAATGGTCAAAAGAGAGAGGGAGACAGACAGAGAGAGAGACAGAGACAAAGACAGAGAGAGGTTGTATGTTACGCGAAAAAACAACCAAAAACGTTACAATGAATTAGAAATGAAAAAGAGAAACAGCACCAGCTTTCGGTCTACGAGGACCTTCTTCAGTCAAAAACATTCCTACAGTTGAAATAGAACTTTGAAAAATCAAAGAAATCTTTATTAAAAACAACATTCACTTAGCTTGCCATGAGTTGTTCCACAAGGAAAAATGCATGTCGATGTTGATGCTGCAAAACCCAACTAGGAATGCCGAGCCAAGAACGAAATGGATTTTTGTTGCTGGTAGAGGGACTCACGACACGTTAAGTGGCTATGTTTTGTTGTTGTTGTTTGTTTTTTAAACATAGATTTTTTGAAGTTATAAAATTCTCTTTGAATTGCACTTTGTACGTGTGTGTCTGTGTGTGTGTGTGTGTGTGTGTGTGTGTGTGTGTGTGTGTGTGTGTGTGTGTGTGCGCGCGCGCGCTTGTTGAAGATCCTCGTAGACCGAAAGCTTAATATGTTGTTGTATTTCCTTTTTCTTTCCAATAATTTGTAACGTTTCTTTATTGTGTCTTTCGCTTGGCTTTGTAACGTAAACCTTTTTTGGGGGGGGGGGGGGGGGGGGTTATATTTTAACTTTGCTCTAAGCCTGACATAGTTTTCTGTGAGTTTTTTATCTTTACAAGCATTGTTTCTTTCTGTTACAAGCCAGATGGTGTCCGAAACTACAGATTTATCATCTAGTTCCATTCGGTTGGATGAGCACTGGGTGGTGATAGAAGAAAAACACAGACAGTAAAAAAAAACACGGCAGAATAAACGCATTTAAGTGGCGCGGAGAGCTGGGAAATATTGATGAGTCTACAAGCTATATAGAAGCAAAGCCTACGACGTGGTTTTTGTTCATTCATTCGAAGTGTCTCAGTGTTTTGTCTGAGATTAATGACCCATCCTGGCTTCGGTTCTGTGCTTCTGCTCACAGGTTGTCTCTGCTGGGATGTACGAGTAACTCTGGTGCTCAGGGAGACGGGGGTGTGGAAGGGTGTGGTCTAAGGGAGGATAGGATAGATGTATAGATCACTGGTTTCTAACAGGGAAAGAGACAACATAATACTTGTACTGTGAATGAACACTGGCTTTTATCTTTTTTTTATATTCCTGACTGTGACTGTGCATGATACTTTCTGCTGAAAGATTCTCGAAAGTAAAGCTCAACGATAAAATCCTTTATCCTGATATTCGAAAACAAACCCAGGTTACAAATATTACGAAATTTGTATTTTATACTTCGACAAAAATGGAGCTGGGCTGGCCTTATTGGAAGAATGAAAGATAACAGGTGGACAAGTCGCTGCACTGAAGGGGAGGCCCAGAAAAGGAAAGAGAACAAGAGGACGGCCCGAGAGACGATGGAGAGATGATATTGTGCAGACAGGTGGACAGAAATGGACAAGACGGACGGAAAACAGAAAAGAATGGAGATTGTTGGCGGAGGACAGAGTGACGAAGCCTACAATAACAGCTACAACAACCTTCTGCTGACGTTCAACTCAATCTCAGTTACTTTATTCCCCTCTGACCCATGTTGCCCCTTCAGTGTTGCCAGGTCTGGAATCGAACCTGAATTGTTACGAGGAGATTAAAGCCATGAGACGTGTATGTAGGGGGAAACAAATTTTATAGGGTTCAGAACCATTGGTGTGGATGAATAATACACTCGGTGTCAGATAAGTGTGGCACGGGAGCATGGACGCTGCATTTAAGCAAATAGACCAGCATATCGTTCGATCAAACGCTGCAAAAGATCCTAGCAGAGGTGGTGAATTGGGGGTTCACAGAGACAGCCAACAGACATCAGAGGGTTGTCGGGAAGTGGGAGAGTGAACGCAATGATTATGGCCAGAAATTAATGAGTAATTATAATAATCAAACATAATCAAGATGATAAGCTAATGCGGTATATATAACAATAATCAAGCGCAGAATGGAATAACAAGAGGTAACGACAACTTCAGAGGACGGACAGGATAAAAAGGGGTGAAAATTATTTCACAACTACTCTTAATTGCAATGCTCAGGTCCCCAGTGGATTTATCTAGTGTGAACGATGTTGCGGTTATTGCATAGCCGTGTCATAAAACCAAAATCTGGTCCCGGCGTCACTCTGATGTAAAAGGGCTAAAAAAAAAATAAAAAACATCCCCATTCTGTCAGCTTTCAGTTCTACACGCAGACGATAATAGCCACTTCATTACTGTATCTAGCCTGGGTCAGGAAGAACCCCTTTAACTGCTGTAAGCCTCAACTTTCGACATAAAAAAGAACTGGTAACTGGAACGGGTGCAAAAAATAAAGTAACAAAAAATGCTGAGCTGTTCTTTAAACTGTCAGTCTCTGGTTATAGCATAAAACATGCAGTTTTTTTCGGAGTGAGATCTACAATTCCGATCAAACTCAATAAATCTTTATCTTCCATTTATTTCACAAACTTTGAGAATACACCATCTGCATCCATAAAGATGGGTTTTTTTTTACACACACAAACAACCTGACAAGTCCCTGTTCTGTGCCTTAACGGTCTCAACATATTTTGGTAATCAATATCAGCTGCATTACATCTCGCTTGTTCCAATGTTATTAAAACCACAGCATATCATGGACATCTATGCACACACACACATACAACACACATGCCAACATTTGCGCGGACACAGAGACATCTGAAACTCCTAATACACACACTCTTTCCTCAGTGTTCATACACATAATGAGTAACTTCTGACACAAACACGGACGCACGAACACACACATAAACCCATAAAAGCGGGACAAAGTTGATAATTGAAGAGATTTGTGAGAAGTATCCAACATTCAACATCATCGACCCCCGGCCTCTTCAATGGCACTTGGCATTAAATCCTCTCTTGTTGTAGGTGTTGTTGTTGATGGTATCGTTGTTAGTGCTGGTGATGCCGCTGATGCTGTTGCTGTTGATGGTGTAGATTATTCGCGAGTTCGGGATTATTTTTGGGGGGGGGGGGGTGGGCGTTAAGCTACAAGATGAATGAAACAAAAAGGAAAAGATCAGGTGGGAGACCGAGGGGGTGGGGGGGGGGGGGAGGCAAGTTGATAGTCAGCTGAGGATAAAAACAGAAAGAACAAAGCTTGTGCCGTCTAAGGTTTGGAGGTGAGTGCGTTTGTGTGTATGTATGTGTTTTTGTGTCGGTGCGAGAGTGTGTGTGTGTGTGAGCGGGCATGCATGCAAGGCTGGGACAAATGAGCAGTGGATGCTACAATTCAAACTCACCAAGAAGACTTGAGAGATGACAACTAAAGGAATCAAATTGTCCATGTGAACCAATCATATCACTTTTTCTGTCTCTGTGTGAGAGAGTGAGCGCATGTGTGTGTGTGTGTGTGTGTGTGTGTGTGTGTGTGTGTGAGACCGTGAGTGCATACTATGATAAAAAATAGAACCCCCCCCCCCCCACCACCCCGCCCAAAAAAAACCCCACACAACTCAGCTCTCCGTGGATGGAGAGGGATCAAAACGGGGACTGGGGATATTGTCCAATTTCGTGCAAATTCTAAAGTATGTTTAATCAGTTCACAATTCAGACCACTGTCCAATATTATGTACCTGCATTTTTTTTTTTTATTTATCGCCTTTTTTTAGATCCCATTAGAGTTTGCATTAAATATAGCTTCTAATAGCAAAACAAATCTTTTTTTCCAAATCTGGTATTATGTATTGTCTTCAGAAAGAAAAGGGAATTGTAAGGCAGTTGTGGGAAACAAAATTAATATTGAAAATAATAATAACAGGCGGAGTATATATTCCTCTTTTGTTTGCAATCAATTCACAACCCACGCGCTTCTATTCCTATTAGCTTGTTGCATGTGCGTCACTAAAATTGCGATCTAAGCTGTCATACAATGCTTCGCTTCTAAAAACTCAGAGAAGCAAAGGCTCTGTAAAGTCAAGCGAAACAGAAATTCATTATCCATTTTTATTTTTTCAAATACTTTTCGTGCACAAAGGGGATATTTAATTATTTGCATGATACTTTGATGTGATTTTTTTTTTGGACGATAATTTATATAAAAATATATCTGGCGCCTGGGGGACTCTAAAAAGACTGTAAGAAATTTACAAACGTTATCTCACTAGATCTTTGTTGTTGTTTTTTTCAGTTAGCATTGCAAATCTTTGACCTTAAAAAAGAAGAAATATGAGGAGAACAACTTTTGTTTTGAGAAGTAAGAAAGCAAAACACAACCAATGAAGTCTTCCATGTAATCATAACGCTCGATGTTATAATACTGAAGCATTGAAATATTGAAATTAATTTTAATTATAGCGACTCCTACGCCCACAAGCGGCCTGGACGAGTCCGCTTGATCAAGCGTGCTTGTCAAGCGAACTTGAGCGTGTGGGGAGAAATCAAACATTTTGTCTAGCCAGTTTGACACAATCGGGTCCTTCTTGCTATTTTCCCGCCAAGTTGTCCTACCGGCTTGTCTTGCCTCTTGTGCATGTAGGAGCCGCTTATGAAGTAATACTTGAGGAGTCATCACGTGACCAGACAGGTTCTTCAGTCCAGCCTAGAGGTCCAGCCAACAACTCACTTTTTGACAATGTCTCATAATTATTCGTACTGTCAGCCTTTGTCTGTACTGCTAAGGCTGTTGGTCGGGGGAGATAATGTTTTTACATGGAAAGCTATAGCTGGACAGAAAACACAACTCAGTATTTTCTCTATTTAGCTTTGTAATGAGACCACGTCGCCCAATCAACATCCTGCTGGTCACAACCCTTCGCCGTGGAGCACCAAAACGAACATTTTACCTTCTCCACATTCCTTCCGCCACCCTCACTGCAACTCTATTTCCTGTTATGTGACGTCAAACTTCCACGTGTTGACCTCCAACCTTGAGATAATGTAAACCGTGCTCGACCTTTCACCTTTTTGCCATGCGCGTTAGAAAAATGTCAGAAGAAATGACGAAAGGGCAAGACAGTGTATTAAGTGCAGATATTTCTGAAAACAGTTTTAACAAGAAAACGGGCGTTTTTATCTAAAAACACAGGGGAAAGAGCAAATGAAAAGCAGCTGAGGTTGAACATGGAGTGTTTGAAGCTATTGTTCCGCGCATGTTTGATTCTGTGAGATTTCACGTCACACACACTGTGCATCTTGTCTATTGCTGACAAAATTGTAACACAAGACAGATTTTATGTTGAGACTTCCGGTGAAGAGGCATAAGGCAAGCGAAAGACCTGAAAAACAAGAGTAAGACGAATCAGGAGTAAACTCGACGGACAGAGAGAGGGGGGGGTGAGATAGACAGACAGACAGACAAAAGAGGAGGAGAAAGGGGAGGAAACGACAAGGAGATGAAACCGAATAGACAAATTTGTTTCACACAAGCTAATGTTTGCTAATGTTTAAGGAACATTGTGCAAAGCACATTTTCTACCATTAAATTTATCTGACAGTTTCTCACGTTATTGTGAAAGGGGAACAAAACGATATTGTACCTTGGATGTTCCTGGAAGACAATTACCCTAGCCCAGCGCTCTCCAATTTCAAATTTCAAGTTTGCCTGTGAAATATCAAGTACGAAAATAGGTAAACACAGGACAGAAGAGAACAATTTCAATAGCGATTGGCCAGAGGTCCAGCTATGCTACACTGTCTTCGTGTGTGCAATACCTTGTTGATAGATGGGGATACTCTTCTCCACCTACGTTATCAGTTAGGCTAGCAGTGGCTCTTAACTTTTTATGACTCATTTGCCCCTATATTCATATATCATGGCTTAATCACTCAACACCCCCTAGCCAAGCCTTTCCAACAATTCAGTTTATTCCTGAAAAGCTATTTCACGGTGTTCTTAGATTTCTGGTAGAATTAATAAGTTTACGATGGATTTCTTTTTTTAATTAGTGCATGCGACAACTGACATCGTTTCTGCTTAACAAATTCATTAGTTGGTGGTACGACAGCAGAGAGGACATCATTTTACACAGGTAGTGTGCATTATTTAACCACCAGCCCCCCCCCCTCGCCCCGCCTTTTTCCCCTGCTGTAAGAATCAATGAGAAAGAATGTAAAAATTGGCCACACACGTACAAAAACCAAGCAAAGCAATACCTGGGGTAATTGAGATTTTTTTTCTGAAAAGGATACAAAGATCAACTCCACACTCAGGCCTGTGGATTTGACCACCTGTCTTGTGTCTGCCGTAACCAGAGCTGGACGATCAAATGTTGACTGTGGACTCTTGTCAAACAAAACCCTTGTCAGCTTACATCGCGATGCGTCTCCGTCAAATTGGTAGAGATCATGACGAGAGGAAGAAAGAAAAGAAAAAGTAACAACTGTAATCTCGTTATTCGTATGTTTCATAACTTGTATATATTATATTATTTCTTCTCTACAGTAAGTGGATCTCACGCTAAGCTCCGTAGCCAGTTAGAGTAGAGGAAATTTAAAAACATCGGAAAAGCACAAGTTCTGTAAGATCAATTGAAACCAACGCTCTGCATGTCTTTCTTTTTTATTTTATTTTCAAATTCAAGTACGACTATAATTATTTACGAAGACATTATACTTCAATGCTCTGTTGTTGCCTGTGATTGTTAATTAATAATATCAGCATTTTTGTGTCTGGGAGGAACAGGAACATAGCTTATCTCGTAAATAATTTGTAATGTTGTCACAGTTGGTAAATCTTTTTTAGTTTATCAAAGGAAATTATTTAACGTAAATAAAAGAGATGATGAGACCAACATTTCGCGACCTTAGTTCTCGTTGTTCTTGCTCCACCTTTTGTACAACTAAGAAATCCGTCGGTAAACGTTTACGGATTTACTATTATGATAAGGAGTTAGAATAAACCAGCACTGTGAAACAGCCTGATAAATGCCACCGCGCATTTTAAACAAGTGTCAACGTGTGTACTTGTAATGTCTCTTCTGGACACTGAAGGATCTCCAGTTTTTCAGAAAATGGAGATAGAAAAAACAAGAACTAATGTCGCAATTTGTGACGTATCAACTGAAATACACCAATAATTATAAGTGGGTGCTGCTGCTCTGCATTCGCGGGATTTCAGTCTGAATAAATTATGACAAGTTTGAACCTGGGGACAAACGATTAAACCCATGGCATTTTCCTCGGTAAATTGTAAAAGTACGATGAGAAATTGTAATGGTGTTGTTCTAATTTCACAGGTCTGATAATGGCATACAGACTGTATAACAGAATTTGCCCGTCTTTTGAACAGTAGAGTTAGTCTCATTTCCGCAGCGCGATGCCACTTTATTCCCCGCAAGACACATTATCTCATTATTTTTTAATTGCTGTTTGCTTGTCTGAGCACAAGGGAGCGTGTGAGCGCTGAATTCTACAGGCCGACAATATTTGCTCACAGCTCGAATTCAACGCTTACTGCCTTCTCATATTTCTCCACGCGCACCCATTGGTAAAATGTGCGTCCATCCCAGGTTAGGGTTGCTTCCAGATCTGTGATCTAATCCCAACCACTACAGCCACCTCCCGGATCTTCAAAGCTAAGGTCTGTTGCCGTGAATGTATTGTGTCAACATAGCACTGAAGGCAGAAAACACAAAATGTTGTCTAACCACCAGCCGAGCATGCTGTTCTTCATGGCCATTAAATAAAACATCACTCAGTATATCCACATCCCGCACTGCCACAGCAGGTGGGATAGCAGAAAACCTTGATATCTGGCTTTGGAACTCATGATCTATAGATCACACCTTTCAGACATCTAATACATTATTGTCTGGCTAGGCTGCAGAATCGGGCTGTTCAGTTTAGGGCTGCTAACGGTGACTTCCATATGCAGGTTAAATAATTATTATCCTATGTCACAGAATACACGTGTATCCTACTATCACGTAACGTGATGGTCACTAGAAAGGATATATCTGACGGAATGAAACGAAAATATTGTTACAATAATCACCTTCTAAATTAACCAGTGTGGAAAACCAAATCAGTTCATAGGTTCCTATAGTGATAAGACACACATACCATCAACCGCCATCTCTTGGATATCTCAGCATGTGTTCATATTATAATTATGACGCTGTCACGTTCTTTTTTATGTATGTACGTTCAGATTATTTTACTTCCTTAACGTAAGCAAATCGGCATCGTTTCACACAATACCAGATGGTCGCCTTATAACTGTGTGCAGACATAGATATTGCACAGATTTAAGTTTTATCTACAAGTATTCTACTTTCAAAATCCTCCAGTTGCTTCTCCCCCAATATTTTTACTTTCTACACGTGAATGATAGGTCAAATTAGACTCGCTCTTTATTCTAATTTGCTGTACTGAGTGGACAAGGAATAACAGTTTGGGGGCCAAATCCTTGAAAAACAGATAAACGCTTTTTTGTGTGTATAAGCTGTCATTAATAATAACAATAATAACACACAGCATTTATATAGCGCCTCATCCCTTTTAACAACCAGACTATAAGCGCTTTACAGCATTTATATCATATAATCACACACACAATACACAGGCATACTCAGGAGAAAACAAAAAGTGGACATTCACCGTGTAAAATGATGACTCTTCAGCCAATGTTTAAAAGTCATAAAATGTTCAGTCTCTCTCAAAGACAAAGAATTCCAAATCTGAGGCCCTTGAAAAGAAAAATATTTTTCACCTATGGTCTTAAGTGACTTCTTAGGAATTTTAAACTCTTTAGTGTCAGCAGATGATCTGAGCTGCCGTGATGGTACACAGGGAGTCAAGAGATCAGTTAAATAAGTTGATGCGTTTTCGTAGAACCATTTGTGACACAGGGTAACCATTTGTGACACAGGGTAGCCAGCTTATACATAATTCGTTTTTCTACCGGTAGCCAGCGCAAGCTCTGAATAGAAGTGATGCATGATCTCTTTCCCTTTTCTTGAGGATCAACTGTGCTGCATTATTCTGTACTATTTGCAGTTTTTAAAAAAAATTTCCTGCGGTAGTCCAGTACATAGTGAGTTACAGTAGCCTAAGTTTGACAAGACGAGCGAGTTTACCAAAAGTGTGGCATTATCAGTCAAAACAGTGTTGTACTTTACTTATTTTCTTGAGTTCTATGTACATTCTTTGAATCAGATGATTGACTTCACTGATAGATAAATCATTATCGAATAGAATACCAATATTTCTAGCACATTCCGAAAATCCGATGGGATTATTTCCGACATTCATCTCGGATTTCATCATGTTATTTAGAGTCCTTGCACTGCCAACCACGATAACCTCGGTTTCATCTTCATCCAGCATTCAGTTTATTCTTGTCATCCACTCTTTAATACATAAATACAATTTTCGGGCCAATGCACGGGGTCGTCTATGACACCACATGTTGCCCAGCCCAAAGAGGGTTAGCCGAGCCATAAATTTTGCGTATTGTCGGCGTAGAAGTGATACTGGAGGTTAAATTGTTCAATTTCCTTACAAGTGGCTGAGTATAGATGGTAAACAAAATAGGTCCTAGTACTGAACTTCGGGGAACGCAGCACGCTAAGACATGACGTGGATTTTTTACCTTTAGCTCTAACAATTGGGTTCTCTGAAAAAATATCATCCTACCTGCCTGTTATTCTGGATACCAACCGGTGAAAATGACATCTGGTTTATATGCTAATATTATAATTACCATTCTCGTGTTTGGAAATGTTAAAATCAATAACACTGCCGCATCATTCTGTAGTTTATGGTTCGATCGAAATCATTCTAAGAGGGCCGAGTTCAGAGAACAATGTGGTGAAGCTCTTCTTGTTTTTTGGGTTCTCTATGCA
The DNA here is from genome assembly GCA_963931925.1 of Onchidella celtica. Classification (NCBI taxonomy): domain Eukaryota; kingdom Metazoa; phylum Mollusca; class Gastropoda; order Systellommatophora; family Onchidiidae; genus Onchidella; species Onchidella celtica. The sequence goes on from OZ007567.1 coordinate 38,411,458, forward strand.
CCGTACCTGGTTATCTCCAAGTCAATTTACAGCCTACGGTTCATGCCTGTGGCCAGCACAACATTAGAAAATACGCATGGACGACACCGAACTCACTACAATTTGAAGCAAAATGCATACGTTTCAAACCAACACAATACATGCAACAACATTAAAGTCATTTAATTCGAGAGCAATAACTCTGCCTACAAGGCAGCCACCGGCATAATTATTCCCCCTGTTGGCCCGGCTAACTACGCTAACCGTTGCCATTTTACATGCCATTTTCAGCAACTAGAGACACAATTAAACCATCGGCGACCCGTCAAGCTGTTTTATTTGTTTCCACTTGTCAGGCTAGCACACTGATTCAGTTTCCAAACATTTCAAATCATTCCATTCAGTGAAATGTCCTTTATGTGTAGTTGTGTTATCGTCTACAGTTAGGAACCGTGATTTATACGGGAGCATTGTTAGAAGTGAACGATCTACCGTGTTATCCCACGACTTAAAATTAATCCAGTTTCACATCTGAGTCAAATTCTTGTCAGTTTCTCTCCTCCCCCCTCCCCCTGCCCTTCCTTGCCACCCCAAAGGTCATCGTTCAAGCAAAAGACACCAGTAACAAATTTGTGTGCATTCCATGCACGAGTCATTCCATTCCCAAACACTTAAAATTGCGCGCGTTATCGGGGCCTAAAATGGGCGCCAAGGGATATTTCAGAGAGGCGCACACACACACACACACACGCACACACACAAGAAAGCTTTTAAAAAAGTCAACCGCCGCAGCCGTTTGAGGATGATTTGGACTAAAAGCCTAGGCTCGGGGTGGGGGGAGGGGGAGGAGGATCGATTTTGGAGTTCCGTCATAGATTTGTTGCCTCTGTAATAGTCCTGTCACTACAACTACAAAATGTGGCCATCAGTGAAATTGTGGGAGAGGAAGTGGGCTATGGCACGCACTGGGAAATTGTGGCGACGTCTGTATTTGATAAATCTGCATCATGTATCTAACTCAGCTCATTGTGTATTCTGTGCTTGCCCTTTAGACTTTTTTTACTGCTTCGCTTGCCTAGTTGTGAATTTAAATGGAAATAGAAAAAAAAAAGAGTGCAAAAAATATATTATTATGTTAACTTCCGGCACAAGTGGACGATGAAAAATATATTGGGAGACGCGGAAAATAATCTGTTCATCACGAAAAACAAAAACAAAAATAAAAGTATGAAATTCATTTTTTTTCCCCTCAGCATGCACCAGGAACGGATGCAAGTTTAACGCACTTTCAATGGAAGTAATAGATAAATCTTAGAAAGTATTTTGTCAATTCATATTGCACTGCAAGGAATTTTAATGGCTGTTATCATCGAAGAAAGAAACATTGTCAGCGGTTCGTTCGCCACACCGTGGTCGTCTTGGTCGTCTTGGACCCGAAAGGTTAAACTTTAACTCTTTTTTTTTTTCGATATGCAGAATTGCATAACTCTTTCACATGAGCACACTGACCACTGCAGATCGGCCTTTAACAGATTTTGATTTGTAGTCCTTTTTTTCCAGGGCTAGACATCCAAAATGTTGTTTTGCAAGTAAAGCAATAAAAGGCGTGATATCTGGTCACTACATTCAATTTTTTTGTCATATTTATTGTTCTCTGTCTGCATTTTTTTTTTTTTAATTGCAAACCGCCAACCACCGTTTTGAGAAGGTTGAAACTTGGTCTACAGTGGCGATTTTTCCATGGAGATTATCCTGAAGGATCGGTTTGTCTGTTTGTATTTTTCTTCTTTTTTTTTTTTCTAGTGGGAGTGAGGGAGAGGAGGGGGTGAACTCTTTTTATCCAGAATTACCAAGGAGGCACTTAACAATGACAAGCATTTGACTGCTTTTCGCAGTTTGGTGCATTTTGACTATGGGAAAGGAATGCGCCCAGCAATGATGCCCTCAGAATCTGGAGCGAGACTGCAAATCAGTAAATGAGCATATCTGCCCCAGAAATCGGGAAGCGGGTTTATCATGGGCAAGGCCGAGACTCTCTGCTAGGGTTATACAACCGTAGAGATAAGAGTAATGAAGATAACATGTGTTTTCACCTGCGTTCTTATTGCATTTAAATGTGATTTTAATACAAGAGATTGCATCCCAAAACTTCCAACTCAAAGTCAAGTTCTTCAAGTTTCACGGGGTTTAGGCGACCTTTAAGCAGTGTCTGGAAGAAATTTTGCACAAATCATCTCCTAAGTACATTTTGCATGAGCGCTCTAAGTATTCTTGAGCTCGTGCAATTTTGAATAATCAAGGTCAAACCTACAGTCGATTGATACATGTCGAAAAGCTGGAGTCTCTGACTAGACACGTATTCTATTTTCTGAATCGTACAACCTTGCAGCACTGTCAGGTTCATTTGTACAAACTCTAAGAACTCCGAGCAAAACTCTCAAGGATAAAGAAACACTGGTAAATTAAATAACCAAACCCGTAGGAAAAATGAGAATGTCTCAACAAAGCTTAGACAAAAGGAAATTAGTGGTGCTCTTACGCTTAATCAAACACCTACAAATAGTTGTTAATGTCTATACAAATAAAGGCTTTTATCTTTCACGGTAAAGTGTCTAACGTGTTACTCTAGATTTTTTACTTGAGTAGTTTCTTCCGTCTAATGGTGGGTGGTTTGGCGGGAGTAAAAGGTCAATAACGGAGGTCTATATTTTGTAAAAACACTCAGTGCCATTTCTGGTGCTTTTGCCGTCCGCTCGGATTCATACATTAATATCGCATTACCATATATATAGTCTAGTATAGGCGCTAACTCGTGTAAATCAAATTATGCAGAGGCGAAGAAAAGACACGAAGAAAAACAAAAATTGAAATTATAGATACAAGCACACGTGCATAGAAGATCATGCTTTGCATGCTATCAAAACAGTGAAGTAAAGACAAATGTGGGAGATTTCATATAATGTGATATTTTCATGGAATAAGAAACATTTTTGTTAGTATCAGATTAAAATGATAATGCTCAGCACGTTCTTCTGAAAGGATACATAAAAGAAAAAAAACTATTAATATGAGACTGGTTTGTTGATAATGCTAAACTGTTTCAGATCTGTTCCATGTCTCATTGCCATAACAGCTGGGTTTTTTTTGTTTTTTTTACAAAGGACCAAGCCAAATTCTCCAATACCTTCCCCTTTCCCCTCCCTAAATTCCTCCAAATAAAACATTTTCTCTTTTTCATCTAGCCATCTCTGGTAAAGCTGTCATAATAATATTCTTTACCAATAAGCAGTGTTAAGTGTGGAACAGAGATTGCCAAAAAGGAAGTCTATCAGCTGGAAGCAGGAAAAAGCTGCCTTCTATTTCTTCCAAAGTCAATGACTGATCGCTTTCTTTTCGCTGTTCTTTGCTGGGTAAGATAAATGGATTTCATTGTTGCAATTCGTATAGCCGCGTTCTCGTCAAAGTGACGTTATGGACGAGTATAATTTATAGCTGTATGGCCCTGCTGCTGTGGCTGTCTCTCTCATTCATATCACGTAATAAATCCATAGTGCGTCACTCAGAGGACTGCATCATGTTAGGAGCATAGGGCTGACTCCGTGTGAGTGCGCTTGTACTCAACCGAAGACAAAACACCTTCACTACCGAAGTATCATCATAGGGCTCCTACTATTCACGCCGCTATCAAAGCCGCATTACAGCTCCGTAAGTTCAGGTAGCGCAGCGCAGCTGGCAGGTAATAGCTTGTATCCCCCGACAGACGCACAATTTACCTGAACATAATGAGCTACTGAATCAACGGGGGGAGAGGGACGGAGAAAGGGCAAAGGGAATTGCATACCTCTGAAATGACGAGTTAGGAAAGTGAAGCAAAGGTACTGCAAGAGGTTAGGTTTGTTTTATTGAATTTGCTCTTGTTGCCTGAGTTTTTGGCCTGTTATGTTTTGTTTTTTGTTTCCCCTGAAGCAAATCTTACCGTAGCTATTTCCCCGGAATGCTCCAAGAACCGGTTCTGGTTTCTGGGAGCCCTTTTAAGGCATATGCTTCGAACCAAGTCAGCCTATGTGAGACGAAGTTTTGCAACGTCTAATCTTGCTTTCAAACATTGTTCAGTATAATAATGCTTCAATAATAATAATAATAATAATAATGTATAGCATTAATATAGCGCATATCCATTTAAAATGCTCTATGCGCTTTACAGAAACAACATGTCAACCACAGAGCAGAATGGAGCTGCCTGCGAAGCGCTCAACACACTGCACTGCTTCTTTCTCTCTCCAAGTCTCGCTCACTCTCTCTCTCTATCTCAGAGCAAATTGTAACGTAGCCTGTTAGGCGCAGTTCACAACCCACAACAGTTCACTACTCACAGCAGTTCACAACTCACATCAGTTCACACAACACACAACTCAAATAATATTTGAATATTTATTAATAACAATATATATTTAATAATGAATAATAAATTCTGGCCGGGGGGGGGGGGGTGATATGGATAAATTTTAATCTATTAATTTCAATTTTCAATTTTGCCCGGGCAGCGGCCTTTCGGCCTGCGCTTTACGATTTCCAACTGCCAAGGTATCTTTAACGTGCGCAACGTGCACACGGGCCCTCCGAATTTGTTCGTCCTTATCCGAGAAGACTAGGTACTCGATCCTACCCTGCATGAGAGGCGAGCACCTTGCCTCTAGACCACCTTGTCCCCAAGGGTGGCGGTTGTAATTAGGGAAAAATAAAAACCAAGGAAAAATTGCATGTGTGCCTGACTTTAAACATGACATTGCGAACTCACAAGTGTGATGTGAGAGAGGATTTAATGTTCTTGAACAAAATATAACAAACGCAAGATTTTTCTAGCAACTCGCTCGGCATTTATTCTCTAATCAAAAGGAAGGTCTTTGATTTCTCGGGGGCCTCAGCCGTGTTTACCACGTCTACCGAAAAACAACTAATATTGGCCGAAACATAACTAACTCACTAACATGTACACATGGTCATTTTATAAGGATGGTCAAACAAGTGGGCGAGACCAAGGACGGTCAAGCTGGCTGAAAGGACCAGACGTGTGGGGAAATCTTTAGGTAAGAAGCCGCTCCTCCGTGACCTTGGCCTTGAGGGACGGCCTGTGTGAGAAGGACCACCCATTAGGTAGAAACCCCAATGTGGGAAATTAATATTACAACACTTGTTAAATTTTGTCCTGATAATTCATTTAGCCTATAGTATGTGGGTGACAGGCGCGGTGTTGTTTGCTTGTTTGTTTTAATTTGGATGTGGCCTCTTGTTTTCAATGTCAAATCTACTTCTTTGAACACTTCAGGTGGGGACTGTTAATGTTATTTAAGTAGGAAGTGTATATCCGTACAACATGTTGTATGGATATGGACAGTGCATATCCGTACAACATGTTTACCAAAAGCGGGTGAAGGTTTGCTGAAATAAAACTTGGTATGGTGTTCACTAATTTAAAGTGACAAAACATGGAATAGTCAGATGGACCTGGGGGCACGAGGGTCTACTCAGTTTGTATCAATGGGCGGTAGTCAGCTTGACTAATCAGGCGAAAAGGGGTTGGGGTAGCCATTGGTGATCGACGTACACTCAAGTATATTATTAGCGCAGATCACGCAATCTCCGAGCAGAAGTCTGATTGTTTTGCTACTAAACCGATTCATATTTTTAAAAACTATGCAAATTAACAAGGTCAGTAATGTAGTATTCCGGTGTGTGTTCTACGTCATCGAATTGTGTGCATTGTACGGATATGCACTGTCCATATCCGTACAACATGTACGGATATGCGCTTCCATTTAAGTATTTCGTGATTATCATGCTTTGATCCTTCCCTTCTCAGTTTCTTGCTTTTGTTTTGTTTCGTTGTTGCTGTTTTTGCTTTGAGTTCCCATGGACTAGAGCTATGTTATAATATTTTTCTCTGGCTTAATTTTGAGGTTATTATATTATATTATTTTATTTTCTCTATTTTCTATTCGTTTTTTCCAGTTACCAGTGGTTGAGTCGAGGCATAGCTAACTTGCGTAATTTGATCTTACAATAAAAAAGGAGAATTATTCTCTTGATTTGATTTTACATAGCAATACTTCATTTTCACACACACACACTCCACCCCCACCCCACCTGTTGTTTTTTTAAACACTTTTATAATATGTATAAACATTTTTTGTTAATTGCATTTTGTAATCATGTGCTTAATAATTAGACTTCTTGATAAATTATTAGATCTACAGGTTATCGAGAACAGTGGGTTAATGGGTGCAAAATCGTGGAGCCACAATTGTTACGTCAATCGTGACGTAAATTTCACATCCACGTCTAGGTTTTCAAATGTTATTATGGTACCCACTGAAATTGTTTTACCTATTTAGGCAATTGAAAGCAGGTTGGCGTATTTGTCCCTGTGGCTATGTACATGTAATTGAAATTTTCATCATAGATGACTTTTTAAAGATCTCTATATCTCCAAAATACTGTTGTTGTTTGTTTTTAAACGTTTATATGCCAAAGCCTGAAGTCTTTTGAGATTTTCCAAATGACATCAATCCAAAGCATCACACACAGAATGCAGAACCCACATAAAGTCTGTGCCGCTTTGGAACAGATAATGCCATCAACAGCCATTCCTACAGAACACGATAATGACTGGTGTATAAAAACTTTGAATGTGGTTGGAGGATGGGGGGGGGGGGGGGGGTAAGAGAATGAAAGATCAATGTATGAAAATATCCGTGTATGCCATCGCACCAAGCTATCTTTGGGGCTTTACGACACTCTTCTGCTCAATGTTGATGTCCGTGCATATGTTTTATCGTTAGTCTATAATACCAGACCCGACCGATCAGTTCTCGAGACCACGGACACACGCCCATTAGAGTCCAGGCTGTGATGGGCTGCAGGTCCCACGGAACAGACGCCCCAGGGTTGTCTTTCCGTGTTGCTCTACTACATTAATCTCGCAGTGGAGCTGATAACCTTACCATTTTATAGCATCAATAAAATCGTGGAGACTTTAATGTTTTGCCCCAACCTTTCTTTTCTATCCCCCCCCCCCACTCCCCTCCCACCCCCCCCCCCACACCCCCCCCCCGTCTCCCTGGAGCCGGGGTTGCTTTTCTCCGCTGTGCGCTTTGAGGATTGAAAATGGATGAGTCCGAGAGGTTGAAACTCAAATCTCCCTCATTTATTATCATGTTTATTCTTTAATTTCCCACTTTTTCCTCCCATTAAAACTAAAACCCGCCTCACCGCGTATCCGTCTCTTCCACGAGACAGTTATGTGCTTTGTGAACAAGTTTATGGAGTGCATCCATCCTTCCCTTGTCTCGTCCTATGGGAACTTACAGCTGTCGTCCTTTTGTTCATGGCAACATTGATTTCAATGACATTTTCTTTTTCTGTTTTTATTATAATTATTTGTTAGTCCATTTGTTTTATACCGTACTTGTCAGGGAACAAAAGGCCGTGTTAGATGCTATTGAAGCTGATGTTATTACTGGTTTTAATGGAACGACAAAGTAGAAGAGGAAGATGAGTTTGGGGGGGGGGGGGGATGATAGAATTACAACCTGATGATCATGAGGCCTGGAAATCCTTCATATTCCCACTTTTATACACAGCTACAGCGTTCTTTTCGTCTATACATGATCTAAACAAGACAATTTTAGAGAATTTTACCACTGTCATCAAATACGAAGGAATTTTAAAATTTTAGTCGTGAAATTTGAATGGATGGAGCTAGCTGTGAGTATCAAGCCCAAATAAAGTCCCATCAAAACCGCGAAAGGCCCAAAGTAGGTGTCACCGTGCCGTAAAACCCAAAACTCAAACCAATTAACCAGGGATAGAATAACACAAGTCTGTTGGCTATTTTTTGTGTGGCGAGTTTCTCACAAGATATTTACTTTAAAGATTAATTGGTTTCCTTGTCTTGACGTACAAGATCAACGTTTGATACTGTGGAGTCTCTGGCCCCACTCTGATAATTTTCCAAATATACGATGTCTCTGCATCGTTTCTGGGCACCAGATATATTTTTCATTGATAATGATGAACTATATTTGTGTGAAATATTCTCTTTGTTTCCGAATAATTTACACTATGATGGCCAGAAAAACATGCTGAAACTTGAGATGGTTTGACCTGTCTAGATACAACATGCATGTCTCCGAATACTTCAACTCTTTTCGTCATAATAGCGACAGAACATTCCATGACAGTTTACATCCCATTTATGATGAAGTAAATGAAATTACCAACATAATTTTGTAAGAAGGACAGAGAGAGAGAGAGAGAGACAGGTGGAGAAAGAAAGCCAAATGATGGCAGGAGAAACAGAAAGGGGAGGCACTATAATTATTTCTTTACGAGCTCCCATGTTAGTGGCTGTGTTTATGATGATGGTTTAAAAATGATTTTGGATTTTGGGCATACCGGTAACAATTGAACAGTTTCGGGAAAGTTTAGAGATATTTGAAAGTGCCAGTTATATGGATGCCATTTCTAGTGATGGACGGAAAGGCACACGGACAGACAGACAACACACAAACACACACACACAGAGCGCTAGAGTTGGAAGAAAGAAAATAGGCCGGAACAATGCCATCAATAACTAGTTTGTATGAGAATAGGTCTGCCACCTCGGTACTCCCTCAGCAGCTGGAGCTGTGACCGAAGCAGTTTCCTTTAGAGAAATAAGCCCCTCTAAGTGGCTGTGTCAGGGTCCGCAATGATGAGCCAGTTGCGTGACAAGGCACTGACCTCGGAGAGAGTTGCAAAGGAGGACATTTGAGTTAAGTGTGTGCGGTCCAGTGGAGGACCCTCTGGTGCAAATATTAGCATGTTTTGCGTGCTCACGCAAACCCTTCCTGCCAAAGTTTCAACACTGGCAATGTCTAGCACATCTGGGGATACTTGAAATTCATACGTTATACGTTCTCTATTTCTTCTTCTTTATCCTCTTGTATTTGTTTTGCTATCTATCTATCTATCTATCTATCTATCTATCTATCTATCTATCTATCTATCTATCTATCTATCTATCTATCTATCTATCTATCTATCTATCTATCTATCTGTCTGTCTGTCTGTTTGTCTGTCTGTCTGTCTATCTATCTATCTATCTATCTACCTATCTATCTGTATGTCGGTCGGTTTGTTTGTCTGTCTCTCTCTATGTATCTATTTGTCTGTCTGTCTGCCTGTCTGTCTGTCTGTCTGTCTGTCTGTCTGTCGTGTAAGCCTGTAATACCAATTACTCTCAATGGCGTCCCAAGGACATACTTATCATTTATCTCCAGTGACTATGTAGATCTACACTTTGTTATATTCTGGCCCTGGTCCCTTGTGCGTGTCTACGTCTGCCCTGTCACACTGCAAAAGTTTGCTCGTTTGTTTGGTAACCACATTACCATGGTACAATATCATGGTCAATTTTTTACTGAAACAAAATTTGAACGAACATTTGAATTTACGTGATTCAGCAGTGATTGCTTTTGTCTGGTCTAGACAGACTTGTGTGTGTTTGTGAAAAAGTGAGAGAGAGTGTGTATGTGTGTGTATGTGTGTGTGTGTACACGCACGCACTTGTGTTTCTCTCATGCCCTGCCTTGCATTTAACCCTGCATTTCCAAATTCAAAGAGCTAAATAAAAATAAATGTTATATATTTATGATTTAGAAACTGTATCTATAAAGTCGGATTAAATGTTGATTACCCTCCTCAGCCATTTACACGTTAAAAACTACCTTGATAATGACTATAATCTTCAGAACGGATGCATTCTGCGTCTTTGTCAGTTGATGAATTTGTATGATAAAGGGAGCTTAATCCACTGCCTGGGCAGACAGCTCATGACAACATTTATTATTTTACTACAAAGAAACGATGCACTTTAAACGAGTGCCTTATAACCATGTCTCACAAAAAGGTAGGAAAACTGCGGATAAAGCGGACGGCAAGGGACGTTACCCATGATCTTTATTTTTTTGTCCCGGTGGTCCTTAGCCCTTTAAAGACATGTTTGCCCTAAATTCACGTCTTGTGGCTTTGCTGCAACCACAACACTTTGGCCACTTGATTTTTTAACAAATATTAATGAAATTCTTAGAATTCCTTAGACAGAACAAGTTTGTCTATGGGCATACGCATTAGTAAGACACGATAATAATATTTCTGCTTAATGAAATGAGTTCAAGAACTGAAGAAGTGGCCTCAGTGGGCAGCCCCCCCCCCCCCACCTCCCCCCTCCTTCCAATTTCTGAAAATTTCACCCCAGACGTTTTTTTCGCGGATTGTGTCCACTGTTTATATTGATATCACTTCTTTCTTCATGCCTTTGAGCATCAGACTATTCATCTCTCCTGCCTACAGTGTTCCTCGGTCCCGTTCTCTTTCTTTGAAATACTCACCGTTTAACGTGCCTTTTCGTTCCCACCCATCCCGGGAGCCAACAGAACAAGAGAAGGTAAGAAGTGTGGCTGGATTCCCGGGTGCCGAGGGGAATGTTGATGGTCGCTGGAGACCCCAAGGAATGAAGTACCCAGTGGAGGAGTCTACAAACAAACTACCTGCGTAGCGTTATGGAATTTGGTTTCAAGTAGCTAGTTATTGCTTCCTTTACTCCTTTCCTGCTCACCACACACCTACCACTTTCTCATGACGTTTACCAAGTTATGTAGATTATAGCTTTAAAATATGACAAGAAGCTAGGGGAATTAGCTAGCACTTCGTTCTGTGGCAGAGTCTGGCGATGGGAGTGAGACGTCTCCACATGGTTATCATTAGAGAGGAAGAACAGACGTCTGTTCCACAACCACTTTCAATAAATTGAGTGCTCAAGTTAGTGTGAAATGTAACCCAGTATTTACGCATAATTGTAAAGGGTGGGCCAATAGCCCCTCCCACAGGGCAAACGTCTAGAACAGCATAATGAATTATATCTAGTGAAGGAAATTTTTCAATTGCCTTTGAGATGAGACTTTTGCCCTAACTTGTCCATGAGATTTTGTGATCATAGTGTGACAATAGGTGCAACGTGACAATAAGTGCACAATAATAATAATAATAATGGATGGCATTTATAAAGTGCATATATCCATTAAAAATGCTCTATGCGCTTTACAGAAGCAACATGTCAAAATACATGGGTAAAACAATTACAAAAAAACAAACATGGTACTCTTAATTAAAATAGAAGGGCCATGCAGAAACACCTTTATAAAAGTTCACACACACATAACCACAATTAATACATACATACAACGCCCACACACCCACATGCGCGCGCACACACGCACAGATGCCAAGCTTGGATTTTTACTCACTGCTCAAAGTATGATGAAAATAAAATTGTTTTGAGTTGTTTCTTGAAAGTTTCCAAATTCTCGGCTTCTCTAGTGGATTTCGGAAACTTATTCCATATGAGTGGGGCAAAATATGAGAAAGAGCGCTGGCCGTACGCCTTATATTTTACTTTAGGTTTAAGAAGGATGGTTATATCACTCGATGATCTGAGTGCTCTTGAAGGTACATAAGGTGTTAAAAACTGGTGTAGATAATCTGGGGACAAGTTCTTTAAGCACTTATAGCATGTAAAGGAAATTTTATATGTGGTGCGTTCTTTCACTGAGAGCCAATGTAGTTCCTTCAAAATAAGAGTCACGTGATCATGTTTTTGTTTCTTAATAATTATTTTAGCAGCAGCATTTTGTACCCTTTGAAATTGCTGTATGTTTTCTTCTGTTATGCAAGCTAATAATGAATTGCAGTAATCAAGCCGTGACAGTACTAGTGATGTTATCAAAGTTTTGGTGATATCAGAAGTCAGGTATTTACGAATGCTCCCTATTTTTCTGAACTGAAAATACAGGTTTTTACAAAGAACAGTTATGTGGGATTTCATTGACATAAATATCTTGATCTAAAATTACTCCTAAAGTTTTCACTTTCGTCTGGGCTGAAATTTCATGGCCATTGATGTTTATGCTGACATTATCAATTTCATTACATAAGTTGCTTCAATTATTAATTATGCTACAAAAAAAAATTACCTTGAGAGTAGTAGACCTCTTTTATTTTAAACTGCACTGACTGATCTAGATAGTCAAAGTGTGAAAAACTTTATCAGGAATAGCCAAACTGAACTCAGATTTTCAAATAAAAAGTGGACTCCACCCCCGTTCCCCCAAATCTGGAAAAACCAATATGTATGACAAAGCCTTTATTCTGTATCTCCGCAGAAGACCAGACCAAGAACGCAAAGTTGTCGTTTATTGGAAAAAAAAAACTGCACACGACAAAATACAGAATTTCGCAGGAGAAGAAAAAAAAACTGCACACGACAAAATACAGAATTTCGCAGGAGAAGAAAAAAAAAACTGCACACGACAAAATACAGAATTTCGCAGGAGAAGAAAAAAAAACTGCACACGACAAAATACAGAATTTCGCAGGAGAAGAAAAAAAAACTGCACACGACAAAATACAGAATTTCGCAGGAGAAGAAAAAAAAACTGCACACGACAAAATACAGAATTTCGCAGGAGAAGAAAAAAAAAACTGCACACGACAAAATACAGAATTTCGCAGGAGAAGAAAAAAAAAACTGCACACGACAAAATACAGAATTTCGCAGGAGAAGAAAAAAAAACTGCACACGACAAAATACAGAATTTCGCAGGAGAAGAAAAAAAAACTGCACACGACAAAATACAGAATTTCGCAGGAGAAGAAAAAAAAAATCGTGTTTCGCCCCTCTTTTTATTTTATTCTGTTGCCATATTTTAATGACCAAAAAAAAACTGCTAGTAGTGCCAAATTTTAATCCACATGAAAAGATAGGGCGCATTTCATTCTATAAAATGATATTTAAAATTGGATTTTACCTAGATTGGCGTATACGGTCTTTGCCCGTAACGCGGCCGAATGTTGTACATCGAGAAACACAGACAGTGTAATTTTCATTTTGACACAACAATAACTGGTCTCGACAAATCATTCGTCCTGGGCTAGAAATCGAGTTTTGTTGCCGACGACAGATTAAGCTGCATATTGTATTTTATACTATAGAAGTTACACATGGACGTATTGTCTAGATACTGATTAAATTTTTCCACTGGTCAAATTCAAGAGTAAAGCATCACTGACATTCTGACAGCTTCGTTATCAGCAGAAGTTTCTTCAAAAGGAATTTTCATTTGCTTCAATGACTGATTGCCGTATCTCGGCATTTTTCCTACGTCACAACAAATATCTCTGTAAACCACTCTCAAAAGCCTCGTCTCGGAAATTTTGGGTGCAAATGCCATTGTAAATGTTTTTATGAAAAGCACTCAGAGACCTATATCTACACAGTTAGCAAATCCAGTTGTTCTGTTCAAAGACACAGGAACACGGGGGATCTTTGAGCCGCTTGTTATCCTAAGTTATGTCATTAACTTTATGACTAAAAGATTTGGATGCCTTCTTTAGTTTTCCATCAAATCCTCTTTTGATATTAATGTGAGTCTGGGGTAAACCAGCCGTCTCCACCCCTCTTGTCTAGTCTTGTTAGAGACGTAAGGTTTACAAGCTCTGTAATGTAACAAACGGCGTGTAGACACAACATAGATAATGGCAGATCATCAGCAAACTCTGTATGTGTGGAATTGTGAAATTCCGTATATGTTATTTTGCTCCCGGGTATGTGTTTGTGGGAACACAGGAGCTTTTACGTGTGTGTAGAGGTGAAACTAATTTTAAAGAGAAGAGATAAGTAAATCCCTCAGTTGTCTGTGAGACATAATGTACAACTTGGTTTCGACCTGGCTGGTTTCTGCATTTAATAAACATCACACGAGGACGGGCAAACACCTTAAATATCAAAAACGATATCGTGGCCGTGGGGTAAACATAAAATAAGATAACATTTTGAATGAGATTATAAAGCAGTTTGCTACAGCAGGTTGTTTATGAGGAGCATGTCAAACATAGAGAACTACAATAACTGAAGCGGCAGGGACCGTGCGAGAGACGGTGCGGACTGCTGTGTTCGCTGCCTTCAGACATTGCAGAGGGTGAAGATTAGAGAGGCCATAAATATGAAGTTTAAAAGACGTGAACATGAAAATGCTCGTGTTCATAAGTGTACATACAATCCTGAGGACTTTGAAAGGGGTATCGTGTACTGACAGTTGATCTCAAAGGTTTTTCAAGGTAAAATTTTCTGAAACTCTGAAATCATTTCATTTCCCTGGTTTTGTAAAAATGCTCGTAGGTGTTAACTAATGTTGCATCATGTGATGACCGCAAAAGAAAGGAAGGAAAGTTAAGGGCAATTAATTATACAGAGGAAAGATAGAGAGAGAGAGATGTGCAAGGTGGAAAGAGAAAAATGTGCAAAGAGGAAAGAGAGAGAGAGAGATGTGCAAAGATGAAAGAGAGAGAGAGAGAGAGGTGTGTGTGCAAAGAGGAAAGAGAGAGAGAGAGAGATAGAGAGAGAGAGAGAGAGATGTGCAAACTGAGTATTAAATATCCTGGAATTGAATGGGCAGAAAGAAGAACTGAAACCAAGACACCAGATTTGCACGGAAACACATATACACACAGACAGAGAAAGAGTGAAAACACTTAGTAACAAACATGACAAGTTAAAGTAGGATGGAGTCACCGAATGTACAGGAAAAAAATCAGACACTGGAGAGGCAGAAAAACGCTGAAAGCTGATCTGGTTATACTTGGTCTTTATGCGTTTGCGCAGTTCCATTGTTAATGTTATTCTAAACACTTATTGGTTGTGAACTGCCCTGCCAGTGTAGACGTCCAGGCTGGCGTTCAAAAGTCGTGTTTCCGTCCTGTCCTCATTCCACCTTCTCAAAGCAATTTATGGGAGGTCTCCGGTTGCTGTGCCCACATGAAAAGTAATCTCATACTTCCAGCCTTGCATACCTGTCCATTGTCCGCGGTTGTCCATCAAATACCGTCATATCGGCCACCTCAAAAGGCCAGTGTCCAATTACTGCAGGTCTATTACCAACATCCACTCTACATTGCTCTTCTTAATCCTGTGAAATATTATGGCCTGTGGCTTACGCACGAAAGAACCGTCTCGTGAAAATCAGGACAATCGGGAGAATTGGAAGGGGAAAAGGGGATTGAGAACATGTTGTTTGACAGTAGCGTAATGCATCGAGTACCGGGGTGGAATCTGTTTATGTTGCATGTTGGTCCGCCTGCCACTGTTTGAGCTTTGATGTCTTCACACCAGAAAATGTCATTCACAAGCGACCTCTTTCTTTCTTGAACTCCCTTACAATGAGGCTTTGTTAGTAGTTGGATGTTTAAAACTTGTGTGCCTCTAAATATCTCTTTGTCTGGATGACAACAGGTGTAGTGATCCGGATCACCTAATGACCACTCAGCTGACTTTATCCTCCCAGAGATGGTAGATGATCTCCTTTACACCCATGAGAGCTGGGGGCCATTACTGTGACAGCGGAATAATTTTTCTTCCACAATCAACATTTTGTCAGGGTCGGTGACTTAACGGGTAGGCTCTAGACAGTACCCAGTGCCAATGTAAAATATGAGTTCAGTCCTTGGCTATGTACCCAGTTACCACCCGGGAGATCATTTGTACATACTTTATAGACTAATGAATGTTCGCGACCTTGGAGCAGTTCAAAGAAGTCACCGACAACTATTTTGCGCCTTGGGGTTTTTCATTAAGTGTCCTTACCTGTACACCTGACCATGTAATTATAGGGGATTTAGACATCTTGGATATAATCAACAGGCTTATGGATACACATACATGCATAAGCGCATACAAACTACACAAATAGGCCTGCAGCTATTCCTTTGAAGACAAAAAGTTTGAAACTGGATGTTGTAGGAGGGATTATTTCTTAGAGTTCCGCTCGTTAGATTGACATTACATTGTGTCAGGTAGTCGACTATGAATCACAATCACAGGCAGAGACACTTATGGGTATGCTGTTTGGAACGGTTTCGCCTACTACTCACGCAGCTTGGGACTGAAGGCTGGGTACACGTTGCCATATTATGACAGACTGCATACTTAAGGTAGTAGTAATCAGTACAAGCATTAACAATGAAATGTTTATAACAGAAGTAGCCTCTCTATCTCTCTCTGTCTCTCTCTCTCTCTCTGTCTCTCTCTCTCTGTCTCTGTCTCTCTCTCTCTCTCTCTCTCTCTCTCTCTCTCTCTCTCTCTCTGTCTCTCTCTCTCTCTGTCTCTCTCTCTCTAAGCAAGAATGTCTTTTGCACCCTGTCATACAAGCAAAATAATGTGTTGATCCAATTCTACGGTCTGGGCAGTGGTCCAGTGGTTAGAGCGCTTGACGTAGGTGTGAGAGGTTCTATGTTCAAATTCATTTCGAGGCAAGATGGAAACTAATTTCTCGCTTGTTTTTCTAAGGCATTCACTTGTGGGAGGCCTGTCGGAAGAACAAGATCAATCTTTCATGAAGTAGCCTCAGTACATAAGAAAGAGACGCGTAACACGAATGAACATTTTTACAATAAAAACAATAAATAAAAATTGTGGGTGAATCTGACAAAACCAGGCTAAATTTGAATTTTTGTGCCTCTTTAAAAACTCAAAATGAACTAAATCTAAGACGATTTCAAGCAAAATATTTTTAACTGAATGCAGTGTGGGATATTATTTCGTCCAGGTTTGTATGATACAAATATCTTTGAGGTTAGCAGACATTTATTACTACCTGTGAGTGTCGTGTCAGCTTTGCACTCCGACAGAAAGTACTGATAATCTCAGATGCGTGAGCGAGAACATTAGCAGAATTAATTAGATCCCAAGTAGAGTCAGAAGGAATGACGATAAAGTGCGAATAGGTCATATGACTCTTTAGGTAGGAGTATGTATGATCAATTGGTTGTAGACGTAGAGACGTAGATACACCTTGAGCGAGTGATTACTGAGTGATGGTCCATTTGCAAGTTGGTGATAATGACTTAACGTGAGGCACCGGAATTCATGGACTGGCCTGGCGAAGATGATGGCAAGGGAGAGAAGCCGGGGGTGGGGGTGGGGGTGGGAGTGAAGAGTGGGGGGCAGGGCAGGGCAGTGGGCTTGGTGAAAGAGAACATGGTACATGACTTGTATAATCATTCTGCTTGGCTAAAAGATCACTCGTCACGCACTGGTCAGGTAATATGACGTGTTTGGCTACTTGGATATACAGATGCTGGGAATGAATGCCATTCATACATTATTACATGCCGTTGATTTTTTATAAATATTACAAATATCACTAAAATTATATGCCAGACGTCGATGGCACCCCCCCCCCCCCCAAATCAACAAATAATTGTCTCAAACCAGCTTGTATCCTATCATGCTCTATTATGTCTGCCTCAAGAAAGCTGTCTATACCTTTATCGATTGATCGATCGATAGACATACCAGCCTGTCCATGTGCTGTCATGCACAGTAGATATTATCATTATTATTATGGCGGCTATATCTTTATTATCAACCCCCCCCCTCGCCCCGTCAAGAATAATTCACATGGAAGCCTCAACTTATGTAATTTGAGAACCGCCCATGGAAATGTGGAAATGTTATCCCTCTCTGACATCCTTCGATTCTCCCACCAACTTATACTGTTGTTTTTTTTTAAATAGTATCCCACGCCCACGCTAAAACAACAACGTCTGATATTCACTTGGCGACCCCTACTGATATAAAAAGTGATGACATGAAGGTTATCGAGCATGAGCCACCCCCACCCCAAACCCTCGAGGCACGAGCCACAGACTAGTACAGACCCCCTCCCCCCTCCCCCATTTAGTCCGTTTTTACACATAAATACCCAGCACGCAGTCTGTCTAGAAGAATTTTTCCCGTGACACCAGATTACACAACTTCAATGACAGGCCAGAGAGGCGTGACACAGGAAATAGACCTCCTTTTCTTTGGGTGTAACAATTATATTTGACCTTTAACCTATCTCAAGTGGCTCCAGCACGTGCAGTCCCGTGGCTTAAATCCTAATCAATGACCTGGAAACTTCCTGGTCCCAGGTACTCTCACTTGTGGCTCTGATTAATCTGAGAAGGGCAAATCAAATTAACATTTACCCTCATGAATGCAAGCAGGGTTGATTATAACTCCTCGTGACACATACAAAAACGGGCAATGTTTGATGTCCCAGAACTGATGCAATACCTTTCAAAGGGGAGATTCGATTCGATGTAAAACTCGATTCCTAAGAGCACAACAAGCCCGGCTGAGGACGCAGATAAGGATTTCTTTTTGCCCTTGACGCAAACGATATCGTAAATATCAACAACCATTAACTCCAGACGGCATCGATAGCTCGCATTGATAAACTGCAATTGA